>SRSM01000148.1:1200000-1800000 GCA_019593545.1 Apocynum venetum | reverse complement strand
ACTGATGCAAATTATATGCGTTGTCGAGTAGAACGTAAGAGTACTAGTGGTCACTATCAATTTATTGGTTATTCCTAAGTTTCATGGTATAGTAAGAAACAAGCTTGTGTATCTCTTTCTACCACTGAAGCTGAATACATTTCCGTTGGTAGTTGTTGTGCACAAGTTTTATGGATGAAAACTACTTTGAAATATTATGGCTTGAATTTTGATTGTATCATTATCAATTGTGATAACACTAGTGTCATTAATCTGACAAAGAATCCTATACAACATGCAAAAACTAAGCATATAAATATTAAACATTATTTCTTACGTGACCATGTTTTAAAAGGTGATATTTTACTTGATTTTGTTCCTACCGATGATCAATTAGTTGATATAAAGCCATTGGTCGAGAAAAGGTTTTGTTTACTAAGACAACTTTTGGATATTGGAATGTTCAATTTCTAACATGTGTGTTATTGTATAGCTTGACGAAACCAAATCTCTTGTATATGTTCGGATAGTACCTAGTGCAGATGCGGTCGACTGCATATGAGATGATAATCATCCACAAAACAGGCAGTGGACTTGCGGATGATCATAACACTGGTCAATCGCAAATTACAAGTCATCAACGGAAAAGTAGACAGAGGACTTGCAGACTACCCATATCAAACTTTCGGTCGACCGCAGATTCAAATAATCAATCGCAAAGGTTCCAGAGAAACAAAATTAAATATGCCGACGATGCAGCAGACGACGATCCGGTCGACCACACTTGTAGGACCGTTACTAAAATACCTCTTTCGGGCGCAACTTTTCATTTTTCAATCATCTCCACCTCTTCGTCTATCAGCCGCATCTCTTCAAATTCCTATAACCCACTACAAATCCACCATAAATACACTTCATTTCATCTTCAATTCACTTATTCATCTTACATATCCTAGATTTCTGAATTTCAAAGCCCTAGAAATGGCAAAAACCAACACTCCCAAGGGAAAAACACAAATGGCTCAAGAAGTTCCAAAAAAGAAAAGAGCCATGCCAGCCTCTACTCAACTCTTTAGAAGTAAGTATCATGAGGCCTGTTACAATGATTATCTCAAAAATCGTCAGGTAATCTCTGGGAGTACCATTGATAGATTTGTGTTTTGATTGAACATCCTTTACATGGTTGGTAGTGGTGTTTAATTAAATTAGAGATTAATTTGTCTGAGCTGATCTGGATTATAAAACCAGTTACTTAATAATGTCTTTATCTATGATTAATCGCATGAAAAATATAACTTAATACTAATTCCTTACTAACGCCTTTTTATATCATTTGTATTCTAAATTCCTTTTTAATTTTGTTTCCAAATCCAAAAACTCCAAAAATATTTATTTTAATTATTGTTATTTTCTTGTTCAAAAACCACTAAAACCCCTAAAATATTTTTTTGATTAATTGTTTTAATTTAAGAGTTGACAAATCTCTATGGATTCGATCCCTACTTTCCCTATCTACATAGTAATTGTTAGGTTTAAATTTGATAGTCGTACGACAGGCTTCATCATGAAGTAAGGAGGATACGGAGGTTGGTAAAAAAATACGCTCATTTGAGCCTATGTAAGCTAGGTAGTGATTTCATACACGTACTATGATTATTTTCATTTTTGAGATCCAATATTAGTTCCAAAACTTTTCAATTAATTTGTTTCTATATATCATTGAACTAAATGTTTTATATGTTATATATGATATCCTACCAATACCTAGCATATCGTAAAGGGGGAGCGTACTTAATATTTTCAAGTATATATTTATAAACTTCTTCTTATTTTGAATACTTTAATTGTTTTACCTATCACATTGCATCAATATTTGTCATCATAAAAAGGGGGAGATTGAAAGCACTAAAGCTTTTAATGTCTTAATTTTGATTAATGACAAATATTGATGAGGACTAATGTCTTGATTGTTCAAGTGATAGAGTTTTTGAATTCATGATTTAATGCATGCAAGGACAAGATTTCAAGTCTTCAAGGAAGTATACAAGTCAAGACTATCAAGATTTGAAGACAAGCATTTGTTGGATTAGATAGGAACTAGAGGTATAGTTTTAGAGTTTAATATATTTTTATATCTCTAGTTTTACCTCTAATTGAGTAATAGTCTCTAAAGGTTGCTCTATGAACTTAAATGTCATTTCAAAATGTTTTTCATATGTTAAAATATGTTTTGGTATTTCGAAAATCATTCATCATGATTTCAAAACTTAAATGTTTCATAAACTCTTGTTGGATTGATATCGTAACTTATATGGTTGATTGAAATCATCATTTGTATGTTAGAGTATTGTGGATGCACAAATGAACAGGTTTCAGTTGACCTAAAGTGGTCCAAGTATCGTCCACAAGTTGGTTTATCTTGTGGACGCATGTGCTGATGATGTTGAGACACAGTGTTTTTTGTGGTACACGCTTAGCTATTCATTATTCGTGGATAAGTCCACGAACACAACCCAGGGTTTTATTTTACCCACTCCTATGTCTCTTCTAGCTATCTCACACCACACGTGGGCAACTGTAACATTTGCTCACCTATATAGAAAACTCGAAATAGCATCCATGACTGATTGCAGTCAGCTAGCTGGGTGTTTAACATTGTTGGAGGCATGGATATACAAACATTTCCCAATGTTTAGACTTTCATAGCCTCTTTGTACTTGGACCTCGACAGATCCATAGGCCATGAGGTGGATGTCACTTAGACTACTGCATAGGTCATCTAATTCTATTTATGGTTATTAGATGCAGTTAGATGCACTCACATCGTCTCAAATACATAATTATTATATAAAATGATTGCGTTTGAATTTATCACAATTGTTTTGGGGCATATGAAATCATTTATAACTTTTTTTGTCTTAGATGATTTGGATGTAAAGTTGTTGAGGCTTGCTAGATGAGTAGGTTTCATGGATACGTCCATTTTCTAGATACGGTGGATGATGTACACATAATTAACTGATTTTTATACTACTTAATGATTATATTTGTTTAAAAATCGGTTAATTGTGTCATTTAATGGATATATTTCACATTTCTTTCTATTTCTTTGTGTTATAAGTTTTTCAGTGTATTCTAGTACATTTTGGAGATAAAAAGAAGAAGAAGAAATGAAGATGAAGATGAAGAAAAAAAAAGATGAACGTAACTCCGGTGAATAGTACCACCGTCGATGATGACGTCACTGCTTACGTCATGAACTGTCCGTCGGCTGGTCAAAGTCAACAGTCAACCTGCTACAGTACCCGGAGGTCAAAATGACCATTTTACCCCTAGAAATTTCCCTATAATATGCTAGCTTCATTCTCATTTGAGACAACCAATTTAGCTCCAATCTTCTTCATTTCTTTTGTAATCTCTTTCTTTTATTATTATCTTCATATTAATATAATTTCTAGAATTTTTAGAATAGTTTTTCAAGTCTTTTTGTCAAATTTAGTAAAGAAATTCTGTCCGGATAATTTCAATATTTTCGGGGAGTATTTCTTTCAAATTTTCGTTCTAATGTTTATAAATTTCATCTTATATTTATTAAATATGGATTGTGAGTAATTTCCTTTTGTTAGCAAGGATATGTGTTAAGTTATTAATAAATGGGATTATGAGATAATTTTCTTTGTACTTAATTTCTATTTGGATTTATTTAACTAGACTTATGGTCGGTTTACCCGCCTAGTCTTTATTTATTTTGCTTTATGCACTTTAAATATCGCAAATGGATGGCCGAGCCACCTATTAGTTTAATTTACTTTTATGTCTTTTATTTTCTTTTTTTTACGGAAGGCCGAGCCTCCATACTTTTAGTTTAATTTATTTAAATGGCCGGTTGAACCGCCTAATTTGTTTAATTAATATAAATCCAATCTTTCTTTATATATATATATTTGTATATTTATTTAATATACTTATATCTATATATTAATTAAGTATTTATGTAATTCCTGTTTTAATTAATATAATTATGTGAATTAATTGGATTGACAATCTAGTTAATAAACGTGATTATATAGCTAGGATTATTAATCTTGTATTAATGATTCAAGTGGCATTTACTAATTTAATTGAGTTGCAGCTCTTGGCTTAATTAAATTAGTAGTGGAATTATATAATTTAAATTGTATATAATTAAGCTGATTGTTATATACAATTTAATGTTGGTGATGCCTTATTTACTTAATGCAATTTGATTGAACATCCTATACACGCTGGTTGGTAGTGGTGTTTAATTAAATTAGAGATTAATCTGTCTGAGCTGATCGGGATTAATCTAATTTGTAAGGATAGGAATCTGTCTGAGCTAATCGGGATTCTAAAACCAATTACTTAATAATGTCTTTATCTATGATTAATCCCATGAAAAATATAACGTGGAGCCATACTGTCTATGTGTGTCATAAGACAGTTCGGTTATGTCCAGATTGTGCCATGTGCACCGATTCCACCATTACAGGCCACTAGACATCGGATCCTTGACGTAATGTCATCAAATATAGTTCGATTAGGGGATACTGGTGGACTCCTAGGACTCATCTTCAACCTATGGTGGTACGATGTCCTCTTAGAGAGCCAGATGCTCAAGAGGATGGCTACTTGCATTCGTTCATCCCTCGTACACATCATTAGGTGAAAAACCCGAGAATCATACCTGCAAGAGTTGCTGTTCCTAGAACACACACATTATCTTATCGAGAGGTATGTAATCATTTTCCATTTATTATTTATTATAGTGAATATTTCGTAATTGTTATATGTTAAACTTTTTCTATATTTTGATATTTTGTTAAATTATAATAGGTGTTTAACAGAATAAAAAGACTATTTTACCCTTGTAAGAGAGGTATGAGACATTAGATGGAGCTGGAGTTGTATTACACTTAAGTAGTACAAGCATTTGAAATGCTCACTTTACATAATCCAACTGGGAGTGATGATACAGTGATAGGAGAGTTATCCTACGACCCAGATAACTCTTAGGAGGCAGCCAGATATTATGTCTTTCAAGATAAAGATATTGCAACATCACGGACTCGTGGTGCTATATCTAGACATAGATCATAGTTTTTTTGTCAATGTTGTCATTTCATGGATATTTTACTATGTACTATGGATGATTGTATTATTATTTGTGCATTGTATTGTACTATTATTTGTGTTCATTTAGTGTTAGAAAAGTGATATTATAAAAAATATTCATAGATAAATGTTAAACAAAGTACATGATCTCCACCACACATGGATTAAAATCAGAGAAATGGGGAACATGTCTATCATCCACAACTGTCCACATAACAATAACTAATTAATAGATGATTTTCAATATAAATAATGAATTAAAATATGTCAAATAATTTAAAACAAATCTACGTACTGATACATAGTGTTCTGCTACCCTGAGATATGCTAGTGTCACAACACAGTAACTAGATAGAGCGTAATTAGTTCTCTGACTTATTAGTGATGGATACATAACAGTGGTAGCCCATACGAGAATAGCACACACACACCTAGGGGTGTTCATTCGGTTTAATGGTTTGGTTTTTAAAATTATGGTTTGGTTTTTCAATTTTCGGTTTCATCTCTAGACAAACCAAACCAAACCATATTAATCCTAAAACCAAACAATCAAAATATTTCGGTTTGGTTCGGTTTGGTTTGGTTTAAACCAAATTTCTCCATTTTATAAATTACTAATATAATGTTTGATAGTAAATCATTTGAAACAATTCATGACTACAAAAAAAATAAAAAGTCCTTATAATAAAAATACATAAAAAATTAAGTCTCATGAAAAATTGAAGTTAAAGTATTCAGTATAATATTCATAACATTTTAGTAAAAATAAGACTTGTCATTTGATGAATTTCAAAACTTCTTCATCAAAGATATTTGTCAAGAAAAAGAAGATAAAATTAGAACTTGAATTGTATTAAGAATTTAATTTTTCCCAATAATTAAACTATAGTTGTTGAATTGGAGTGTTAGAGTTTTGAGTTTTGACATTTTTTTCATTAATATCTCAACCTAATAATAATAATAATAATATATTATGTTAAATTCGAATTTTCGGTTATCCAAAATTTCTAAAATTGAAACTAAATACCAAACCATACTTTTGAAAAATTTTGGATATCCAAACCAAATAAACCGAAAAACCAAAATACCAAACCAATTTAAAATTACAGATTGGTTTGGATTGGTTTGGTTTTTGAACACCCCTACACACACCACATCATATGTCGTGGCTACTACATATCCCAACTCAGAAATATCCATTCACTTGCGTCTATTAGTAGCCGGACCAGTGTCATGATCAATCATTTACCAAATGGTCTATAAATACTCATCCAATTGGAATTGTTTGAAATAAAAATCACATCGTGTCTCAATAGAAAGGAGCATGTCTACCCTAACAACGAGTCAATAGATCTCGTCTCCATAAATCTGATATGCAATAGCTCTAAAATCACAATTATCATCCCAACTACATTGATTAAACAATAATTAGCTTAGTTTTCTAGTGTTTATCGTGTTGTTTATTTAGTTTAAATATAGCTAATTATGTGTTTTTGTGCTTTAAATGATTCTTTACACTTATACTTTTGTTTTCAGGTCTTTATAAGGTTTTAGAAGATGTTGAGATAAAATTGGAAGAGATTGGAAGTTTGTAGATGATTTTTTTGGAAGAAAAAAGAAATAGACACATGGGAAGAGTAAGTGGACGCGCAAGGCCAGGAAGTGGGCACGTCCATCAGACCTTACGCATCCACTCTAAGAAGTTTGACAGCACCACGCGTCCAAGTAGGTGCGTCAGTGACTCTCAGGCGTCCATTTTGCTTACTCCGATATCCACTTTTCAAATTAAAGTTTTTAAGCTATTTTTAAGTAGTTTCTATTTAGGACTCTTGTGTAATTAACCCTATGACCATTTCTAACTATTTTTAGGACTTAATAGTTTAGTTTCGGGTGTCAAGCACCTTAGATACTTTGTTCCCGAGCATTGTAGAAGATCGATGGTTGGAGTTTCTCAGGAAATCAAATTTCCGTCTAATGAATTTCTCTTTTTCCCTTAATTTTTTTATGATGTTTTCTTTTATGGATTGTGAGTAAACGTTAATAGTTGGCAAGGACATGTATTAGGTTTACTTTATTCAGGAATATGAGATTTTTGTTTTGCCATTAAAAATCCGATCTTTTCAAGGGATCATTATTCTTGATTTTATTCTATCAATTGTGTTATCTCAATTATTATTGGTCATCTTAATTGTTTTACATAGTTGATTAACTAGGGTTATGCAGAATCGGTTTTTCGGTAACCAAAAGTAGTAACTATTGATTAATTTAAATCCGTGTTTGATTAATTGATAGAGAATTATTTGAAATGAATTGCATGATTTAATCGGCCATTAATTTTATGTAATTTGTGTTGATGTTGTCCTCGAGCTTAATAACTTAATTGACTATTTTTATGCAAGCAATTCGGTAATTTAGTTTAATTAGGTTTAAGTTAATTTTTCGTGCTTCTCGAGAATTAACCTAACTTTACAGAAATCGGAATTTGAGGCGCTACGCGAAATTCTAAGTCATTACTCAAATAGGTTATTATCAATGATTAATCCCAAATAAATAAACCGAATACAAAGTCCGTGCTAACATTTTTCTATCCATTGATTCTTAATTGATTTGTGAGTTATTTTATTTAAAGTTTTATTCTTTTAGATAAAAATTGAATATTTCCCCCTAATCTCGATCAGTTTACTTATTCTGAGATTTTACAAGTTCCTGTGGGTTCGACCCTTATTTGCCCTAACTGCATAGATTGTTTAAAGTTTGGAATTTAATTTGATAGCGCAACGACACCCTCGTCAAATTTTGGCGTCATTGCCGAGGAACTTGTTTAAAATTTTGAGATTAAGTTTTCTAATCTTTTTCTTTATTTTTGATTTTCAGGTTTTTCTCTCTAATGACAAATTCACTTTGATATTCCTATTTCTATGTTGTTAATTTCTTTCTTTATTTGGTTTTGATTATTGTATGAATTCTTCTTATTCTCCATATGATGACTCTATGATGGATGTTGTAGATTATCAATCTTTGCAAAACAAAATAAATAATCTTACTTCTTTAATAAAGGGATATATTATTGAAAGAGAGAATGCTATACCTTTTGAGTATTCTATTGGATTTAGTGGTTATTCATATCCACCTTCTCATAGGTCTAACCCACATCATGCCTAATTATGATAACTTTCCTAGGAATAACTATACTCCTAATTATTATGCTCAAGATTCCTTTCCTATCTCTCAAGATCAATCTCACGACATGTCTCTTGAAGAAGTTATCAAGTCCATAGCCTCTAATACTCTTAATTTTCAACAAGAGACCAAATTAAGAATCCAAAATCTCGAGAGTCAATTAGGTCAACTAGCTTCTGAGTTTAGTGAAATTAAGGACCAACTTACTCATGATTCGTCATTCCATTTGTTGAGTCCTAATGAGGATGAGTCTAATGTTGATCTTAGTGATGGGCATATTTTTCGTAATAAGGTAGTTCCTACCATTCCTACGTTTGTAGAATCTCCTATTTTTATTGATAACCCACAATCTCCTTCTTTTGTCATCCAATATGAGTTTGAGGAATCAAATATTGAAACCATAAAAAAACCTAACAAAGTAGAAGTTGAAATGAATCCTAGTGCCTTACATTCTTCTTTGTGTCATGATGTGTGTAATATTGAACATATTGGTTTTATCATGCCACATAATTTTGATGGATTAGAGTTGTACTAACTTGCTATTTTTATTTGACTTCTACTAATTGTTTGTTTGAGGATTTCATGGTAGGTACTCTATATGAAATAAATAAATTTTGGAACCATGAGAGGGAAGGCATTGGATAATTTGGCTCTGGAAGTCAGCCAAATACCTTAAATAAAGGCGCTTATTGGGAGGCAACCCAAATGAGTTTTTTTTTCTTTCTTTTTTGCTTTTTTTTTATCACATTTAAGTGTTTTCTATTGTTTGTTTTTAGGTATGGGAATGGTCTAACACACATTAAGAGTCCAACCCTTGTGAATATAACAGATTGCAGAAACTACTGAAAGTGGACGCATGATTTTTCTCTCGCGCAACCAAGTGGACGCGCCAAACTACTTCACGCGGCTACTTCTGTGAAAAATACTGAGTGTGGACGCATCCTAGTTCTCTGCACGCGTCCAAGTAGACGCATCAATCTTCTCTTCATGCGTCCAAGTGGACGTTTCTACAGAGTTGCACATCCACTTTTAAAACAAATAAAAAAAGGAAAAAAATTCCAAAACAGAAGTAAAACCATAAAACTATGTCATTTCATTAAGTGAAACTAATAATATAAACTCTTTTTTCCTTATTTCCTTTATTTCTTCTTCTTCTTTTCTTTTCTTTTCTCCTTCTCTTGGTCGCGTTTCTTCCTCTTCCTGCATTCGTTTGTCTGCAAAAAACCGTCCATCTTCCACGTTCACTGTGCACGCTTTTTTTTCTGTCCCACGATCAAGCTAGCAGATTCCATTTTAGGGTTGTTATTTTGGTGGCCTTCTTGGTGCTATTGGTGGTGCAAAATTCGCAACTTTAAAAAGAGGAGTTTTTCTTAACTTTTCAAAATTTGAAAATTTTATGTTAGAATTGTTTGAATTTTGTTGTGGGCTTTGTTTCTTTGTCATTGCATTGTTGGATTTCTTGTTTACATTATGCCTAGAACTAAGAATCTTGGTGTCAAACGTGGGAGAACTTCTCGAGATCAATTTGATCAATCTCGTTTGACTAGTCTAGATAATTCTAATTGGTATGACTCTCACAAGGCTCGCACTTTGTTAATTGAGCATCTCCTGGCCCCTGATGTTGAATTTGTTTTTCATATTTGGGATACTTTCCGAACTCTTGGTTGGGAAGGTATTCTTAATTTGGAGCAGAATTATTATCCTCGACTTATTTGTGAATTCTATGCTAATATAGATAATAAACATAGTGAGGATAACAACATGATCATCTCTTTCGTTCGGGATCATTTAGTTGATCTAACATGTGCTTCTTTGTCAAATTTTCTGAATTCTCCTAACGAAGATTCTCCTCCTGAGTTTCATTGGTAGAAAGTTATTGCTGATGAGACTTATAATTTTGAGGATGCATGCTCTATTTTTGGTTTGTATCAAAGAAAAATTGGAAGAGTTCGTAAAAAGTATAAGCTCATGGCTAAAGATCTTCAGGCTTTTCCACGCCTCATTGTGCATATTCTTAGTCATAATGTTTTACCTAAGTCATCATCCCATAATGAAATGTGCTATTCAGATCTTTATTTTCTTTATCGTTTAACTAATGGCTTAGGTGATACATTATATGGTATTCCTTTGACTCGTTTAATTATTGCTAATATGTGAGAAGTTGTTAAACAGAAATCTCAAAAGAAAAATTTTCCATATGTTTTACTACTTTCTTTTTATTTGAGCATCTCAGGATACCTATTACTGACACAGTTCGTCGGGAGCGCATCTCATCTTCCCGGGTTGTTTCCTTGGACCTTTCACAGTCGTTTGGTTACAAATATCACTATGGCGAGTGAATGCATCCTCGAGTTTGTCAAACAAAGCAGGAGCAAGGCTGTATTCCACTAAAGAATTTAGGTTCTAAGAGGCTGGTCTCTTAGCCTTCTTCGGAGGAAGATTCCTATGATGATGAGGAGATGCCATTGAGGGGCGATTTGTGTCTATTGAAGAACAAGTCTCTGCACTTCTAGCTTCCCTTCCTAGATCTTCCCTCTGGTGACATCCTTCTTTTTCTCCCTTTTTTTTTGATTTTGTTGGTTTATTTTTGTTGTTTTTCTTGTCTCGATTATGTTGTGATATTGAGGACAATGTCTCGTTCTAGTATGGGGGAGTCTTGTTTTTAATGTTTGTGTTTTTCTGTTTTCGTTTATTGTTGTTATTGTTTATTGACTGTTATGTTAAAAAAAAATTGTTTTTATGCATGTTTGTGTGTTTGTTATGCCTATGATGAAACTTATACAAGTTCTTGTTAATTGATAGAGTTTCAAAATTGTTTGTGCTTTAAATTCTCTATTTATTATGAGGCGTCTTGACACTCTACAAGTTTTTGTTTAAAGTCAAAATTGTCATTTATTGGATGATTTGTGGTAGTTAATTTGAATTGACATGGCTTATTTTTAGTAAAAAATCTTGATTTTTGAAATCATTTTTGACCAGTTTGAATGGGATTGAGTTTACTTTTGACTTAGATACATTCATGGTCAATTTAGACACTCTAAAACTTGTTTTCTCACACTCTTGAGGCAAAATATGATTGAATTTGGTTAACTTGGGGATGACATAAGGCCTTCTTTGGACGTTTGAACCTTTCTTGAGCCACCCTTTCTATATTATACCCCTCGATCCTATTTTTGAGTTGTAATGTTGTGATGGATGAATCCATTATTATCTTTCTTTGTAGGCCTTTAAGAATAATGTTTAAAACCTTTACATGTTATAATTTTCAAGAGATTTCTTTGAAATATCTTTAGATTGACACTTGTGAAGTTTATAGTTATGATAAAAATGTGTTGAAAAGGTTGTGCAAAGTTATGTTGAGGGATAATGGAAAATATCTTGGAATAAAAAAGAAAGAAAGAGAAAAAAAAGAAAACACAAAAAAACATTTGTCTTCTCTAAAAAAGAAAAGAGAGCAAAAGTACAAAAGAAAGAGAGACATATGATTGATAAAAAAGCACTTGAAAAAAAAAAGACAAAAAGAGTTCCAAGATTGTCCAAAGTTTATGAGATGGTTGAATGTAAATAAGGACAGAAGTGTCAACTAAAGAACTTTAGTTTCAAATTCTTTTATCCTTTTGTGTAATTTTCTTGACTACTTTGTTTTCCTTACCTTTCTTTGTTAACTCACAACCGAGCCTAATGTTACGTGCCTCAAGTCCAATTTGACTCAAGTGAACCTTATTATTTCCATTAGTGGAGAGATGTGTGAGAATACAAGCTTATGGTAGTGTGGACATTACTTTTCATATGACTATGAAGTGTTTGAGTTGATTGTGGTTTGATTGAATTTGTTCTTGATATTTGTGTACGATTTTTAAATCTAAAATGAATTTTGATTGGTTTTCAAAGTTTTTGGCCATGTTAAGGATAGTTAACTATTACAATGAGTCTATAAGTGATGATCTATCACACATGCACGTTTATTTTAAAAGTAGAGTTGATGGATGACTTTGAGGACTATTGAAGAGAATTTGGTGCAAATGTATTGAAATTCTTGATATTGATTAATTTGTTTCTTGAGGCATTTAGTTTATATTCTATTTTTCTTTTATTTAAGTTTGCTTGAGGGCAAGCAAAGGTATAGTGTGAGGAAATTTGATTAAACCATAATTAGATTGGTTTTCTAGTGTTTTTACGTGTTGTTTGTTTAGTTTAAATCTAGCTAATTATGTGTTTTTGTGCTTTAAATGATTCTTTACACTTATACTTTTGTTTTCAGGTCTTTATAAGGTTTTAGAAGATGTTGAGATGAAATTGGAAGAGATTGGAAGTTTGTAGATGATTTTTTTGGAAGAAAGAAGAAATAGACACGTGGGAAGAGTAAGTGGACGAGCAAGGCCAGGAAGTAGGCGTGTCCATCAGACCTCACGCGTCCACTCTAAGAAGTTTGACAGCACCACGCATCCAAGTAGGTGCGTCAGTGACTCTCAGGCGTCCATTTTGCTTACTCCGGCATCCACTCTCCAAATTAAAGTTTTTAAGCTATTTTTAAGTAGTTTCTATTTAGGACTCTTGTGTAATTAACCCTATGACCTTTTCTAACTATTTTTAGGACTTAATAGTTTAGTTTCGGGTGTCAAGCACCTTAGATACTTTGTTCCCGAGCATTGTAAAAGATCGATGGTTGGAGCTTCTCGGAAAATCGGATTTCCGTCTAATGAATTTTTCTTTTTCCCATAATCTTTTTATGATGTTTTCTTTTATGGATTGTGAGTAAACGTTTATAGTTGGCAAGGACATGTATTAGGTTTACTTTATTCAGGAATATGAGATTTTTGTTTTGCCATTAAAAATCCGATCTTTTCAATGGATCATTATTCTTGATTTTATTCTATCAATTGTGTTATCTCAATTATTATTGGTCATCTTAATTGTTTTACATAGTTGATTAACTAGGGTTATGCAGAATCGGTTTTTGGTAACCAAAAGTAGTAACTATTGATTAATTTAAATCCGTGTTTGATTAATTGATAGAGAATTGTTTGAAATGAATTGCATGATTTTAATCGGCCATTAATTTTATGTAATTTGTGTTGATGTTGTCCTCGAGCCTAATAACTTAATTGACTATTTGTATGCAAGCGATTCAGTAATTTAGTTTAATTAGGTTTAAGTTAATTTTCCGTGCTTCTCGAGAATTAACCTAACTTTACAGAAATCGGAATTTGCGGTGCTACGTGGAATTCTAAGTCATTACTCAAATAGGTTATTATCAATGATTAATCCCGAATAAATAAAACCAAAATACAAAGTTCTTGCTAACATTTTTCTATCCATTGATACTTAATTGATTTGTGAGTTATTTTATTTAAAGTTTTATTCTTTTAGAAAAAAATTGAATATTTCCCCCTAATCTCGATCAGTTTACTTATTCTGAGATTTTACAAGTTTCTGTTGGTTCGACCCTTACTTGCCCTAACTGCATAGATTGGTTAAAGTTTGGAATTTAATATGATAGCACAACGACACCCTCATCATACATTCAAGACACCACGAATATATTCTATCATAAAATGGTCAATCTCAAATCGGATCAATTGGAATGGGTCGACAATGGGTATAGAACTATCAACATAAACTAAGTCTATAAAACTACCTCAACCAGGTGGGATAACTTGTGTGTTTGAATCCAACTCCACAAGTGACTCTAACAGAGATAGTTTCACCTGTCACTTTCCAGATTTAGATTTCTTCAATGACTTCCTAGACGCTCGTATCCAATGACTTTGTAGTTACATTGCTAAATTCCTTTTCAACACGATCCCAATAAGATTGATCCATGCTAGTGGAAGACTTATTTCGACGACCTTTGGACTTTTCACACCTGTCAGGTTCCTCCAAGATTTGTTCCTCGAGTGTAAGCATTTGCTCTAATTTTTTGATATAAATGTACTTTACAGGTGTGGGCTTCATCATCATCTAATCAAAATAACCTCTGAAAACATAATTTATCTCTTCCTCAACTCTTTGATCAGCCTCAAAATTAAGCATCTTCCAAAATATGTGTATGTCATCCAAGGGCACCGCGGTCCCCAACTGCATATACAACCATAATTGGCAGGCGCATGGAAGTCCATGTGTCTTCCTCATAAAGCAATCGCAATCATCGAGGGGCATCAAATGCTATGCAATCTCCTACTCAGCACCTATCATTCTAATAGCTCAATGACTAATCACTCCACCCTATCCAACATACAACTCATCTATAGTTTTTTGGAGTTTTCGCATCCTTGATTTCTCCAACTACATCTTTACCTTATTGATTTGAATGTCAATCATACATTGAATTTTTGGAAAAATTGTGTCAAATCCACTAGTCAATGTGTTAAGACACATTTTGAGTACCGAATGTTGGCTCCCCACCCTATTTGTCATGCCACACCCGAGATGCATATGTCTATCATTCCAACACCAGACAAATATTTTCATATACTTCATCAAATATGTGTCTTTCACATATTCCAAACAAAATTTTCAATTTACGTCATTTTCGTTCCATCTAAAAAATAAAAATAAATAATTATGTTTAGATGTCAAAATTGCAAAAACACATACGTACATATATTAACTAAACACAAAAATACTGCATATTAAAAAATAAATTATTGTAAACTAAAATATATTAATTTATTATTTGTTTCAATGACACTAAGTTAATTAAATTAATATTACTAAACATAAATATTACTTTGAGAAGTTGGTAAAAACATTATTTTAAAATCTTACCTTTGATAGGTTTTCCTAATAAACCTCAGTCGTTGACTCAACCAACGCATACCATGAGCCTTGGGAAAACGATGTTCCCCACTTTTTGTTACATGTAATCCCAATCACATAACTTTTCACATTTTTTGAAACGTGCCTCTTACATAACAAATGTGTAGCCTTCGAAAATACAACATTAATCTCTTCACATTCATTAAACTAAGTTTTCTGTCAGTGACTATGACTCCACTGTATGGTGAAAATGGAAGCATATGCATAAATGTCTCTAAAGCCCATGTGTATGAATCCTCTTTTTCGTCCCCCATAAATGCCAAAGCTGCTAAAAAGTTCATCTTTGTAGGAGTCACTCCAACTATCTCAAAACAAGGTATCTTGTATCGATTAGTCTTATATGTGCAATCCATAACCAATACATAATGATATACACAGTAAATCCGTAGATCTAGAATGACAAATCAATGTCACTCACAATATTTGTACCAACCTCCGCCCTGCCACACTAGCCAATGAGCCTTAAAAGCCATGTGATACAACTATTGGATAACATATCTGCAATATGTATCTTTCACCTTGAACTTATTTCTAGTTTTGTACACATTTATAATACCACTCTTATTCTTTGGGAATTTATGTTTCAAGCATATGAGAATGTCTGTTGGTTTCATATTACTCTTTGACAACTCTCTTACAATATTTAGTTCCTCATTTAGATTTGTTGACTGTCCACAAGAATAAACTATAGGATAATGGTTATGTATATTGATGTACTCATAAATTAACTGATTTTTATGTTATTTAATTACTATATTTTGTTTGAAAATCGGTTAATTATGTTATTTAATGGATATATTTCACGTTTCCCTTCTATTTCTTTGTTTGTAAGTTTTTCAGTGTATTTTAGTTTATTATGGAGATAAAAAGAAGAAGATGAAGAAATGTTGGAGAAGATAAAAAATAAAAATAAAAAAAAAATAAAATAAAAATCTATGTAATCCGATGACGTGGCGCAATGAGAAGATGACACATGGCGCAATCAGAAGATGACAAGTGGCGCAATCAGAAGGTGACAAGTGGCGCTTCTAGAAGCCGCAACTTGGACCAATGAGGACGCGACATGTGGCGAAGTTGGGGAAATTAGGCCACCAACTACATTTTCAAGACTTTGGGGTGCAAAATGACCATTTTGCCCCTGATTTTTGTGGCTATAAATAGGAAGCTTATTTTTATGATTTAGACACCAATTTAGCTCCAATCTTCTCCATTTCTTTTGCAATTTATTTCTTTTATTATTGTCTTCATCTTAGTATATTTTCCAGATTTTTTAGAATAATATTTCAAGGCTTTTTGTAATATTTAGTAAAGAAATTCTTTCCGGATAATTTCAATATTTCCGGAGAGTTTATCTTTCAAATTTTCTTTCTAATGTTTATAAATTTCATCTTATATTTATTAAATATGTATTGTGAGTAATTTTCTTTTGTTAGCAAGGATATGTGTTAAGTTATTAATAAATGGGATTGTGAGATAATTTTCTTTGTACTTAATTTCTATTTGGATTTATTTAACTGGACTTATGGTCGATTTACCCGCATAGTCTTTATTTATTTTGCTTTATGCACTTTAAATATCGCAAATGGATGGCCGAGCCACTTATTAGTTTAATTTACTTTTATGTCTTTTATTTTATGTATTATGGAAGGCCGAGCCTCCTAACTAGTTTAATATATTTTTATGTCTTTAATTCTTTTTTTTTTATGGAAGGCCAAGCCTCCATACTTTTAGTTTAATTTATTTAAATGACCGGTTGAACTGCCTAATTTCTTTAGTTAATATAAATCCAATCTTTCTTTCTATATATATGTGTGTATTTATTTAATCTACTTATATATATTAATTAAGTATTTATATAATTCCTGTTTTTACCAATATAATTGTGTGAATTAATTGGATTGACAATCTAGTTAATGAATGTGATTATATAGCTAGGATTATTAATCTTGTATTAATAATTCAAGTAGCATCTACTAGTTTAATTGAGTTGCAGCTCTTGGTTTAATTAAATTAGTAGCGGAATTATATAATTTAAATTGTATATAATTAAGCTGATTGTTATATACAATTTAATGTTAGTGATGCCTTATTTGTTTAATGCAATTTGATTGAGCATCCTATACACGCTGGTTGGTAGTGGTGTTTAATTAAATTAGTGATTAATCTGTCTGAGCTGATCGGGATTAATCTATTTTGTAAGGATAGGAATCTGTCTGAGCTGATCGGGATTCTAAAACCAACTACTTAATAATGTATCTATCTATGATTAATCCCATGAAAAATATAACTTGATACTAGTTCCTTCCTAACGCTTTTTATATCATTTGTATTCCAAATTTCGTTTTTAATTTTTTTTACAAAATCCAAAACCTCAAAAATATTTATTTTAATTGTTATCATTTCCTTATTCTCAAAATACCAAAACTCCCAAAACCTTTTCCGATTAACGATTTTAATTTAAGAGTTGACAAATCTCTGTGGATTCGATCCCTACTTTCCCTATCTACATAGGAATTGTTAGGTTTAAATTTGAGAGTCGTACGACAGGCTTCATCATATACCATTGTGAACCTCTATAACCCAATGTCCATGTCTTATCATTGATGTCCTCATATCAAATAGACAATCAATCTTCTTCATCCCAGTTCCTTTTATGCTCTTACTGTCATGTGTAATATGTGTATAATTATTCATATAGCATCCTAAACGCTCACAACCCATATATACTTTTTTTGACTTCAATCTTTCTATTATAAGACTAGTAGACTGGCTTGCTCCAAGGAGCAGGCTGCCAGGCATTAGAGAAATAATTAAATTTTTGTTATTAAATTTTGGAGTGGATAAATTAATTAATAAATATTTTATAAAAGATATTGGAGTAATAAATTTTGGAGCATTGTTAAATAATATCATTAATTTAGATTTTTTTAAAAAATTTAGATGATCTTAGAATATCTTTTATTAGAAATCAAATTCTTATATTTATAAAAGCGCAAGTAAATTATTTATATTTGAATAGACAACATTGTCCTTTAACATTTTTTCCTTTTGCAAATTTTTCACAGCCTAAAGTCATATTTCATCCTAATTGTTTCCTACGACCATGTTGCATCAAGACTTTTGTGCAAAGTATAGTTCCCTAATACTTTGTGTGTACTCATGCTAAGAGGGGTTCAAAAGAAAAATAGTTTGCATAAAACAAAAATAGATGCATTTTAAAAAAAGGATAGTTTAAAAAAAATGCCAAGAGCAGAAGGTAAAAGTGAAAGTCATGGTCTAATTTCATAAGATTACAAGAAAACATATTAGAAACTAAAGAAGTTCAAGTCATTTAGTAGAAGTTCAAAACTAAAGAGAATTATACAAGAAGTTCAAAACTAAAGAGATTATCAAGAAAAACCACTTACAAGAAGTTCAAAACTAAAGTCATATACTATTGTTAGTCTTTTGATTGTTTAGTCATCTTTGCAAAGTTTTTTCTTTAGAGCAATTGTATCTTGATCTTTCTCAGCAGCTCTTTTTTTCTCTTTTGCAAATGGAGTTTCTGGAGTTGTAAACTGAAAATTAGAACTGGAATCTCCTTGGCTTAGAAATTTTTGCTGGCTTGGTTGATCTGAAGACTTGGATGGTGGATGTGTAGCTATCAATTTATGAGCAACAATGATATTGTACTTCTTTTGAGCAAATTTCTGAGAATAAGTGTTTGATTGAGATTCAAATGTGGATGATTGACGAAGCCTGTCGTGCGGCTCTCAAATTTAAACCTAACAATTCCTATGTAGATAGGGAAAGTAGGGATCGAATCCACAGAGATTTGTCAACTCTTAAATTAAAATCATTAATCGGAGAGGGTTTTGGGGGGTTTTTGGTATTTTGAGAATAGAATTAAAAAGGAATTTGGAATATAAATGATATAAAAAAACGTTAGCAAAGAATTAGTATCAAGTTATATTTTTCATGGGATTAATCATAGATAAAGACATTATTAAGTAATTATTTTAGAATCCGGATCAGCTCAGACAGATTCCTATCCTTACAAATTAGATTAATCCCGATCAGCTCAGACAGATTAATCTCTAATTTAATTAAACACCACTACCAACCAGCGTGTATAGGATGTTCAATCAAATTGCATTAAGTAAATAAGGCATCACCAACATTAAATTGTATATAACAATCAGCTTAATTATATACAATTTAAATTATATAATTCCACTACTAATTTAATTAAGCCAAGAGCTGCAACTCAATTAAATTAGTAGATGCCACTTGAATCATTAATACAAGATTAATAATCCTAGCTATATAATCACGTTTATTAATTGGATTGTCAATCCAATTAATTCACATAATTATATTAATTAAAACAGGAATTACATAAATACTTAATTAATATATATATATAAGTATATTAAATAAATATACAAATATATATATATATATATAAAGAAAGATTGGATTTATATTAACTAAACAAATTAGGCGGTTCAACCGGCCATTTAAATAAATTAAACTAAAAGTATGGAGGCTCGGCCTTCCATAAAAAAAGAAAATAAAAGACATAAAAGTAAATTAAACTAATAGGTGGCTCGGCCATCCATTTGCGATATTTAAAGTGCATAAAGCAAAATAAATAAAGACTAGGCAGGTAAATCGACCATAAGTCCAGTTAAATAAATCCAAATAGAAATGAAGTACAAAGAAAATTATCTCATAATCCCATTTATTAATAACTTAACACATATCCTTACTAACAAAAGGAAATTACTCACAATCCATATTTAATAAATATAAGATGAAATTTATAAACATTAGAACGAAAATTTGAAAGAAATACTCCCCGAAAATATTGAAATTATCCGGACAGAATTTCTTTACTAAATTTTACAAAAAGACTTGAAAAACTATTCTAAAAATTCTAAAAATTATATTAATATGAAGATAATAATAAAAGAAAGAAATTACAAAAGAAATGAAGAAGATTGGAGCTAAATTGGTGTCCTAAATGAGAAATGAAGCTAGCATATTTATAGGGAAATTTCTAGGGGTAAAATGGTCATTTTGACCTTCGGTACTGTAGCAGGTTGACTTGTTGACTTTGACCAGCCGACGGACACTGTTCATGACGTAAGCAGTGACGTCATCATCGACGGTGGTACTATTCACCGGAGTTACTGTTCATTTTTTTTTTTTTCTTCATCTTCATATTCATTTCTTCTTCTTCTTTTTATCTTCAAAATGTACTAGAATACACTGAAAAACTTATAACACAAAGAAATAGAAAGGAAATGTGAAATATATCCATTAAATTACACAATTAACCGATTTTTAAACAAAATATAGTCATCAAGTAGTATAAAAATCAGTTAATTTATGAGTACATCAATGATTCTCTAACAAAATAGTCCATCTCAATTCCAGTAACTACATCTTGCATAATTAAGAATGGGACTGCATCCTAGGAAATGAAATAATACTTTTTAGTTAAGTAAATATTAAAGCAAGTGGAATATATTTGAATATATACTTACAGTTTTTTTTTCTGGTAGATGTGTTTTGCACTAAAAGGAATCAAGTTTTCAACATCTGGTGAGAAAAGTACAGCATCCAAAGTTCCTGTTGCATCAGTTAATCTAATTTCAAGACAAAACTTGTAGGAATTGAAGAAAAAGTTCATTTATTTGAGAAGAAATTCAAATTTTTTGTATGAAATTTGTTTTCAAATGTAATAGGTTGAAGAATACCTTGCTTCCACTTCAATTGGTTCTTCACAAAATGTGCATGTTGTGGGCCATCCTGGTTCGAAACGTTGAGATTTCATACAATATGGGCAAGACTTGTAAACAAATGTTTGATTAGGTTGAGTGAGTTTAGCAGTGGCTCGAATCCAAAATCCTTGTTTTTGTTTTTGTTTGTAGTAAATAAATGCAAAATCCAATGTTAGTAAGTAAAGAAGCTGATTTGATAACTAAGAAGAAAATTGAATGAACTTAAAAACAAAAAGCACCAACTAAATTTCATATTCTAATTGAAGTTCTTTCATGTTAGGTGTTATGGGTTCTTCATAATATGACAAAGCATTTGCTGCAAAACTCTTTGTTCCTTGATCTATGGAATAGTTTGTTAGTCACATTCTATTTCAGTACAAATTCCTTTGATGAAAATGACTTCTTGACGAGCGTGTCGTTGCGCTATCAAATTAATACCAAACTCAACCAACTTATATAGTTAGGGCAAGTAAGGGTCGAACCCACAGAGACTTGTAAATTCTTTGATTAAGTAAACTAATCACGACTTTGGGGGGAAAAGATTTGGTTTTTATCTAAAAAGATTAAAACTTAAAAATAAGTAATTCACAAAATAACTAGAAATCAATGGATAAAAAGACGTTAGCAAGGACTTTGTATTTCGGTTTTGTTTATTCGGGATTAATCATCGATAACAACTTATTTGAGTAATGACTTAGAATTCCGCGTAGAGCAGCAAATTCCAATTCCTGTAAAAATTAGGTTAATTCCCGAAAAGCACGGCAAATTAACTTTAACCTGATTAAACCAAATTACCGAATCGCTCGCATAAAATAGTCAATTAAGTTATTAAGCATAAGGACAACATCAACACAAATTACTAAAATTAATGGCCGATTAAAATCATGCAATTCGCTTCAAACAATTCCCTATTAATTAATCAAACACAAATTTAAATTAATCAATAGTTACTACTTTTGGTTACCGAAAACCGATTCTGCATAACCCTAGTTAATCAACTATGCAAAACAATTAAGATGGCCAATAATAATTGAAATAACACAATTGATAGAATAAAACCAAGAATTGTTCAAATACTCAAATAGAAATAATGATTCCTTGAAAAGATCGGGTTTTTAATTACAAAACGTAAATATCATATCCCCGAATAAAATAAACCTAATACATATCATTGCCAACTAAAAACGTTTACTCACAATCCATAAAAGAAAACATCATAGAAAGATTAAGGGAAAGAGAGAAACTCATTAGATGGAAATCCGATTTCCCAAGAAGATCCAACCCTTGATCTCCTACAATGCTCGGGAAGAAAATATCTAAGGTGCTTGACAGCCAAAAACTAAGCTAATAAACCCTATAAATAGTTAGAAAAGGTCCTAGGGTTAGTTACATAAGAGTCCTAATTCAAAACTACTCAAAAACTGCCCAAAATCTTCAATTCGGAGAGTGGATGCGCGTGCTGTCAAAAGTGGACGCACGAGGCTGTCAGAAACGTCCAAGTGGACGCGTGAGGCTCCAAAACTACTGAGAATGGATGCGTGGATGAATAGTGACGCGTCCACTTTTTCAAGTGCGCGTCCAATTGGTTTCTGAGGCGCGTCCACTCCATTTTTCCTGCGAAACAACTTCTTAAAGCTCCTATCTTCCTCCAATGTCTTCTAAACATGTTAAAATACCTTCAAAATACTTGCAAACAAAGATAAAAGTGTAAAGAACCAATTTAAGCACATAAACACACAATTAGGTAGATTTTATCTCAATAAACAACACATTAAACTCCTAAAAACCAATCTAATTATGGTTCAATCACTTCTCAAGTTATACTCAAACCTTATGCATTTTTCATATGCACTACCATTGTATGAAAATAAATAGGAATTGTTATAGTAATGAATTTTTTGAATCTCATCTATTGACAAAATGTTTTTAAAAAAATGAGAGCTAAAATTAGTTTAATTTATAGAGAATAAAGTCAAAATGAAGTAATACTTTTGCATCTATATGACAAAACCCACAAAGATGATAGTTAAAAAAATCTATAATCTTGCCAAAAAAGCATAACCAACTCAAGCATGGGTTTAGTTAATGTTGCTTTGATGACTTTTAATAATCACACATCTTTATTAAAAATCTTTTGGTGCAGTAGTCAGTTTTACAATGCATGATTGAAAAAAAAGAATCAACAAGACAATAATATAGAGATTGCAACTAAATAGACAATCAACAACAAACAAAATTAAGAATTAAGATAAAGATTGTAACTTAAAAAATTTATATTTTACATTTACTATTGGCAATCTTTTGATTTATGTAATTATGTTTGTAAAGTTTCTTGTTTGCATTAATTGTATATTGTTCTTTCTCAGAAGTTCTTTTCTTATTCCTTACAAATGAAGTTTTTCGAGTCACAAACAAATGTTTGATTAAGTTAAGTCGATTTAGAAGCATCTCAAATTCAAAATCATTGATTCTATTTTTGTTTGCAATAAAAAGAGAAATAAAAAAAAGATGAAATGAGGAAATTATAAGGATGTTGTTGATATCACATATATATGGCATCAATTTCATGAATGATCATGGAGTCATATATAATATAGGGACCTTGATACATAGAATTTTGTTAGACAAACCTGGAAATCCTTGGTTGAGTAATAAACACATATTGTTGAATTATCCAAATTGTACAAAAAACTATAGCAACATATTTGCCCTAATACTTCAAGCTCTTAACTAACAGAACTCATGTGTGATCTTTTTTGCATACTTCAAGATCTTTTTTACACATAAATGCAAGTCATTGGAAAAATAAAAAAACCATCCCATGATCATTTCAATATCCACATTAACAATCAAAAATATTAAAACCATTGTTTGCAGTTGATCCCATGAAAGCTTATGTAAGGAAAATAAGTAGAAGACTTGAATATTGATTGTTTTTCTTTGAGATAGTATGCAAGTCAGTGGACTAAGAGTTTTTTTATGCAATGAAGAACAATACTCATAGTATTAAGAATAGAAACATGACCTAAGCCAATTAAACATTGATGAAACAAACACATATAATTAAGGTGAGAAGTGCCATCTTTTCTAATTCTTTTTCACTTTTCTATAGCCTATATTCATTAATTGAAGAAAGATCTTTTAAGAAGGAATACAGATAATAAAGTCCCACTGATCTGAGTTCAATTTGATGACTCTTAATCAACAACTAATCCAGAAGAAAATGATCTTCCATTCATCAAATAAATTTTTGACTATGTAAATCCATATCATTGCCCTTAAAATCAAGAAAAAAATATTAATATCTAAATTGTTAAGCTTGAATAATTTGTCTTTAGACAAACAATATACTCTTTCGTTCTTTCACTTCAATCTTTGGTCTATAAATAGCTAGATGGGCTCAAGCAAAGGGAAATTAGTGAAAGACAACACAATACATGCTAAGCTTTCCAATAAACACGTTTTGCTTCTCAAAATTTGGAACATCCCTGAAACTTGATAATGCTTCATAGGAAGCAATCACTGAATTTTTCTTGGCCTTTCTATTGTCATATTTGTAAAGTTTATCTGGTATATTATATCCATCACTTGAGCTCGAATGAGGTTTTGATATAACTGTTGAATCCAAAATTGTTAGCTGATATAACCTTTTGTTTTCTCCAACACTTCCTTTGAATTAGTTGAAGACCCTAAATTGTTAGTAGAATTTCTAGTAGATTTTGGCCCAAATCCCCACCAAACAAAATCCAATAAAGTAGTCATAAGTAAAATTAATCTTCCATTTCAGCAAATAGCTCAAATAAATATCACTCATAAAAGGTAATAGCACCATAAGCTAGCAAGGGGGCAATATAATTTTGAACTTACCAAAGCCAAAATTTTAAAAATATATATATCATCAAGAACATTGCAACCATACAACAAATTGAAGATAAGAGAACTTGTATTCTCAGAATTATAAATCTCTGCTAAAGAATATGAAAAACTAAAAAAAGAAAGAAAAACAAAAGAACATTGGCTGACAGATCATTAACAAATGACTAATAATATTTTCACATAGAAGATAAAACAAACACCTTGGATACAATCAAGAAACTTCATATAATAGCAGAAAATAGACATATTTATTTAAAGCAAAACACCAAAAAGAGCATAGAAGAAAATAAAATCTGACACACTGGAAATTCTGAAATCAATCATTCTTTAAAGCTAAAAATCAAAATGGATATCAAAGAAAACAAAATTTTAACAGAGGATATTGAAGATAAAAGAACAAAGAATTAAAACATATACCCTAATTCACTCAATATAAGATATTGAAAAGAAGAACTCATCAAGCGAAAAAAAAATGTTGAAAAGAAGAACAAAGAACTCTAGTGATGATCATTTCATCCAAAAAAAAATACTGATTTTGTGTTTTCAATTAACTCCTAAAGACCTCTAAAAAAAATTTAAAATGCCAAAGAACCAACGCCAAAAGAAACAAAAGGCTAGAAATGTAGCTATTATGTAATTGTGTTTTGATGTTTTGACTATTTGGTAAAATCTTTATTCTATAAACTATTTATGTTATTTAGCTGATTTAAAAATATAAGTTTTGAGCTGTAAATGTATGACTATTGACTTTGTAATATTTGATAACATGAGAAAAAAAGATTATGCAAAAGGAAGAGAAAAAGAATAATAACTTACTGTTTGTTTGGCATAGAGATCAAAGATTGATAGGATGTCTTCTTCCACAGGAGGTGGGAGCAACAAGGTCATATTTTTATATGCTTCTTCTGCAATAAGCCTCTGAATTTCTTGACGATTTTGAGCACACCTTTAATGTGAAATATATTTTGAGTTATTTAAATAAAAAAATAAAATAAATATGTAATGGGATAGAATTTTATTACCAAGCTTTAAGTGGAGGAATTTGCTTAATTGGTGGATCAATGATCAATGTAGATTGATGCTTTGTTGATAAACTTATTCCTGTAAAATAAAATTATAAGTGTTGAAGAATTAAATATATTTTTGATAGATTATATATGTTTTTACCTCGAAAACAGTTGACTTTGATGTTAAGTGCATATATGATAGGAAATGATCGTATTTGTTGTGCAAGAGTTAATGCTTCTTCATATTCAAATTCTGCCCAAAGGGTTAGAGTGATTGGCTTTTTCCTAAACAAATAAGAATAGCACTTAATTAAATAACACAGAATATCATTAGATATTATTTATGTAGAGCATATCTGAAATTAAATAAAGAAAACCATTACTCTTGATTTATCAAAACAAATTCCCTTGCTGGTAATTTTTCAGCATTTGCTAGCAAGTTTCGTTTTGGAAAAGCATACACAATTGCACCATATATCTGAAATGTACAGATGAATATGTATAAAAAAATAATATGTAATGATATGATACTAAATAAAGTAATACTATGAACTTGTAATGATAATTCTTACTGAGATGCTCATTGGTTTCAAGATGCTTATGTATATCTGAAATAGCTAAGAAGTTAAACATATCTGGAAACATCGATGGTATTGGTTTTGAGATTTCTTCTACCAATGTTTTTGCATCAAGAGTCCATGATAACTCTCCAACATAACTTGCATAGTTTACATCCACTAACTTGACTTTTGCATTTGAAACATAATATCTTTTTCCAGGCTTTAGCTTGCTTCAAAAGAAATTGAAGGAATTCTCATAGAGAATTGCTTGGATTTTATCGCCCTGTAATTAGAAACAAATAAAAGACAATTATTTAATTAGCATTATATATATATATATATATATGAATGAAAAATATATATTAAGGAAGTAAAATAGTTGATTACATCTTCATCCAAAAGACACAACTTCTGAAATTTCCTAGGAACTCGTGCTGTTTTTTTAGATGTTTGTGATTTTGTTCTTTCTAAAACTTGAACTTTAGCAGTCCAGTTGTTGGTTCTTTGAGTGATCATTTTTATAGGCATATAGGGTCTCTCCATTTTTCTGCATTAAAAAAAGACAAACTATTAGCAAAATAAGATATATATATATATATATATATAATTGAAATAATTTTATATATTTTATTGATTAAGAATTGAAATGGAGTAACAAATAAGAATATGATTAGAATCATACATAAGATTGAAGATGAGAAAACAAAGTTATACACAAAGGAACTAAGCTCCTTGAATCATCGTTAGTCTTCCTTGGTCATTAAAGTGGAATGGGTAATAAAAAGAAGTTCATAATATGAATCAATTAACTTTCATAAATAAAAAAAATAAATTAATTTGATTCTATATTAACATATGTAAAAACTTCTTTATAAACAATATTTATAGTTGATTTACTCAATTCATCATAATCAATATGAGGATGTATCAATATTTTTATAGAATCAGCATTTTTAGCTCTTGATAATGCAACATAAAGCTGTATGTGTGAAAAAACTGGTTCACGTAAGTATATACCAACAAAATCTAATGTTTGTCCTTGAGCTTTATTTATTGTCATTGCAAAACATAATCTAACAGGAAATTGAATTCTTTCAAAAGTAATTCCACAATTTTCATCAGCAGAAGGTGTAAGTTTAATACGATGAATAAATGCAGATCTACCAGAAAATTCACCAAAGGTAATTTCAGCATGTATAATATTATCATCTAAATATTTACAAATTAATCTAGTGGCATTGCATAAACCTTGAGATGGATTCAAATTTCTAAGCAATATGATTGGGCAATTTGGTTTTAAAGTCAATCTGTGAGGAGGAAGACCACTCAATTCCAAAGAATTTAACATATCTTCATACTCTACTTGTTGTGTTGGATCAATTGTTTTATTAGTGCTCACATATTCAGTGATTGGACCAAGAAATTTAGCTATTAACATTGCATTAATAGAATGAACAAATTCATTTTTTGTTGTCAAAATTGCACAATTAATAGTAGAAGTAGAAGATTCAAAAGTTCTTAGAAGATTTGGATAAGTGAGATCTATAAGCTGATTCAAAGAATCTTGACCATTGGTGAATGGCACCAACATTGAATCTGGAAGAATAATTTTGCTTTTTGAATCAGTAGGTTCAATGCCATCACCAATCCTTAGCAAAAATTCTGAAAAATGTAGATCTGATCTTGCTCTCATATTTTCAGTTAGTTTTATTTGTTGTAGATGAGGCCATAGATATATGACTTTATCATACTTGCATTGACAAAATCTTCTCTCCTTCCTTTAGGAACAACGGGTAAAACTTGTCGAAAATCTCCACCAAAGACAACAATTTTGCCTCCAAACAATATTTCAAAATCCATCAAGTCCTTTAGCACTATATCAAGTGCTTCAATTGTTTCTTTTGTAGCCATTGGAGCTTCATCCCAAACGATCAATTTAGCATCTTTTATTAATAAAGCAAGACCACTCTGTTTGCTAATATGACAACTTCTCTGTTCAACAACATTTATTGGTATTTTAAAGCGTGAGTGTGCTGTTCTCCCACCTGGCAAAATTGATGCTGCAACACCTGATGTTGTTGTAGCTAAAGCAATAAAACCTTTTGATCTTATATCAGCAAGAAGAGACCGATACAAAAATGTTTTTCCTATTCCACCTGGCCCATCAATGAAAAAAGCAGTCGGTTCATTTTTGTAAACTTTATTCAATATCAAATTAAATGCAACTTTCTGACCAATATTCAATTTACGAATAAGGCTAATATCTTATTCAATTTACCAATATTCAATTTAAGAAACAACAATACTCCCTTCAGCTAAAATGTCTCTGATATCTATTGAATTACTGTCAAAATCTAGAAGATAGGGTACCAATCCATAGCTATTGATATCTTTACCCATTGATTGAAGTGAGTTAGCTATATCCTTTAATATCCTCGTTGTAATTTCTTGCTTTGATAATGAAACATCTTTTTCATAATCTTCTAACAATGATTTTTCAAACTTCTCCCAAAGCAAATCTGGATTAGTTGGAGTAAAATGAACTAATACAGATGCAAATAATCTTCTAAAAGTACAAGGCATGTGGTATACTGCAGCTTCTTGCAAGCACCATTCTTGACTGGAGTCATCAATAAACAAACCTCTAAAAACTGCAGCCTCACGGAATGTCAAAACAATTTTTCTATCAATAGTTTTTAAATCCATAAATGATGTAGGGCTTTTAACATTTAAAAGGAGCAAACGAAGAAAGTATCTTTCACCTTCTGCCGGATTTGCTGCAACTATTCTTCCTATCACATCTTTGGTAGAACGAAACTTCCATATCTTTTGATTAGGCACCCAAACAAAAAATTCTGGGAAGTCTCTATAGGTACATTTCATGTCTCTAATTTCTGAGAATCGCCTATTCATTGCAAAAAATTCTGTTAACATTGTCCGCTGGCAAAAAGTATTTCTCAAGACATTGTTGAGATTATCATTTCTTTTGAAACTTATAGGCTACTCATCTTCTAGGTGTAATTATAGATGAATCACTGAAGGTTTGATTTCAGCTAAGGGAAATCTAAAAATTCTCCAAGCAGCTTCTTGTGGAGATACCCATCTGGCAGACTGATATTGCTGAATTTCATATATTGTAGTTGATCCATCAACAGAATTGACATTGAAACTCATCTTATCATGTCCTTTGTGAATGTACTTGTATATATATTTCACAACTCGAATGCCAGAACAAATTTCAACGTTAATATGACAATTGAACTTTGCTAAAAGGTAAGGGTTATATGGAATTACCCATCTATTATCAAGTTTCACTCCACGAAAATAGCTGTTTTTCTATCATTTCTGCGCCTATAAGTTGGATAAGCATCATTGCCTTGTGTTGTTTCTTCACAAAAGAATTTAGGATAATTGCTCCTGCACTTGCCATTTTTCTTCATGCAAATATTGTCAGGTTTATACTACTCACAAGGTCCATGCATCATGTGCTTCAATACCATGTTATAAAGGTGCAGAAATTGCTCTTTGTCTGGTATTTCTGCACTAACATATTTGTCAAAAGATTCAACATAAATTATTTTTGACTGAGACTTCATTATGAAAAGGAAATGAGCATGTGGAAAAAACCCCTCTTCTGAAATTCTATCACATGTGTAGCTAGCAATTTCTCCAAAATTTTATTTTTTGAACAACTCTTCTTTAAGTTGTTGTAATTTTGCATGAAACACTCTAGCAATTAAATCGGGGCGATTTTGTGCTTCTTCAAATGGCAACAAATTTTCTTTTATCTCTGGCCAATTTGGATTACAAGTCATTGTTAAGAAGATGTCTGACCTACCATATTTCTTAACAATAGCCATTGCATCCATATATCTTTGCTTCATATCTCTAGGACCACCAATAAATGAGGCTGGAAGTATGATTTTCTTTCCAACTTCAGAACCATTGACTTGACCAGTAGCAACACTGTCCATTAGACCTTGTAGCTGTTCAATTCGAGCTTGACTTTGTCTATTTCTCTGAAAATCCAAACGTTGACTTTCAAGCTTGACATACATATCAACAATATATTGTTGCAATAATCTTCCTGAATGCAAAAGTATAGATGGACTTTTGGAGCGGATTTGGAGTTTGTAAGCATAATACTTGATGTACTCATAAATTAACTGATTTTTATGTTATTTAATTACTATATTTTGTTTGAAAATCGGTTAATTATGTTATTTAATGGATATAGTTCACGTTTCCCTTCTATTTCTTTATTTGTAAGTTTTTCAGTGTATTTTAGTTTATTATGGAGATAAAAAGAAGAAGATGACGAAATGTTGGAGAAGATAAAAAAAATAATAATAATAAAAATCTATGTCATCCGATGATGTGGCGCAATGAGAAGATGACAAGTGGCGCAATCAGAAGGTGACAAGTGGCGCTTCTAGAAGCCGCAACTTGGACCAATGAGAACGCGACATGTGGCGAAGTTGGGGAAATTAGGCCACCAACTACATTTTCAAGACTTTGGGGTGCAAAATGACCATTTTGCCCCTGATTTTTGTGGCTATAAATAGGTAGCTTATTTTTATTTTTTAGACACCAATTTAGCTCCAATCTTCTCCATTTCTTTTGCAATTTATTTCTTTTATTATTGTCTTCATCTTAGTATATTTTCCAAATTTTTTAGAATAATATTTCAAGGCTTTTTGTAATATTTAGTAAAGAAATTCTGTCCGGATAATTTCAATATTTTCGGGGAGTTTATCTTTTAAATTCTTTCTAATGTTTATAAATTTCATCTTATATTTATTAAATATGTATTGTGAGTAATTTTCTTTTGTTAGCAAAGATATGTGTTAAGTTATTAATAAATGGGATTCTGAGATAATTTTCTTTGTACTTAATTTCTATTTAGATTTATTTAACTGGACTTATGGTCGGTTTACCCGCCTAGTCTTTATTTATTTTGATTTATGCACTTTAAATATCGCAAATGGATGGCCGAGCCACCTAATAGTTTAATTTACTTTTATGTCTTTTATTTTATGTATTATGGAAGGCCGAGCCTCCATACTTTTAGTTTAATTTATTTAAATGGCCGGTTGAACCACATAATTTCTTTAGTTAATATAAATCCAATCTTTCTTTCTATATATATATATATGTGTGTGTGTGTGTGTGTGTGTATTTATTTAATATACTTATATATATTCATTAAGTATTTATATAATTCTTGTTTTAACCAATATAATTGTGTGAATTAATTAGATTGATAATCTAGTTAATGAATGTGATTATATAGATAGGATTATTAATCTTGTATTAATGATTCAAGTAGCATCTACTAATTTAATTGAGTTGCAACTCTTGGCTTAATTATATTAGTAGAGGAATTATATAATTTACATTGTATATAATTAAGCTGATTGTTATATACAATTTAATGTTGGTTATGCTTTATTTGTTTAATGCAATTTGATTGAGCATCCTATACACGCTAGTTGGTAGTGGTGTTTAATTAAATTAGTGATTAATCTGTCTGAGCTGATCGGGATTCTAAAACCAACTACTTAATAATGTATCTATCTATGATTAATCCCATGAAAAATATAACTTTATACTAGTTCCTTGCTAACGATTTTTATATCATTTGTATTCCAAATTTCGTTTTAATTCTGTTTACAAAATCCAAAACCTCAAAAATATTTATTTTAATTATTGTCATTTCCTTATTCTCAAAATACCAAAAAAAAAACCCCAAAACCTTTTTCGATTAACGATTTTAATTTAAGAGTTGACAAATCTCTATGGATTCGATCCCTACTTTCCCTATCTACATAAGAATTGTTAGGTTTAAATTTGAGAGCCGTACGACAGGCTTCGTCAATACTCCCTCAAAGAAACATATTTCCTTCGCTCAGTTTTTTTCTTTGAAGCTGCAATAAAGAAAGTGGAGTATAAAAAATTAGGAAATAATATGGAAAAATAAAATTTTATAAATTAAAGAATATTAGTTAAACTTAAAAGAAATGTATTACAAACCTTGTTCTTCAATCTGAAGTAAATCATCAACATTTTTTGCTCGTTTTGGATCAACAATGAATTCTTTTTTATTGAGTTTCCTTCTTTTCCTAGCAGAAGTTTTTGAACTTTTTTCAATACCCTCATGCCAACCAGTCTCTCCATAAGGAAAAAGTAATGGATATTGGAGCGGATCGTAACAACCATAATAGTAATTTACAGTATAACTACCCCCTTATTTAGTAAATACTCGAATATGCTTGCCATATCCTTCTCCGTCTTGTTCACCCTTAATCCACAAAGCTGCAACTTGTGAAATAGTAGGGCGGTTATGCACTCTTTGATCTTCTCCAACATGACATTTTATCACAATTTCAAAAGAGTCTAAATTCTGAATATTTCTTAAGCTTCTGAAAAAACTTGTATATGGATTTTCTTCCATGACTTTCATAATCTTCACAACAACACTCTCAGTGAACCTGTCTGAAGTGATTATTCTATTATGAAGTTCATGATCAGTATCATGGAAATGCAGCTGTAAGAATAGCTCATTACCCCCAGCTGGAATAAGCTCATTAATGAAATGATAAACCTGTCCTTGAACTTTGAAAGTATAAATACCTTTCTTCCTTTTGGTCAACGATTTATCACATTTGACACCCATAGAAGTAAAAGCAAAAAGATTATTGTATGTTCGCACATATGTCCTAAAGGATATAGCTTCTTCAGATGAAGATGTAAATAATTCAATCAAGATGTCAGGCAATCTATTTTCATGTAGAATAACTTCACCGGCAGAACAACAAAATGTGGGAGATTCTGAGTAAAACTTTTTTAGCACCACAATAAGGACAATCAGGACGATTGCGCAACACAAAAGATTGTTTTGATATTGAATCTAAACACTTAGTTTTTGTCAACCATCGTTCACCTAATAATAAGATAAAATAGTATAAAATTAGAATTCATGCACGTATAAAAAATATCCATGTTTATTAAGAAATTGAATAAATAATGGGTGTAAAGCTAATTAAAACCTATTTTCCTCTTCTTATTATTTAGACCAATAAATGTATATTTGTCTGCAGCTGTGGGATCAATGACTGTATTTCCTGCGAAAAATATTCACTTTATTATTATATATGTTCCAATATAAAAAAATAATTTTCAAATGCTAAAGGCTAAAACATATAATACCATCATGTTGTTGTCCAAAACAACAAGTAGATGGTCTTTCACCATTTGGTAGAGGATCATCAGGCAGCACATAAAAACGACAAAACCCTATAAAAATTTATGAAAAGAATAAAGAGAAAAGTTTGAAATTGAATAAATAGGAAAATTTGGAAAATATTTCAGATTAAATTCATTAAAAATGTAACACCTGAAATATCTTCTCCAAGCTGTTGTAAAATATCATGGCAACCTTCACAAATCATTGGTTGATCTAACATAAAATATGTAAGATATTTATTATAGCAAAGAGCAGTAAGGCCATTGTTTAAACACCATTGGGAGAAAGTAAAAAACAAAACCTTTATGAACATTCTGCAAAGGTTCATTTTGTGGATTTGTCCTTGATGAAGATCCTATATAATAACATAATATAAGATATAAAATTTATGTGCATTTTATTTAACATATGAGGAAGAGAATAATCTTTATTAAACAAATACCTTTTTCATAAAGTGAAAACTCCATAATTGATTGTTTTGTGTGTGTAGAGCTTTGATGGAAATATCTTTTATCCATTAAATCTAAAAAGAAAGATAGCTCATGTTTGATTCAAAACAAGTTTTTTGCTCTTTGAAAAATGATAATAAGCAAACAAAAGAGAGAGAAAAAGAGAGGCAACAAACCATGTCTATTGTCATTAGTTGGCTAAGAAATTCGTATCCCTTGTCTTCTATTAATTTCATTATTAAGAAACATAGGATGTCCTAAAATAAAAATAAATAAATAAGTAAATTTGAAATTATTGAAAACAAAATAAAAGAAAAACACATGCACATATCTAAAGCACAATGAAAGCATGATGATAAAAACAACTAAGAAATACCTCCATGCTTAGCAGCAAGGGGATCAAGCAAATGATCAAAAGAAACGTCAGATGGTACATTAGTTTGCATAGAACCACTATATTCAAGCTGCACTTTCATCTTTCTTCTCCTTTTGGAATCAACCTCACGTTGTTTAGACAAAAGATATCCTTTTTCCTTGGGATTTAAATTAGCATATCTCTCACGACGTCGTAAATTTCGCAAGGACTTTTTGGCCACAGTCAAATGATCATCCATATTATACAATAGCTATGAAGTTATAAATAAAAGGATACATAATCAATTTATTAACTTAGAACAATTTAAAACTGCACAATAGATTTAGTGATAGATTAATGATGGCTTTGTATAATTATTGATGTTAGTTTGATAAAATAAATATCTACGAAAAGCTTTTTATATTATTTAACAAAAATAACAAAACTAAAGAAAAATCAATTTATGATATAATAAAAAAAATTAATAAGAAAAGAATTGAAGAATAGGGACAACTAATTACATGCCCTGAAAAGTAAATTAAATTTTAAAATGTTAGCAATAAAATTTTAATGGCAAACAAAAGTAAAAGAAAAATGAATACTAACCAAAGCTGAACGTAATAAGGCTGAAATTCCACCAAAGATTTAAAACAACCTGAAATAGTATAATGAAATTTTAGAAATATTGAAATATAAATTAAATAGGAAATAAATAATCTAAATAAATAATACTAATCCAAGTTAATAAAAGAACTAATACAAAATATGACCTAAAATTCAAAACAACTTGAAATAGTTAAGTAAAATTTTAGCAGAAATATCCAAAGCTAAAGTATTTTTGTAAATATCTTGAATTATTAATTTCCTAATCTATTTAAACTTACAATAGCTATCAAGTTATAAATAAAAGGATATAGAATCAATATATTAATTTAGAACAATTTAAAACTGCACAATAAATTTAGCGATAGATTAATAATGGCTTTGTATAATTATTAATGATAGTTTCATAAAATAAACATGTACAAAAACTTCTTTATATTCTTTAACAAAACTAAAGAAAAATCAATTTATGATATAATAAAAAAATAATAAGAAGAAAAGAATTGAAGAACAGGGACAACTAATTACATGCCCTGAAAAGTAAATTAAATTTTAAAATGTTAGCAATAAAATTTTAATGGCAAACAAAAGTAAAAGCAAAATGAATACTAACCAAAGCTGAAGGTAATAAGGCTGAAATTCCACCAAAGATTTAAAATAACCTGAAATAGTATAGTGAAATTTTATAAATATTGAAATATAAATTAAATGGGAAATAAATAATCTAAATAAATAATACTAATCAAAGTTAATAAAAGAACTAATACAAAATATGACCTAAAATTCAAAACAACTTGAAATAGTTAAGTAAAATTTTAGCAGAAATATCCAAAGCCAAAGTATTTTTCTAAACATCTTGAAATATTAATTTCCTAATCTATTTAAACTTATTCTTGATTTTTTTATGTCAAAAAAATAAGAAATATTATATTAATCTGAATTTTTCTTTATCTATCTCTGCAATAATAGGCATGTTTTGCATGATTTGGGGATAACTACTCAAACACATGAAAACATAACATTATTTAGACCAAGTATTATTCTTTTATTACCAGAGGAAGAATAGTGGAAATTAGACATTAAATATCCTTTTATATTTTTTCACATATTGAAATCAGTGCCTTTGATTGTTTTTCATGTTTTTTGAAAAGAAAGAAACAAAAAGCATATGGATAAAAATAAGCTTGAGGTAAAAATACAGAATGGCCCTATTAAATTGCCTAGAAATGCATAGCTTACATAGGAGTTGGCATTATGTGTACATTTCAAATCACATTGAAGGTTGCATTTAATTTGTTGGTTCTATTAAATTTTTTTAAGATACCAGGAAATGTCTTGCACAAATTTTAAAAAGATTAATTGTAAGTTATGATATCAGTGTAAGAAATTTCCTATTCAAGGCTTATTGTTTTCTTGTAAAAATTTAAGTTTATAAAAGGAAAATAATTGTCTCAAAAAAATAATTCTTTTAATGAGATAAGATCAGAACATGAAACTTCTGAATTACAATATTATTTTTTTTTTTGGAAAACTTCCCAATTAAAATACTATATGATAAATTATCATCCCATGACACAAACACGGTTTAATTATTTGAAATCTTTTCATACGATTGGATATTTGGATGTTACTGTTTTTTCCTCTTTTGTTACTCTATTTCATTTTTCCCTTTTCCTTTTTTGTTTTTTTGAAAGGCATAGATTATATTAATAAGCATAAGCCAAAGAGATATAACCAACCACAACCTAACCAGCAAAAGAATCAAAAGGCCATTAGCTACAAAAGAAACCAGACTACCAACCTAAAGTTACTAATCAAAACAGAAGAGCCAAAAGAAACAATCATCTAAAGGCTAAAGCTTAAACAACTATTTCACAAAACTATTTCTCCTATACGAAGCAAAACAAAACAGAGTAAGTAGCACAAAAGTAAGAAACCCATACTTAATTAATCTATCCCACTTGAATGAGAAATATTAAACTGATAATAACTTGCGATAGATATTGAAAAACCTAAGAGGGGGGTGAATTAGGTTTTTATCCGATTTTTCAACCTAATTCAATAAAACACCTATTTGACAACAAATATCAAACACTTGGTGTGCTAGTTGTGTGAGAAAAAATGTGTTCAAATAGAGCATTGAGCTATTGAACATAATGATTTATAGTGGTTCGGTTTATCCAACAAAACCTAATCCACTACCTTGAGTTACCTACTCAAGGATTTACCAAATCCCTTCACTAATCAAACAAATGAGATTACAAAAAAGGTACACCCAATTCACCTTAGGATTTTACAAATAGCCTCTCAACCAATCAAGGCTCACTCAACCCTTGAGTTTTACAACACAACCTTGATTATACAATAATCCCACCACTCTCCTTAGTGAATCCTAACAAAACAATTCAATTCAAGGTTCACCCAAAGGTTTTACAAACAAACCTTGAATACAAAACAACCTACACAAGGCTCACCCTAACACTTAGGGTTTTATGCTACTTGCAACCTTGATGCATTTACAATCAATAATAAGAGATAGAGAGTTTGATAGATATCACCTTAATGTGAAGATATATCAATTTGAATCACAATCACCTATTTGAGTAATGGCTTGTCAAGATTGCTCAAAATTCACCTTTGAATGTAAAAACCCTTCTTGAATGATTTTAACAAGATTGATGTTTAGAAAGGGTTTTGGAATGTTTCTAAGATATTATAGAATCAAGATATACAATGTTTTTGCTCAAAAATCTTCTTAGAAAGAATTTCAAAGGTTTTGGTATTTAAAGGTTTGCTTCCAACGGTAAAAAATGAAGCTGTTGGAAACCCACTCAGAAAGTGCGGTCGACCGCATATCAGACTGGTCGTCTGCACCATCATCCTCAAGCTCACTGGACAACAACCACCGGATGATGATTTTTCATCTTCCGGTCGACCGGACTTCACCTGCGGTCGACCTCATGGTCGTCCACATGTTGGCAGATGAACAAATTTGACAGCACATGCATCCACAAGATAAACTAACTTATGGACGATACTTTGACCACTTAGGTCGACTGAAACATGTTCATTTGTATATCAACAATACTCTAACACACAAATGATTATTTCAATCAACCATATAAGTTATGATATCAATCCAACAAGAGTTTATGAACCATTTAAGTTTTGAAATCACGATGCATGGTTTTCGAAATACCAAAACATATTTTAACATATTAAAAACATTTTGAAATAACGTTTTAAGTTCATAGTGCAACCTTTAGAAACCATTACTCAATTAGAGGTAGAAATAGAGATATCAAAATATATAACTCTAAAACTATACATCTAGTTCCTATCTAATCCAATAAAAGCTTGTCTTCAAAACTTGATAATCTTGACTTGTATACTTCATTGAAGACTTGAAATCTTGTACTTGCATGGATTAAATCATGAATCCAAAAACTCTATCACTTGTACAAATAAGACATTAGTCCTCATCAATGTTTGTTATTAATCAAAATTAAGACATTAAAAGCTTTAGGGCTTTCAGATATAATATTTTTTTTAAATTAAGTGTGGGTTTCATAATTTAAAGATACGATAAAGGAAAAAAGAAGAAAAAGATTGATAGAGACTTTTGATGATGTTTGGCAACTTAAAATTTATTCAAATACTTGGCTATCTCAGTGCACGGTAAGGTTTTACATGAAAAGAGTAAAAAATAGTATTACTTTGGGAAGGTTAATGATAAATTATTTTATGGGGTTTCTTGAATTTTTTTAGTTATTATATATGCTTATTCTGTGAAAGTCTACAAACAAGGTTAGCAGCATGAAAATGGAACAACCCTTGGTTTTAATTTATGCTCCACCAAAACCATGAAGATAAAAACAACCTCTGCTCCACCACCTATCCATTTCCTATTGACATGTCCCATAATTCATCCAAATTCCATAATCATACATAGCCAACACTTGGCGCCATTACACGAAAGTTCATTAGCTCATCCACAACCTGATCATCAGTTTTAAAAGTTCAAACTAACCCACCAGGTACTTAAAACAATTGAGAATTCAAGACCACAAAGAACCTTTCTGAATGCTTCTTATAGGACATATATCAAGCACATTACATGCAGAAAATTTTCCTATTCTTTCTCACAACACTTACATCAAACACATGACATGCAAAATTATAGAAGAAGAAAAAAAGAACTGTATAAACTTGAAGCCTGATACGAAATAACACATGGGAAACAAAATTAACAGGGAAAAAACACACACATATTAGCTGAAGCATAGAAGAATGAATAAAATCAAAGTAAAAAAAGAATTCAATCTAAAAATCAAATATATCATTCATTCTACTTAAATTCTATGATTGAAAGTCATAAAACAAATTAAAGAGAAGAAATAAAGAGAATAAACCAAACCTTGAAGTTTTCTGAATAATGATTTTTTTAACTCAGCAACACAACAGTGTTCTCTGAGTAAAGAAACCAAATGGAGCAGGAGAAAGAAGAGCGTGAATCGATAACAAAGAGTATTGAGTACTGAATGAACAGAGAGCATTGGGTGCATAGCATTGTTCTAGATTGATCAATAAGTGAAGACAATAGCTAGCACTGTCACGATAATCGATTTTGTTGCCACCCACGCGAGTCTGGAAATGTATTCTCTGTACAACTCTCAAAAAACCAACCCTAAAGAAAGAAAGAAGAAGAGCATGAAACCCACTCTAGGTAGAAGACAAAAAATAAGGACTAAGCATGCCAATTTTGGTATTTTAATTGGAGAGTGTATCACACTCTCTAATTATAACACTGCTTGATACAAAAATATGGAACGAATTGACTATAATACCCTTAGTACAACAAAAAAACTACTAAAATAACCTTTAGGCTAATCTTTTTCTATATATCTAATAATAGTCATATAATAAAAATTGATCTCGAACCCATTGAATGATTTCATCTTTAGAAGAAAATACTTTGTTGATTACAAAATATGCAAACACATTTATAGGCAAATATAGAAAACCTTCTAAAACAACTGATTTCTAAAAAATATAGTATATATATATATATATAATTAGTTAGTTAAATGTATATTAAAATAAATTAAAACAACATGAAATTGAAAAAAATTGAGCTAACCCAACCCGTTTCGTTCGGATTGACCATTGAGACAAAATGAATTTGTTTAGGTTGATGACCTGAATAAACTTATTTTGTATGGATTGACCTTTGTCCGGAATGATCGTCCGAACAAATTCAATTTTTTTTCAGTTAGTGAAATAATATGTAAATCTTTAAAAATATACGTAAATTGATGATAAAAAATATAAAATATATCTTATTATCATTGATACATGAATCGCAATCAAAATTGACTTTTACATGTTCTATTTTTCTTAAACGTACTAAGAGGATTTTTTTTAAGTGATAAACTAAAAAGAAAAATATCTAAGAGATAAAATTAGAAAAGAGAACTTTTTTTAAGTGATAAACTAAAAAGAAAAATATCTAAGAGATAAAATTAGAAAAGAGAACGTGTGCTTATTAAATTCGATTTGCATTTAATAATTCTCCTATCTTTAACTTACAATAACATGAAATCATCACCCTAAGAGATTTTTATTAAAAAAAAAAAGGAAGAAAATAAGAATATTTAGACTAAGGGCATTGCACTTTCTCTCTTTTCCAGAACTTAGTGGCATTGAACTCATAATCAATGGCAATTGGAAATGCAAAGTGTGGCACAGCTCCAGGGAATTTATGACAGCTTTTAAAGTATCCAATCGGGGATGACAAAATGTTTATTCGTTCTCCTTAGAGGCTCTAAATTGTATACTTCAAAAATTATTGCTTACGTTACAAAATTAACATCCATAACATATTAAATACAGACAAATATATATTCCCCTTAGCCCTTTTGTCTTCGTTCCTTTGTTTCGGGGTGACAGCATATTTGTTAGTTCTCCTTAAATGGCTCTTATATACTTCAAAATTATATTGCTAATGCTTACGTGACAAATTAATAATCTTCAAAATATTAAATACAAGTTAATAAAATAAAAATTTGATTATAAAACGGTAACATTAACCTTAACATAAACCTTCTTAACTGAAAAGTAAAGATGAGGCATGGAGAAAGAGCCAACATTTAGTTTATCACTAAAGAAAGATAGGAGAAATGCACAAACGCCCTTGAGACTTGAGACTTCGTTTTATCAATCTGTTTTCCTCATGGTGGTTTGTGCATTGGCTAATGAAACTAAGAATGTAAAAGATATAATCATACTGCATTAACTTGTTGATCTACTTGACCAGCTGCCGAAACTTGGTTTTGTTCCTTCGCCACCATTCTTCTCATTTTCATCAACCACTTGATCAATCCTACGGCATTGTCATACAAACCAAGCACAATATATAACCCTATACCAGCAATAATCCCATTTGAAATGGAATAAGTCAAAGGCATGAGAATTATTGTCATAAAAGCTGGCGCTGCCTCCCTAATGTTGTTCCAATCTATGTCTTTCACAACTTTCATCATCATCACACCAACTATAACCAAAGATGGACCAATTGCCCATGGTGGCACACTAGTAAGGAGAGGTGTAAAGAACAATGATAAGGCAAAATATAGCCCAACAATGATTGCTGTTAGGCCTGTTCTTCCTCCTTCCCTTATCCCTGCTGATGATTCAATGTACGTTGCAATTGGTGGCATCCCAAGAGCAGCACCTACAATTGTTGCTCCAGCATCAACCATGAAAGCAAAATATTCACCCTCAAATGAACCTTGTTCGTTGACAAATCCTGCAATTTCTGCCATGGTATATAATGTGCCTGTGGTGGCTAGCACATCAACATATAATAATGTCACTAAAGCCACCCAAACTTCACTTCTATTAAAACTTGTGAAGCTAATGGCTCCAGCCATGGACTCAATCTTGTGAAAATCTACTACTTTTTTGAAATACTCATACATTGAGTCACCAATTGGAGTACGAGGGAAAATTGTCACGGATGTGCCTCTAATCCAAGAAATTAATGTGACAAAAACTATGCCATATATCATGCTACCCTTAATATTTTTCATTAGACAAAAACATGTTACTACGAATCCGACCGTACCGAGCCAGAAAGTAGGGCTTCTCATAGTCCCTCCGGTACATTCTCCGGTCACCTGATTTGTGTCAGAACAGGCAGTAGCTGTGACTAACGTTGACGGGTCCGGGCCCACAAGGCCCACTCCTTCATGGGCTTGTAGGCCCACAAATGCAATGAAAAGCCCAATACCAGCAGCACAAGCAAGTCGAACTGGATTCGGTAAGAACCGAGCCAGCTTGGCCCGAAGTCCAACAACAGCTATAGCTAAAAATAGGATACCTTCAATCAGAACTATTGCCATGGCAGTCTGATATGAAATTGCCCCAGTGCCATGAAAACCCACCAAGGTATAAGCCAAGTAAGCATTTGGGCCCATTCCTGGGGCTAAGCCCAAAGGAAGGTTAGCAAACAGGCCCATAGCAAAAGATCCAATCATGGAAGACAAGGCAGTAGAAACAACAAGATCATTCTTAACTTCTGCAAGGCAACGTTCATAACCTGGATTAGGTTTAAGCTTGCAGTCTGGACCGGCAGTTTGATTCACCGGCACGGAACAGTCGGAGATGGAACATGTTCCGCCGGAATCCGCTAGTATGGTGGCGTTGACACTGATAATATATGCCATGGTGAGAAAAGTGGCCGTGCCAGCACGAAACTCCTTCGAGAAACTGCTCTTTCTTGATTCCAACTTGAAGTATTTGCCAACTCTGCTATTTGAAACAGAATCATCTATGCTTTTCATCATGCCTTTCCAAGAAGTACAAAAGCCATTGCCAATTCTTGCACAAAGCTCTCCTGTCCCCATTTTCTTGTTTTCTTGCTTTCTCCCCTTCTTGTTTTTGGATATGATATGGAATGGAAGTGCTTGCAGAGTCTTTAGAATGGATATATATTAAGCAAAAAAAAGTGGACCCAAAACGTTAGATGAATGGGGTTGGAAATTTGTGATTCAAGAAGGAATCATTGAGAGAATAAATGGGAATTGGCAAAGGAGAAAAAAAATAAGTACAATAATGTTTATAAAGCTGGTTAGACTTAATGATGACAAAGATCCTTTTTATGGTTTTTAGAAGCGATTATGGTATGCAACATTTTGCATAGATTGGAGACGATTTTGTTTATTTGTATTTGGCCTTTTCCTAAGTTGTTGAATACTTGGTAATAACAAACCAAATTAGTAGTATAATTAATATATATATGGTTTGTATGCATTCGTTTGAAATTGTTGATTCTCCTTAAATTTAAAGTACTAAAGAAATATTCTCTTTGATTTCAATTATTTAGCTAATATATTTCAATTGTTTAGTTTTTAATTTTATTATGTATTTTTACAATTATACTATTATTATTAATGAAATATTTTAATAAGTTGTCAACTATTTAGTAAATAATGCATTTTTTTTAAAAGAATTAATACATATACATTATTTATTAAATAAGACAATTTAAAAATTATAATTATATAATTATTATTTACAATATTTATCTTAATCTTTGTACACGTGTAAAGTAAATAATTAAAATAGGACGAAGTGAATAAGTGATTAAAATAATTTTTTGCCTAAGTTAAAGATACAAGATTGACTTAACTTTAAACTAATTGCATCCATCTTCGAAAATCAATAATCTTAAGACGTAATTAATAAAGTTAGTAAATTCAATGGACCTTTCTATCTCAACAACACTTTCTTTACAAAAAAAAACACTCCCATTTATTTCATATTCCTTTCATTCAATGTAGTATAAATGTTTTCCTACTAAGGGAAAGGAAACCTATCAATGTATCAACACAATAATTAATTTCATGACATTAACGAAAAGAATTCCGCCATAGGAAGAAAGTGATTGAAAATGGAAAGAACAGGTTGGCATTTTGAATGAGTTGGTATCACATCAGTGTCTTTGAAACTTTGACGTCTTCAATGTCACGAACAAAGTTCCTCAAATCTTGACCATTCATTGATGGCTTAAGTCCACCAGAAATGTTCTCTATATGAATTTTGGCCAAACCCACTAAAATGTACTCCAACATTGCCATGTATCTATCATTCATTGAAATTTTACATTGCCATGTTAACAATTTAACTTTTACATATATATATATATATATATATATATATATATCATGATATGTCATGTGTGTGTGTCAGTGTGTGCGTGTGTTTCCTTTGATGGGAAGAGAATGAGAGAAAAAGAGAGGAGTTGGAGGAAGAAGAGAAAGAGAGGAGAGGGAAGAAAACGATTGAATATTTATCATGTTTGAATAGTTAGTTTTAAATCTCCTTCAATTAATATTCTATTTAAGGATTCGATAAATTAATAACTTTTCTAAAACAATAATTCTTTTTTGTTATTGTCAATTTAAAAAATTAGTAATGTCGATAAATTAATAAGATAATAATTTTTTTAAAAATACTCATATAAATATATAGTATTATCAATATCATAAATTAATCATTCTGTAAAGTTACAAACAATATAATACTAGGAAAATTTAGCAAAATATGGAGTTATTATTGTCTTTTTTTCATAAAATTTAAATCTAGTTAGATTCCTTAGCTAATTTTCTTCAATATATTCAAATTTTAGTGTCGTGTATTTTAACTATAATAATAATTTTGAATTTTGAAGAATTGTTGACACTATTAGTACTTCTGTTCACATGATACCGATAGTATCCTAACTATCTTCCAACAATTACCAAAGTGTTTTTGGTGATCAATTTATAGAAATTATTTGAAGTAACTAAGTTACTTATCTTCATAGATTTAATTTAAATAATGAAGACTAAATATATATATTTAATATGATTTATTAAAGAAAATGTCTTCTAAAAATTTTGTTGTCTACAAACACAATAAATGTTGTTTTAAGTACTAAAAATAAGAAATATTATTTACTTATTTTCATAAATATATGTACAATGAATTTTATAAAAAATTAATTCACAAAATATGATACATATACATTGTATATTAATAATATACATAATGATTTTTTATCTTTTTATGTAATTAAATCTATATTTGTTGAGTTGAGAAAGTATTTTTAAAATTGAAATTTTTTAATTTATCAATTGATTAGTACCTTTCTAAATTAATAAAATTTCATGGTCCCAAAAATTATTAATTTATAGAGATTTATTGCTGTAATTTTCATCTTTATTTATATTTTTAGGTGATTTTTTTTAAAAAAAAATGCATTTTAGTTGATACAAAAAAGATTTATTAGTAATGATTTATTTTTCTTCATTTTCACTCAGTTCTATATGGAAACCAAGTTAGATATTTTTTAAGTGAACTCAATTCTTTCTTTCCCTCCCCTTCCCTTCTTTCTTTCTTTCTTTTTTCATCCAAAAAGAAGAAGAAAAACAATCCAAACGCTTGAATATTACATCTCTTCCAATTTCATTTTCCTCTAATTCCTTCAATCCAAACATGGAGAGAGAGAGAGAGAACATGCACCAACCAAAATTTTAAGTGGTAGGAAGTTTGTCTTTGTGAAGTGGCCAAGAAATGACCCAAAGACACATCTTTGAATGATCTTGGACTATTATAAAATTCTAAGAATCTATGATATTGTCTATTTTTAAGTCTTAAGAGCGAACTTAATTAGCAATTATTGACTATTTTGGCTCAGTGATAGTTACTGTATCATCAATTAGACTAATTAATTAGTAACTGTCAGTGTGTGTGTGTGTGGTTGCTAGGAAAAAAAACTCATGATAATAAAGTGAAATAATTCAGTAAAATACATTTCTATCATAAAAGAATTTAAATCTGATATACATTATCTCTTTCTCTCCATGCATCATGAAAAACACAAAGGACATCCATTGTCTGCGAGGTTTGGTTGGCATGTGAGTACTCCTATAAAAATTCCCCCCCCCCCCCCCCATTCCTTCATATTTATCACATTTTTCTTATTAATGTGACTAGTAATAAAAATTTATATATTAGTAGAATATGTATATGTTTATTTTGTAAATCTAAAAGTTCAAGAGTCAAATAATTTGCATTAACCCAAATATTAAAACTTAACATGTGCTCGTGTCTAGAATTGTAATAGAATTAAACTAAAACGAGCTTTTGAATTTTAAGCTCGTTCATTTAATGTTCGAACAGTGCTTATGTTCGCTTGATTATTAATTTGAGCTAAAATCTTTTTTGTTCCATTATTATTTCATGAAAGTTCAAGTTTTGTTGTTTTTTGACAATTTTACAATTTAAGTTCAAATAGTTCAATTAAGTTGAGTTCGAATTTAAATAAATATAAAAAGTATTTATATTATATATTTTAAAATTAAAATTATATAATATAAATATATAATGAATTAAATAGTTAATATTGAAATTTTATAATAATATTTAATATTCAATATTGAAAAATATAGAATATATTCTATTAATTTTATTGTTTGTGAACATGCTCTTTTTTGTTCGAATAATATATCAGTTAAAATTTTTCTTTAACTTCGTTTGATTATTAAATCTAAAGAGCAATCAACAAACAGAATAAGCTTTGTCAGTGAATTGTTTGGTTTGTTAATAGCCCATCTGTGCCGATCGTGCCCGAGTTTTTATACTTGTCTATAATAAATAAAACATTGCCAACCGAGAAAAGACATGGAGGTGGCTGAGTTTCTAACTATATCTTATAAAAAACATAAACAAAATAAATAAAAACAAAAAATTAATTTGTTGAGATAACTATATCTTATCTCTCTTCATGTGTTAGTGAATGAACAAGAACCCTAATTATAATAAGAAGTAACCTCGTAATATTAGACATTTATAAATTAGGCACTTTTAATTCTTCCAATGTAACCTATGCAACTCTTATATACCAATAATTATTAATAAGGTAATAAAATTTAGATTATAGTGCCTTTAAAACTTGCATAGTCCATAACTTTTAAGAGAATAGTGACTCTTAAATTTTATGAATGATCACGACGTGAATAAGAGAACTTATTTCTTCTTTTTTTATGTAGCCATCTGTGAATGAATCCATTACGTTTTATTCTTGACTCCTCTATCACATGTATCACTTTAAAAAATCGCCATTGGCAATATATATATATATATATATATATAGTTTTATTTAATTTAGCTTTTGAATAAAAATGATTTTATTTAATTATGTTGAAATTTACTTAAATTAAATTATATAGTATATACAACATCAGTGAACTCGGGCCGTACATTACCAGTTAAAATTACTGGAAACATGAAGAGGTGATGTGGATTCCTCAGAACCTACCATATTATCAATTGTTGTCTTGCATGCACTTTTGCTAAACAAAAAGGAATTTTAAAAAGTTTAGAGATTTGATTTGATTGATATCAAAATTGGAAGTTGACAAAACAAAAAACAAAAAAAAAAAAGTGGGTTTAAAATTGAAGTGCTTTCAGTGTTAAAAGGTCTTTGGCAAATATTGCATTTTCCATTGTCTTCCCTAAGCCGACCAAAGAAGAGACAGTAATAATTTTTATAAGATTTGCCAACCTTTTTAACATTATCATTGCAAATGAATTCCAAAGTAAAATCAACTTCAAAATGATTCCATTTTTCACTTCTTCAAAGACTTGCTCAAGTTGTCTCTTACTGAGTTGCCTGTAGAAAATTAAAAGTTGCAAAGGAAGTTTTTATGATATTTGAATGATGTCATCTTCCAATTATTTCTTGAATGAGAGTGAAATCAGGCTTTTTCACCCAATTGATCAGCAAGTCTTGATCAACCATCACTATTTCCAGAATAAAATATTTTAGAAATAACTTGGTGTGATAATCAAATACGACAAAGGTTCACATTTTGCATGTAAAATTTCTTTCACTATTTTATAATCAACATTGCTACTATACTATATCTCGGTTTATTAAAATAAAATTTTAAAGTAATAATTTTTAATAATTCACAGTTATAATAAGATTTGGTTCCAAACAGTTTTGACAAGGTTACCATTTTGGGCGAGTACTATTATTGTTTCAATACGGTTTCGATTTTAATTTTTAAAAAAAATCAAAATTTTAGAGTAATTTTTTTAATTAAAAAAAATAAGTTTGTTATTAAAATAGATGAATTTTTGTTTTAAAAAATTAAATTATCATTCGATAGTATAGATGAATAAAAAATTTTATAATTTGCTTTCTTATCTCAATCGATATTTTATTCATTCTTTTCATAAAAATAATGAAAAGTAGCGTATTATTAAACAATAGTTGTTTAAAGCGTATAAGAAGAGTTTTGTAAATCAATTCAAAATTTTAAAAAGAAGATAAAGATTAATTTAATTTATTTTATATAATTGTGGTAAAATTGTGATGAGACTAATGTATAAAAAAATAAACATGACATGCTAAATAAAATTATTTTTTAAGGTTTGAATCGCTAATTCAATGGTTCATGAACTTTTTATTACGGTTTATAGTTCTTCAAAATAAAAAACTTAAATCGAAATCGAAAACAATCAGTTCATGAAGCTTTATGAACCGTAACTCTAATCAATTATTTTTTAAGCGTTGACGTGCTTCGCTTGCTCAAGCTCAATCATGGTCAAGTCTATATTATAAATCCTCTTCCTTCATTATTTAGAAATTAGCATGTTAATTTTAAATTTTTCTTATGACTTAATTCAATCAAGCAAATTGTTGGTGTAAGCGTTGTAGACATTAATGCTTCAATCAATAAAACAGCTTTCAAATAAATTTAAATGTTCACATTTCTATTGTTTTGATATTTGAAATTAAATGTTCATTTTTATAAAATAAGCATATATTTCACTTAAAGTTTCACTAACAATCTACTTAATTTAATAGATTTACATATAACCAATTAATGATTTGCACCACTAATTTAATTAATAACATGAATAATAATGTAACTTTCTTAAAATTAGAAACTATTACTCCATTCGTCCCGTATTGAATATTCATATTTTAATTTTAGTTAGTTCGAAATTGAATGTACATTTTTCTTAAATAAATATATATTTTATCTAAAGTTTCATTAATAATCTCCTTAATTTAAGGAATATTTCATTAACTCATTGTTCTCACTATTCACTATCTTAATTTAAGAGATTTATATCTCACTAACTCATGAATCTTATTATATTATATAAATGATAATTTGATAAATTAATTAAAGTTAATGATCTTCTTCAATTCTTAAGTAAAATTAAAAGTGAAGATTCAATTACGACAAAATGAATATTAATTTTTAGACTAAATTAAATGTGACATTCAATCCTATATACAATTTTGTTCGTAATGTTCATTCATTGTTTATTGTTCCCGTTCAAAGGATCAAGAAAGCAAGCACATTTCACGTAAATCATCAAAACACATCAAATCTTCACATAATTTTTTTTTTTTATTTTAAAAATCGAATGTTGCATTTTGACAAAAGAATACAACAAATGCTGCAAAAACAAGTGATTTTGAGACCTTTGAATACTTACATAAATGCAAATACAAATAGTTTTCAATAAATTTGAATTGTCATTAATATTCCATTTTATCCACATTAATATACCAAGGCACTTAAAAAAAATATACCTAAGGCACAAATTAGAAAAAACTTTAAAAATAATTTTAATATATATATATATATATATATATATTGACATGATAATGGCAAAACATAATAACGACAAGGTTTTCTGTTACTCCAATGCGAAAGTTTCATTTTGCAGAATATGATAGTAAATAAAAATTGTAGTTTCAATGAAAATTGAGATTAAGAGAGAAAGAAAATATCTCCATAAACTCGATAAGAATTGAAAATTGTAGATTATTGAAATATATCTACAATCTCCTCAAAAAATTATAGAAAATTTCCTTCGAAAAATAAAGATTAAAGAAAATTAATCTAATCCCACAATTGATATTCACATAACACGTTTCTTAATGCATCAGCATGCACTCTCCTCTCCTGACTCTTGAGTAAAATAAAAAATTTAAAATAAAGTTTTTATTAAAAAGTAAACACCTATATGGCTATATCATCATTTGCATTGCTTGGTCCAAATAGACAAAACCTAGCAAGCTTTAATTCCTCGTTACTTGTAAGATTCTAAATTTTCCTATTAAGCAGAATATTTAAGGCACAAAAGCAAGCATTCTTCGCCAAACCAAAGAAGAATTGTATTTAATAGTGAGATATATAGTGTCCTTCATTATCATCTTTATTCCTTGAAAGAATCCGACAGATATAGCTTTATAGGGACATGCACATCCAAATAAAAAAATAGAAAATGTCATATAAAGTTTCACCGCAGTGGACATTATTTAATCACACCCAATTAGTTTGATAAATACATTAACTTATTGCATGCGTGAACAAGATTTGTTTCAGTAGATGTGAAGTTTATTCAGATACTAGACAAGATTCAGGCCCTTCTTTTATGTTTTATCAAAGAATATTCAGGGATTCATCTGGTGAAGCAATTAAACAATTTTTTTTTAAAAAATTATTTTCAGATTTTTTCTTTATCCCTTTATATTGTGATCAATTATAGTTATTTTTTAAATGATAAGTATTTTTTTGTGTTCAGATAATAGTTTTTTAAAGTTTAATATAATAGTTTTTAATTCTCACATTATTGATAATAGTATAAAACATAGTTAATAAATTGTTTAAAATTGTAATTTTTATTAAAAATAATTTTAAAAAGTATTATTTATGTGAATAAAAGAAAATCCATATGTAAGAGGTTGGAGAATAATTTTAAATTTGAATGTGATAAAAATTTTAAAATATATTTTAAAAGATTTTTTTGTGAAGAATAGAAAAATTAATTTTGAATTGGTGTCCAAATTGAGCCTAAGAGATCCTTAAATGGTAATTAGCTATGCATAATATAACACCCTCCACCCTTATATTTTAAGGTAATTATAATTATAAAGTGTTATACTCATTTAGAATTTCAAACATATGTGGAATGAAGGATAAATAATCAATTTGACCCATGTACTATTTTTTATCCATATTTTTTAAAAAAATGATCATGAATTAATAATAAAGATAGAAGTTCATATTTTACTCATGATTTTATGGTCACTTTAACAATATTTCTTTTTTAAAAAAGGAACAACTATTTATTAATAATCAGAATAAAATTTATTAGTCTTTCCATTTTTGAAGAATAAAAATAATAAAGAAGGTCAATCAAATTTCATGAATTAAATTTCAAAAGAGATATCTTCATAAAAAAAATATTTTTTTAAAAATATATTTTTAATTAATTAATTAATTTTTTATAAAAAGAAAAGATTTTTTGTTATTTTTTTTAAAATGTCGAACTAATTTGGCCAACAAAATAAACTTTAAAAATCACATTGATTAATAAAATACATTAGGGATCAATTTGATTAAAAAATTAAACTTCAATGACCAAAGTGATTAAATTTTACATTTTAATATGATGGTACCATTAGCGTTTAAACAAAATGACTAATTTGAAAAAAAAATGAACTTTAAGAATAAATTTAATTGATAAAATATATTATTAATCAATTTGATAAAAAAATGTAAACTTTTAAGTGTAAAATTGACTAATTTTCCCTCTAAATAAAACTCTTTCTTTTGAAAGATAAAATATTATTGTAGAGCCCAACAAAGCAAAGATTACAAAAGGACACAAAGTCTTGAATGAAACAAGTCTGAAGGAAAAGACGAAGCCTTGCACTATATAATATAAATGGATTATGAAATAATTTTTTTGTACTTAATTTCTATTTGAATTTAATTAACTGAATTTATAATCAATTTATCTGTATATTCTTTATTAATTTTATTTTATACACTTTTAATATCGTAAGTGACTAGTCAAATTATCTAATTAGTTTAATTTCTTTATATATATATATATATATATATATTATTTTTTTTATGAAAGGTCAAATTTCCATATTTTTAATTTAATTGATTTAAATGATCAGTTAAACCGCATAATTTGTTTAGTTAATATATTTCAATGTATTTTTTATAGAATTATATATATTTGTGTTTGTGTATAAATATTAATTCAGTATTTATATAATTCATGTTTTAATTAATATAATTGTGTGAATTAATTAGATAGAAAATCCAATTAATAAATATGATTATATAGATAGGATTATTAATATTGTATTAATGATTCAAATAGCATCTACTAGTTTAATTGAGTTGCAAATTTTGACAAAATTAAATTAGTAGTGGAATTATATAATTTAAATTGTATATAATTGAAGATGATTGTTATATACAATTTAATATTTGCGATGTATTATTTACTTACTGCAATTTGATTGAGCATCATATACACGTTGATTTGTAGTAACGTTTAATTAAATTAGATATTAATATGTATGAGCTGATCGAAATTAATCTAATTTGTAAGGATAATAATTTGTCTTAACTGATCGGAATTCTAAAACCAACTATTTAAAATTTATTTATGTATGATTAATCTCATGCAAAAAACAACTTGATACTAGTTCATTACTATTTTATATCATTTGTATTTCAAAAATCCTTTTTAATTTTGTTCATAATTTCAAAACTCCAAAAATATTTCTTTTAAGTATTGTTATTTTCTTTAAAAAATATCCAAAACCCCCCAAAATATTTTTTAATTAATTATTTTGATTTAAGAGTTGACAAATCTTCGTGGATACAATCCCTACTTTCTCTATTTACATAAGAATTGTTATGTTTAAATTTGAGAGTCGTGCGACATGCATCGTCAGAAGGAATCAACAGTCATCCAACTTGATCAAACAACCAATAGAAGAAAATCATCCAACCAGATTGACGAAGCCTATTGTACGACTCTCAAATTTAAACCTAACAATTCCTATGTAGATAGGAAAAATATAGATTGAATCCACAGAGATTTGTCAACTCTTAAATTAAAACAATTAATCAAAAAGGGTTTTGGTATTTTGAGAAAAAGAAAATAACAATAATTAAAATAAATATTTTTGGGATTTTTGGATTTGTAAACAAAATTAAAAATATTTTGGAATAGAAATGATATAAAAGGCGTTAGAAATGAATTAGTATCAAGTTATATTTTTCATGGGATTAATTATAAATAAAGACATTATTAAGTAATTGGTTTTAGAATCCTGATAAGTTCAGACAGATTAATCAAAGAACTGGTATCAAATTATATTTTTCATGGGATTAATCAAATATAAATACATTATCAGGTAGATGGTTTTAGAATACCGATCACCTCATATAGATTCCTATTATTACAAATTAGATTAATCTCGATTAGCTTAGACAAATTAATATCTAATTTAATTAAACATCATTACCAACCAGCGTGTATAAGATACTCAATCAAATTTCATTAAGTAAATAAGACATCACCAACATTAAATTGTATATAACAATCAACTTAATTATATACAATTTAAATTATATAATTTCGCTACAAATTTAATTAAGCCAAGAGTTGCAACTCAATTAAACTAATAGATTCTACTTGAATCATTAATACAAGATTAATAATCCTAACTATATAATCACATTTATTAACTAGATTGTCATTCCAATTAATTCACACAATTATATTGATTAAAATATGAATTATATAAATACTCAATATATATATATATAAGTATATTAAATAAATACCCCCCACACACACATATATATATCAAGAAAGATTGGATTTATATTAACTAAACAAATTAGGCGGTTCAACCGGTCATTTAAATAAATTAAACTAAAAGTATGGATGTTTGTTTTCCATAAAAATGAATTAAAGATATAAAAATAAATTAAACTAGTTAGGAGGCTCGGCCTTCCGTAATAAAGAAAATAAAAGACATAAAAGTAAATTAAACTAATTAGGTGGCTCAGGCATCCATTTACGATATTTAAAGTGCATAAAACAAAATAAATAAAGACTAAGCGGGTAAATCGATCATAAGTCTAGTTAAATAAATCCAAATAGAAATGAAGTACAAAAAAAATTGTCTCATAATCCCATTTATTAATAACTTAACACATATCCTTGTTAACAAAAGGAAATAACTCACAATACATATTTAATAAATATAAGATGAAATTTATAAACATTGAAAAGAAAATTTGAAAGATAAACTCTCCGGAAATATTGAAATTATCTAGACAAAATTTCTTTACTAAATATTACAAAAGCCATAAAATATTATTCTAAAAATTATGGAAAATATACTAAGATGAAGACAATAATTAAAGAAAGAAATTGCAAAATAAATGGATAAGATTAGAGCTAAATTGGCGTTGAAATGATAAAAATAAGCTTCCTATTTATAGACACAAAAATCAGGGGCAAAATGGTCATTTCGCACCCCAAAGTTTTGAAAATTCAGTTGGTGGCCTAATTTCCCCAAATTTCACCACGTGCCGCGTCCTCATTGGTCCACATTGCGGCTTCTAAAAGTGCCACTTGTCATCTTCTGATTGTAGCACGTATCATCTTCTTATTGCGCTACGTTATTAGATGACATGATTTTTTTATAAAAAAAACTTCTCCAACATTTCTTTTTATTCTTTTTATCTCTATAATGAAATAAAATACACTGAAAAGCTTACAAATAAAGAAATATAAGGGAAATGTGAAATATATCCATTAAATAACATAATTAACCGATTATTAAACAAAATATAGTTATTAAATAATATAAAAATCAGTTAATTTATGAGCACATCATTAAATCAATGTTCCATTGAGATTTGTGACAAGCGATATCAAAGCACTTGGTCCTTTTTGGAGTTCACACGCTACTTGCCATGAGTCCTTCTACTACGAACCAGAAGGTGTTTGAAATAGTCACCAGAATCGACGACCTAGTCCGTGAATTACAGTCAACTTGGGGTGAATGCTAGATCCTTGCAAATGTTTGAAGAGCCATTGAAGGAGCAAGTAACCAAAGTAGTGGAGTACGAAAGAATGTTTGACAAATTGCAAAAAACTTTGGTGGAACAAAGGGTAAGAATGCATACTTACTTTAAGAGTTCTACAAACAGTCAACACCAACTAGAAGATGTTATAAGACAAACTGCATCAATGTTTCAAATTGTTAACTCCTTAGCCATATCTATGAAAGAACTAAATCGAAAGGTGGATATTAAATAAGGCAAAATACTAGTGGGAAGTAGTAGTGCTACTGGTAGAGGGGAACTCTACTAGGCTTAACTTTGACACGGGAGAAGTGAGAAGCCCTGGTAGTGATAGAAGTGCATATTATAAGCATGACTTTAAGCTTCCTAAAGTGGATTTTCCATCTTTTGAAGAGGGTGATTCGAGGGAGTGGCTCTTTAGAGCCAATAATTTGTTTGGGTTGCATATGATCCCTGAAGACCAAAAAGTGGACATAAGGTTTGATTTACATGAAATTGAGAGCCTATATTTGGTTACAAGGTTACCATATTGTAAATCCACATGCTAGTTGGATGATTTGGCGAATGCAATGTGTCGAAGATTTGGTCACCAAAACAATGTAAAAATGATGGTTGAATTTAGTAAAATCAAACAAAAAAGCACAGTGGTGATGAAGTGTATGCCCTAAGCTACTTAGGAATAATATGTTTCAGTTTTTATCAGTGGTCTCAAAGTAGAAATACAACCCCAAATGCTAATCCCTCATGTACCCCTTTCATTAATGGAGGCACTAGAAATGGTGTCAACATTCAAGAAGCTATGAGTTTGTAGCAAAAGGTCACTAAATCACCAGCTAAATCATCAATCCAGACTGGTGGATGGAAGTAGAATATAATGATAAAGGAGGGGAGACACAAAAAAAGAATGGCTTAGAAAAACTCTCTCATGTCAAATTACAAGAGAGGAGGAAAAATGGCTTGTGCTTTAAATGTGGGGATAAATATACCCATGAACATGTCTGCTCCAAAAGACAATTGAATATGATGATAATTGATGAACTCGATTCCACTGAGAGAAAGTATATTCTGATTGAAAGAGATGATGAAATGAACAAGGAAGGGTCTATGATTAAAAAGGAAGTGACGTTGTCGGTGAACACTTTGACTTGACAAGTAGGATGTAATGCAATTAAAATGAAGAAGATGATTAAGAACAAGACAATTTATTTGCTAATTGACACATTAGCAACTGGAAGCTTCATTGACAAAAGGTTAGTGGAGGAATTAAAGTGACATTTGGAACCTGTTATGATAACTATGGCTGATGGAAACCGAATGTATTCAAATGAGGTTTGTAGGGGGGGTGAAATGGAACATGGAAGACAAAGATTTCTGCCAAGATCTTAGAGTTTTACAGCTTCGGGACACTAACCTCATTCTTAGGTAGATTGGCTTAAACTTTACAACCCAATCACTTTTGACTTTGAGTCCTTAAACCTAACAATAAGGAAACATGGAAAATAAATTATTATGAAGGGTTTTCCTGATTGCAGAAACATTCTAAAAGTGGTAAATGTGGATACTTTTCAAAAATGGTGCCATAATAGGGAGGAAATCTTGGTTGGCCAACTAATGCTAATGGAAATTGAAAAACCTAAGAGGGGGGGATAAATTAGATTTTTATCTGATTTTTAAACCTAATTCAATAAAACACATCTTTAACAATAAATATCAAACACTTGATGTGCTAGTTATGTGAGTAAAAATGTAGAAAGTAGAGCAATGAACACAATGATTTATAGTAGTTCGGTTTATCCAACAAAACCTAATCCATTATCTTGAGTTACCTACTCAAGGATTTTACCAAATCCCTTCACTAATCAAATAATTGAGATTACAAAAGAGGCTCACCCAATTCACGTTAGAGTTTTACAAATAACCTCTCAACCAATCAATGCTCACTCAATCCTTGAGGTTTACAATACAACCTTGATTATACAATAATCTCACAACTTTCCTTAGTAAAATCCCCCCAATACAATTCAATTCAAGGTTCACCCAAAGGTTTTACAAACAAACCTTGAATACAAAATAACCTACACAAAGCTCACCCTTACACTTAAGGTTTTATGTTATTTGCAAACTTGATACAATTACAATCAATGATAAGAGATAGAGAGTTTGATAGATATTACCTTAATGTGAAGATATATCAATTTGAAACACAATCACCTCTTTGAGTAATGGCTTGCCAAAAGTTATGTTTAACACCTTAATGTGTTAAGTTATGTTTAAAGATAAATCATGCATCCACAATACTTTAACACACAAATGATGATTTCAATCAACTCTATAAGTTATGGTATCAATTCAACAAGAGTTTATGAAATATTTAAGCTTTGAAATCATGATGCATGGTTTTTGAAATACCAAAATATATTTTAATATATTAAAAACATTTTGTAATAACATTTTAAGTTCATAGAGCAACCTTTAGAGACCATTACTCAATTAGATGTAAAACTAGAGATATAAAAAGATATTAAACTCTAAAACTATACCTCTAGTTCCTATCTAATCTAACAAATGCTTGTTTTCAAATCTTGATAGTCTTGACTTGTATATTTCCTTGAACACTTGTCATTACATGGATTAAATAATAAATCCAAAAACTCTATCACTTGTACAATCAAGACATTAGTCTTCATCAGTGTTTGTCATTAATCAAAATTAAGACATTAAAAGCTTTAGGGTTTTTCAGAAATCGTGGCAGGGAAGAGAATGAATTGGTGCAGAGATACAAAACCTGCTTGAGGAATATGAAGACTTGTTTGCAAAGCTCCAAGGCTTACCAATTACCACCCATCAGAGAACATGAACATGTCATTCAGTTGATCAGTGGAGCTCAACCCTTCAAGATTAGACCTTACAAATACCCACACTTATAGAAAGGAGAAATAGAGTTCTTTTACTTCCTCCGCTTTATTGGTGAAAAAGAAGGATAGTAGTTGGAGATTTTGTGTTACTTCCTCTGTTCAAGGCGATGCCATTTGGATTAACTAATGGATCTGCAACTTTCCAATCCCTTATGAGCAAGGTATTTGCTAATGAATTGAGGAAATTTGTGCTTGTCTTTTTTTATGAAATTTGGATCTGCAACTTTCCAGTCCCGACATGCACGCACATTTGAAGCACTTGAAATGTGTTTTTGACAAAATGAGCAAATGTTCTTTTTCTCAAAGGAGGATGGAGTCCTTGGGACACATAATAAGTATGGAGAGAGTAGAAGTTGACCCTAAAAAGATTGAAGACATACTCAACTAGCCCTCACCTATGACTGAAGCAACTAAGAGGGTTTTTGGGGCAAATAGGCTATTATAGAAGATTTGTCAAAAGGTATAGGATCATGAGCAACCTATTTGTAAAATGTTGCATGAATGAGAATTTCACTGGAATGAAGAGACTGAAAAAACATTCAGAAAAATGAAGGAAGCCATGTGCAGTGCCAATGTATTGGCTATGCCTAATTTTTCTAAACCATTCATACTGGAAACGAATTCAACAACAATTTCTAAGTGGAGGGATCACCTGGAGGGCCATCACTTCATCATTAAACATACCACTAGAACTTGAAGTTTTTACTTGATTAAAGAGGCAACAACACAACAAAAATGGATTTCAAAGCTGATGGGGATGGATTATGAAATTCAATATAAAAAAGGTTGCAAGAACAAAGTGGCAGATGAGCTTTCCAGAAAATATGAGCTGAACTTTGTGAGCACCATTGTGCCTACTAGGGTCCATGAGGTAGAAAAGAGCTACGAGGGAGACCAATGGACACAAGAACAAATAGCCAAGGTACTACTGGAACAAGATGGATGTGGAGATTTCAGCTACAATAATGGGGTTATTTACAAGGGGAAAATGATGTGCATTGGAAGTATTGGAGGAATTAGAGAAAATATTATACATGAGGTGCTTTCCTCTTCTATAAGAGGGCATTCAGGAGTGGAGGCTTGTTACCAAAAGGCTAAGATGATTTTATTTTCGCCAAATATGAAAGTGAAGCTCTCAGAGTATTTAGCTAAGTGTGTCATATGCCAAAGGTGTAAAATGGAGAGAGTACTTTATCCAGGCCTTTTGGAGTCCCTACTAGTGCCTAACCAATCCTAGACTCAAATCACGATGGATTTCATTGGAGGCCGTCCAAACTCGAAGGGAAAATATGCTATCATGGTGGTAGTAGACAGATTCAGAAAGTATGCTCTTTTTACTGCTAAGGACATTGCTCATGTCTTTTTTTCTTAGATTTATAAACTCCATGGTCTTCATGAAGGAATAGTTTCTGACATATACAAAATATTCATTAGCTCTTTTTGGCATGGTTTGTTCAAGAGTTTGGGAACACAATTGCACTTATCAACAACTTACCACCCTCAAACTGATGGCCAAAATGAAAAGGGTAAAGCAGTGCCTTGAAATGTACCTTAGGAGTTTTGCCTTTCATAAACAAAAAAATTGGGTACATTGGATATCCTTAGCAAAATGGTGGTATAATACCACTTACCATACTGCACGCCATCAAGATGTCTCCATTCGAGGCCTTGTATGGATATAAACCTCTACTATTCATTGGAGAAAATCAATTGGAAGGAAATAATGTTGTTGTAGAGGATTTCTTGCATGAAAGATTGGTTCTGGAAGGAGTCATAAGAGAGAATCTAGAGAAGGCCAAGTCAAGGAGGAAACATTATGCAAACAAAAGGAGGTTAGAGAGGAAGTTTGAAGTAGGGTATTGGGTGTTTTTCAAATTGCAGCCATTCAAACAGAATTCAGTATCCTTAAGGAAAAACTTGAAGCTCTCCTCCAAATATTACGACCCTTATTTGGTGATACAAAAGGTAGGAGAAGTGACCTACAAGCTGCAACTACCTCAATGAGCCCAAATTCACCTTGTGTTCCATGTCAGTTTGCTTAAGAGAAAATTAAGAGATGGAAAGGTAGTTTGCCAAGAGTAGCCACTGGTAGGTGAATATGGGCAGCTTAAGTTTGAACCTATCCCAATTTCGGATAGGAGGATAGTGAAAAGGATGAACAAAGTTGTCACTCAATGGTTGATATTATGCTTGATGTACTCATAAATTAACTGATTTTTATATTATTTAATGACTATATTTTGTTTGAAAATCGGTTAATTACGTTATTTAATGGATATATTTCACGTTTCCCTTCTATTTCTTTGTTTGTAAGTTTTTTAGTGTATTTTAGTTCATTATAGAGATAAAAAGAAGAAGAAGAAATGTTGGAGAAGTTAAAAAAATAAATAAATTTCTATATCATCCGATGACGTGGCGCAATGAGAAAATGACAAGTGGCGCAATCAGAAGGTGACAAGTGGCGCTTCTAGAAGCCGCAATTTGGACCAATGAGGACGCGACATGTGGCGAAGTTGGGGAAATTAGGCCACCAACTAAATTTTCAAGACTTTGGGGTGCAAAATGACCATTTTGCCCCTGATTTTTGTGGCTATAAATAAGAAGCTTATTTTTATGATTTAGACACCAATTTAGCTCCAATCTTCTCCATTTCTTTTGCAATTTATTTCTTTTATTATTGTCTTCATCTTAGTATATTTTTCAGATTTTTTAGAATAATATTTCAAGGCTTTTTGTAATATTTGGTAAAGAAATTTTGTCCGGATAATTTCAATATTTCCGGGGAGTTTATCTTTCAAATTTTCTTTCTAATGTTTATAAATTTCATCTAATATTTATTAAATATGTATTGTGAGTAGTTTTATTTTGTTAGCAAGGATATGTGTTAAGTTATTAATAAATGAGATTATGAGATAATTTTCTTTGTACTTAATTTCTATTTGGATTTATTTAACTGGACTTATGGTCGATTTACCCGCCTAGTCTTTATTTATTTTGCTTTATGCACTTTAAATATCGCAAATGGATGGCCGAGCCATCTATTAGTTTAATTTACTTTTATATCTTTTATTTTCTATATTATGGAAAGCACAGCCTCCTAATTAGTTTAATATATTTTTATGTCTTTAATTCTTTTTTTTATGGAAAGCCGAGCCTCCATACTTTTAGTTTAATTTATTTAAATGGCTGGTTGAACCGCCTAATTTCTTTAGTTAATATAAATCCAATCTTTCATTATATATATATATGTGTGTATTTATTTAATATACTTATATATATTAATTAAGTATTTATATAATTCATGTTTTAACCAATATAATTGTGTGAATTAATTGGATTGACAATCTAGTTAATGAATGTGATTATATAGCTAGGATTATTAATCTTGTATTAATAATTCAAGTAGCATCTATTAGTTTAATTGAGTTGCAGCTCTTGGCTTAATTAAATTAGTAGCGGAATTATATAATTTAAATTATATATAATTAAGCTGATTGTTATATACAATTTAATGTTGGTGATGCCTTATTTGTTTAATGCAATTTGATTGAGTATCCTATACACGCTGGTTGGTAGTGGTGTTTAATTAAATTAGTGATTAATCTGTCTGAGCTGATCGGGATTAATCTATTTTTTAAGGATAGGAATCTGTCTGAGCTGATCGGGATTCTAAAACCAACTACTTAATAATGTATCTATCTATGATTAATCCCATGAAAAATATAACTTGATACTAGTTCCTTGCTAACGCTTTTTATATCATTTGTATTCCAAATTTCGTTTTAATTCTGTTTACAAAATCCAAAACCTCAAAAATATTTATTTTAATTGTTGTCATTTCCTTATTCTCAAAATACCAAAAAAACCCCCAAAACCTTTTCCGATTAACGATTTTAATTTAAGAGTTGACAAATCTCTGTGGATTCGATCCCTACTTTCCCTATCTACATAGGAATTGTTAGGTTTAAATTTGAGAGTCGTACGACAGGCTTCGTCAATGCTCTAACTTGCTACAAGAAGAAGCTATTTGGGAAGATGCTGAATTTGTGAAGAAGAAGTTTCCAAACTTCATTCTTTGAGGACAAGGAATCTTTTGAAGGAGGGGGAAATGTCACGAGAATGAAGTATCTACTTACCCAAACGGTTTCGTTAGCTTTAGTAAGACATAAAATAAATAGTTGAGAGTTAGAGAGCAAGTGTCAACACAAAATTTGTTTATCAGATAGGACTGTTGGCCACCAATAAACTCTCTTACTCCTATCAAAATTTGTTTATCAAATATGACTGGGATAAAATCAGAATTAAAATAAATAAAAGTTAACTAATTTGAAAACATTGGGGGCCAAAGTGGGGTTTCTAAAAATATAGGGCCAAGCACATAAGACATAAGAAACATAAGAAACATAAGAAACTTCATGCTAATTGAGCCGCACTTTTCTTTATAATCTTACTTGTCATGTGTCACACTCTGATTGAATTGTCTTTAGATATGTTAAGTGGCCCATGTGTCTTGTATATCTCACCATTTGTCATCCACTTGTCCTCCACGTGACATCTACTATAGCAATTTTTATTTATTTATTTAGAAAAACACAATAAAATATCTAAAAACACTTACAAACAAATATATTAACAAGAATTGCAAAAATAACCATAAAATAACATAAGTTAAATAACATTTAACCAAAAATAACATGATTATCATCATACAAATATATCAAATTTTGGTTTAATTAAATTCCCACACACTTACCCTTTGTTTTCCTTAAAAACAAAACACAGAAATTCAACAAATAAAAATAATGTTACTAGAATAATATGATAATAATGTATCAAAATTATTTCAAATTACTTTTACTAAATCATTTGCTTATGTGTTAGAATATCATTCACAACTTAACATATATATTCAAATTTAACAAAATGTGACTTTAAAAACATGAAACGAATGATAATGATTTTTTTTAATAAATTACCATAATAATATAAATTAATGTGTAATAAAAATACACTCTAATTTCTTAAACACATCCATATGGTTGTAAATCCACATAATTTCCACTTATTGACTAGAATTTGGTTAATTTGGGTCAAATATAACTTTTTAGCTTGTAATGCGCTCAAAAATTGGCTACAAACGAAGGGTAAAGATATATACATAATTTATCAACAGTTTGATATGAGAATAAAACTTTATACACAAATCTTCCTCTTGAAAAATGTAATATCAATGAATTCTCTTAATTTTTTATATACTTTTTTTGATATCTTGAAGTCCTTTTGCAACAATGTTTACTTCTCATGAAAACTAAAATCATATAAATACATTTTCATGTTTATATTGAGGTAGAAAAGTAATAAACAAGGCTAATATAAAAAAAAATTAAATGATAATAAAACCATTTTTACATGATTAAACAAAAAAATAGATGTATTTTTATGTAATTTTATTATGTTATTTGTGTTTAATTTCATTTAAGTTATGTTATTTTATAATTATTTTACATTTCCTACTAATATATTTTTTTGTAGTGTTTTTGTAAAAAAATAAAAAAAAGCTATAGTGGATGACACGTGGCACTGCCACGTGTGTAAGGGGAGCTACATCAGCCATTGTGTCAACACAAGAAGCAAAATCAGACGACGACACGTGAAACTCGGCTTTCACAGATGTGAGAATCAAATGGCAAGGACAGGTGTCACGCGTAGAGGATGACAATGTGGTTGAATATGGACTCATCTCGCCTTTGGCAATGGCGAGACACTTGCCAACACGTGCAAAAAGGATGGTGATCCGTGTGTTAAACTTCGGATTAATAAGATGGCGACACGTGGCATAGATGGCGGCTGAAGAAGGGCGCGACCAATCAGATGGCGACACGTGGTGACTGATGCAACTTTCTCCACTTCACATGTTTTTCTCCAACTTTTCAGAAACTCCACTTTGTCCCCTACTATTTTTATTTTTGTCATGTTTTATTTATTTTTATTCCAAATTTACCCCTGTAAATTTCTATAAATTGGGCACGAAATTTACTATGGTGGGACAACCTTCTACAACAAAAAACTCTGCCAACTTCTCTTACCAATTTTTTTTAATAGATTTTAGGAATTTTTAGAGTTTATTTTGAAAGGTTTTTGGATGAGATTTCAAGAATACCAAGGAACTAGTACCGGGAGAAATCCAAGGAAAGTTATCATTTTTATTCTTGATTTCAATTCCTAAAATTCTTCATTTGAGTCATGTATTGTGAGTAGTTTATTTATCATTAGCAAGGACATGTATTAAAGTTATTATTTAATTGAATTTTGAGATAATTACCGTTGCATAGAACAATGAAGTTTATTTTGGAAAAGGACTAAATTAATTTAACAATGACCGGTTTTATGGTTCTAACTTATAACTTTTAAGTACTAACTTTCTAACTTCTAACTTTTAACTTTTACTTTTCTGTTATTTAATTTTTGTATTTACTTTTTGTTATTTATTTTCTATCATTTATTTTATTGTACTATTGGTGAGTAAAATCACCAAATTTACTTTTCGTACTTTAAATTCCGTAAATGTGGAGAGTAATATCTTCATTTCTTATTCTTTTGTACTTTTTATTGTGGGAGTTAAAATCTCCATATTTTTACTTTTTATGGCCGGTAAAACCGCCAAATTTATATTTTTTTAATATTTATAATTTTCTAAATATATAATTGTGTAACCATTTTCTTTTATTTTGTAGGTTTAATTGTCAAAATTTGTTTAATTATTTTAGTCATGTTATTTAATAATTTAAGTATTTATATAATTCTAGTTGTTATTATTAAATAATCATATTTAATTAATTAGAAAATATTTTTAATTGCATTATTAATCAGCTAGGATTATTAATCTTTGATTGGTAATCATAGTAGCATTTGTTAGTTTAATTAAGTTGCAGCTCTTGGCTTAATTAATTTGATAGAGAATTATATGATTTAAATTATGTTTAATTGAAACTCATTATTATATATAATTTAATGTTGGTGATGCCTTATCAACTTTGAAAGCCCTAAAGCTTTTATTATCTTAATTTTGATTAATGACAAACATTGATGAGGACTAATGTCTTCTTTGTACAACTGATAGAGTTTTTGGATTCATGATTTAATCCATACAAGGACAAGATTTCAAGTCTTCAAGGAAGTATACAAGTCATGACTATCAAAATTTGAAGACAGACTTTTATTGGATTAGATAGGAACTAGAGGTATAGCTTAAGAGTTTAATATATTTTGATATATCTAGTTTTACCTCTAATTGAGTAATGGTTTCTAAAGGTTGCTCTATAAACTTAAAACGTTATTTCAAAATGTTTTTAATATGTTAAAATATGTTTTGGTATTTCAAAAATCATGCATCGTGATTTCAAAACTTAAATGGTTCATAAACTCTTGTTGGATTGATACCATAACTTATATGATTGAATGAAATCATCATTTGTGTGTTAGAGTATTGTTGATACACAAATGAACATGTTTCAGCCGACCTAAAGTGGTCCAGGTATTGTCCACAAGTTAGTTTATCTTGTGGATGCATGTGCTGTCAAATTTGCTCATTTGTCAACCTGTGGACGACCATGTGGTCGACTACAGTGAAGTGAGGTCAACCGCAAGATGAAAATCATCATCCGAAGGTTGTCCAGTGAGCTTGCAGATGATGGTGCGGAAGACCCGTCTAATATTCAGTCGACCGCACTTCTCTTGAGTGGGTTTCCAATAGCTTCATTTTTTACCGTTGGAAACAAACCTTTAAATACCAAAACCTTTGAAATTATTTCTAAGAACAATTTTTGAGCAAAAAAATTGTATATCTTGATCTTATAACAACGTAGAAACATTCCAAAACCCTTTCTAAACATCAATCTTGTTAAAATCATTCAAGAAGGGTTTTTACATTCAAAGGTGAATTTTGAGCAATCTTGGCAAGCCATTACTCAAAGAGGTGATTGTGATTCAAATTGATATATCTTCACATTAAGGTGATATCTATCAAGCTCTTTATCTCTTATCATTGATTGTAATAGTATCAAGGTTGCAAGTAGCATAAAACCCTAAGTGTTAGGGTGAGCCTTGTGTAGGTTGTTTTGTATTCAAGGTTTGTTTGTAAAACCTTTGGGTGAACCTTGAATTGAATTGTATTATTAGGATTCACTAAGGAGAGTGGTGAGATTATTGTATAAGGCTGTGCTGTAAAACTCAAGGGTTGAGTGAGCCTTGATTGGCTGAGAGATTATTTGTAAAACCCTAAGGTGAATTGGGTGAGCATATTTTGTAATCTTATTTATTTGATTAGTGAAGGGATTTGGTAAATCATTGAGTAGGTAACTTAAGGTAGTAGATTAGGTTTCGTTGGATAAACCGAACCACTATAAATCATTGTGTTCATTGCTCTAATTTCTGCATTTTATTTGAACACATTATTTCAAACACAACTAGCATTTCTGCATTTTATTTGAACACATTATTTCAAACACAACCAGCACACCAACTGTTTGATATTTGTTGTTAAAGAGGTGTTTTATTGAATTAGGTTGAAAAATCGGGTAAAAACCTAATTCACCCCCTCTTAGGTTTTTCAAACTTAATATAATTTAATTAAATATTCTATTCACATTGGTCGATAGTGATATTTAATTGAATTAAATATTAATCTGTTTGAGTTGATTTGGATTAATATAATTAGTAAGGATAGAAATCTGTTTGAGCTTATCGAGATTTTAAAATCAACTACTCAATAAGTTCTATACCAATGATTTATCCCATTAAACAAATAATTTGATACAAGTTCTTTGCTAACGTCTTTTATTAATTTCTTTTCATTAAAAATCCTTTGTATAATTAATTATTTAAAAATATATATATATATATAAACAAATTTATTTATTTTAAGTTTGTTTAAATTAGTTTTGTCTTTATATAATTTTAAAACTCCCCCAAAATTTAATATTTGATTAATAAATTTGAATTTAATAATTTTTTACAAATCTCCGTGGATACGATCTTAATTTGTCATATCTATATAGGAGTATTAAATGTTAAATTTGATAGTTACATGACATACTCGTCATTACATTAGGCTTAAAATAGGACCAAAAGATATATTTTTGAGTAATGGTAAGTTTAGAAAGGCTCAATTGCACAAAGAAGGTCTTATGTCATCCCCAAATAAACAAAAATAATTTTATTTTGTCTCAATAATATGGAAAGACAAGTTCTAGAGTATTTAGATTAATTAGTAAATGCATTAAAATCACACAGAATATTTAAACTATCATCTAGTTAAAATACTCATTTTTTTATCATTCGGGTTTCCTAATAAAATATTTAACCACATAAAGTTAACTAAAAATATTTTAATCAAATTTCAAAAACATTCATATGAATTTTTGAAAAATATTAATAGAAAAGGGTAAAACAGTAAAAGGTTTGAAAAATTTTAACACAAAATTACATGTTACTAAAATAATTTTATTAACAACTTATTGAGAACAATACTTTTTAAATTAAACAAATTCCTTACTCAAACCTTACCCCTACACTGGAAGAATACATTGTCATCAATGTAAAATCACAAAAAATAATAAAAAGAAACAAATAGTGATGCACTAATTTTAACAATCTAAAAATAGAGCAAGGGAAGAGACATAGTACCTGCTTATTCAAAAGTAATTATGTTGCACACATTAAAAAGAAAACATTAAAACAAGTTAAGCGATAAATAATGCAAACAAGTAGTAGTGATTATGACTGACATCTTTCTTTAGTTTTACGTTCAATAATGACTCAAAACAACTTTCATGCATTGGGAATGTAATTCCTATCTAATTTTCTTACAAATTGACAAATAGAGTCTTTTATAGTCAGATTCCCAAGATTATGACTTTTTTGTTCATCTTTGAATTGAAACCATAATTCGATAAGTGTAAGATGTACATTCCAATTATGATGGACACTAAAAGTATGACTAAGATCTTCTACTGATTCTTTTCGCAGTCCATATTTGATAAAATTTATTTTATCCCGTTGATTCTTTGGCACAAACCCAATTGCTCAATAACGTGTATCACAGTTCTTATATATCATCTTCAGGTATCCCTTTGGACATTATGATCCTAAATCGCTTCAATCTCATACGATAGATTTTATTCAAATTATTCTTAGGAAGCAATGTATAATATTTTCAGAGATTAAGAACCGAATCAATATTTTTTTTTAAAAAAAGAAGATTGAAATGAAGAAGAATTGAAATATTAAAAAAAAAAACTCAAAATATTTTACAAAAAGATGAAATAATTTCTTAAAAAAAGTTTGATAAGGAAACAAACAAATTATTTTGCAATAAAAAAAAGTTACCTGGTACACTTGAAAACACTTAGAAATGGAAATAGAGGAAATCTTTATCGGTGGTTCTCTTTAATCAATATCTTCTTTTTAAAGTCAATTCAATCACCACCAATAGTTTACTCAGACTGATTCTCTCTCGGTATCAGAAAAAATGTATATTCCGTGATTTTCGCCATCCCTACAAAATAAAATAAATAAAACATTCAATCAACTAAAAAGATGAAAAGACACACGATGCGTTGCCTCCCATTAAGCCCCCTTGTTTAACATCTTAGTCCCGACAAACTCATAATCAATTATCCAATCCCTTCCCTTTTGTGGATTGGCAGAGCATCCATTTTAATAGCTTTGAATAATTGTGCTCCACATGTAATAAACTCATTTGCTTGATTAGAAATGTCCACAATTAATTCATATAGTAAAGAGTTAGAAGAAATCAAATTTTCAGAATAATACAATTCATATGGAAAGACAAAATCAATGCGATCAATATTTAAATCATCTTGACAAAAATTAAAATGAAAAACATTGAAATCATTTTTAATTTCTTTTAAACAATCATCTTCTAAAATTTCAACTGTCGTGACCTTATTATTTTCAAAAATGACAACTTCATAAGGTGATGCTTCAATTTCATTGGGAATTAATAATTTTCCTTGCACAAAAATACTAGGTTCTACCTTATCATGCAAAAATTCATCATCATCTTTGTCTTCATTATGCTCAAATATATGGTTTAGCTCACTTATGTCTAAGACTAATTGTTCCACCCGGCTTTGTAAATTTTGTATACTAGAAATAGTTTCATGTTGAACTACAAAAGTACTAGATGCAATTGAGGTAACCATATCCTCGAGGATCATCTTTTGAGATATATTTTTATGTATATGTGGAGGATTTGAAGAGTATTCACAATTATTTGAGTAATTGTCACTTGAAAAATGTCCTTGTTCTCTCCCCCATGTAATAAGGATATTGATTCCAAACATCACTAGGTATAGAAGGATAATTATCATAATTACCATGAGATGTATAATAATAATCACTATAACTTTCGTGATGCACAAATGACCTATCATTCAAATTTCTATTTTCAAAATTCCCAACAAAACTAAAAATATTAGTTTCAAAGGAATTCACATCACTGATTTTAGCATTATCATAATAAAAATTTAGAAGGATTCATAATTGAAAATAAAATAAGAGAAAACAATTAACAAACAAAAATTTGAAATTTTTTTTAACAATAATAATAATAAAACAAAAATCCAAAAGTTACAAATATACAAATTAAAGAATGGAGATATTTACTCTCCACAATAAATGACAAAAGGTAAATAATGGAAATTAAAAGTATGGAAAGTAAAAGTTAGAAGTTAGAAGTCAAAAATTAGAAGTTAGGAGTTAGAAGTTATAGCGGTAAAATCGGCCATTGATTATGTTAATTTAGTCCTTATCCAATATAAATTCCACTGTTCTATGTAACTATAATTATCTCAAAATCTCATTAATTAATAACTTTAATACATGTCTTTTGCTAACGGTAAACAAACTACTCACGGTACATATCTCAAATGAAGAATTTTAAGAATTGAAATCAAGAAAAAGAATGATAACTTACCTTGAATTCCTTGCGGTAATAATTACTCGATATTCTTGAAATCACATCTAAAAATATTCCAAAACATACTCTAAAAATACCTAACAACTATTACAAGATAATGAGAAGAATGTTTTACAGAGTTTTTGGTTATCAAAGAGTGTCTTTGTCTTCATTAAGTAAATCTTGTGCCCAATTTTTAAAAATTTGTATGGGCAAAATTATAATTAAAATAAATAAAAGCAAACTAATTTAAAAACAATGGGGGGGGGGGCTAAAGTGAGGTTTCTAATTGGACCGTCTTTTGATAAGGTAAGTGGTTCGCGTGTCTTGCACATATCTCACCACGTGTCATTGCCGCATAGGATGTACTGTGGCAAAAACACAATAAAATACCTAAAAACACTTACAAACAAACAAATATATTAAAGAGACTTGCAAAAATAGCCATAAAATAACATTTAATCAAAACAACGTGGTTAAATATTATAAAAATATGTCAAATTTTGGCTTAATCAGTCACCTTCTTAAAAAGAGAGATCTAGAACAAGAGATAAGAAAGAAATCAGGTCTTGCCACCTCTTAGTTGAGAGGAAACAATGACATTAAGGGAATTAAGGGGGAAAAAAGAAATATTTTTGAGGGGGTGCTCATGTGAGGGGGGTTTTAATTGTTTAATTTCCAAAAAAATTAAATGAATCTGCCAAAAATGAATTATTTGAATTTCCATTTTTCCCCTTCTAATAAAAATTAAAATGGGCTTTTAATTTTTTCGGATTTCATCCAAAAGTGGTAAAAATTACCTAAAAAAGACACAAAAATTGATTGGGCACCAAATCAGGGGGAAAAAATGTGAAAGGATGAAAATGATAAAAATTAAATGTTTGGGGATGAAATCCAATTGTTTTTCTTTGATCAAATCTAATAACTTTTCATTTAAAAAGACTAATATTGAATACCCATTTAAAAGTTATAATTAATCTCATTTAATGTTGATATTTCGTAAAAATTATATTTTGGCCCTAAAAATTTTGAAAAATTTGCAAATTAGCACTTAAAATATTTTCAAATTAGTCCATAAATTTTAAATAAGTCATTTAATTATCTAAAATATATCCCAAAGATTTTAAGTTATAATTCTTATACCCATAAAACATATATTTCAATCAAAATATAGAAGATATTCACCAATATCATTGTTAGATGAAGTTAGATTATGGCTCTGAATTAGGTTTATTTTACCTTTTTAGCCAAGTTATTTTTCAATTTTCAATCGAGCTTAAAGAATGAGTACAATTGAACTTATCAATAGTTATGAAAATTGTTTCACTGTTTATAATATAATTGAACTTATCAATTATAATGGTCGAATAACTCAAACTCTTTCTAAATGTAAAGTGAAGTGTTCAAAATTGATTTTTTTTTAATAAAAATTTCAAGACTAATCTACTCTTAATAATTTAGGGCGAGGCGATTTCTCAAGAACACAAATGCTAGGGTTGGGTAAGCTGATCATTCAAGTAACAAACGATGGGACAAAATTTTAATAAATAGATAAAAGTAGTGAGATAAATAATTTTTTACTAAATATGAAAAATTAAAATACTCATTTCTCCTTTAATTAAAATATGAATATATAAGTAATAAAATAATAAATGAATGTCCATAGAAACAATCATCCATTTAAATTCAAACAATTTTTGTTCATTTTATTTTCTCCAAATATATACAGTCATTCATTTTGTCATGTCTAAGTTTATTTCCTCAGCTACCACCAAGAAATAAGGAAAAAATTTTAAATATACATATGCAAAAGACAAAAAAAAAAAAAATTTCTTTTTTAAATCCACTAACTCATTCTTTACCCACAAAGTATACTCTAATCCACCATTGTTTCCGTCCTTTGTCTAATTTAGTACCATTAATTTACTTATTACAATTAGTCCAATTCTAATGAGTTGTAACTCTCAACTTGCAATTTAGAAACGAGTTAGCACACCATTGAAGAATTTTAAATTGCCTAAGTTGGATGATTGAGCTGCACCGATAAGCAACTGTAGCATTTTTATTTTTTAAGATTCAGGTGCTTTCTTTTAATGCATGTGGGCCTTATATACATATGATATAATTTTAGTTTATTTTTTGTGAATTGATGAATCTTTATTCATTCGATTGAATGGTTTGATTTTTTGATTTTCGATTTCATCTCTAAATAAACCAAATCAAATTATATTAATCCTAAAACTACCAAAATATTTCGATTTGGTTTAAACCAAATTTCTCTATTTTATAAATTACTAATATAATGTTTGATAGTAAATCGTCTAAAACAATTCATGACTACAAAAAAGGAAAAAAATCCCTATAATAAAAATACATAGAAAATTAAAAGTCTCATGAAAAATTAAAGTCAATGTATTCAGTATAATATTCATAATATTTTAGTAAAAACAAGACTTATCATTTGATGAATTTAATCACTTCTTCTTCAAAGATATCTGCCAAAAACAAAAAGACAAAATTAGAACTTAAATTGTATTAAAAATCTAATTTTTCCTAATAATTAAACTATAATTATTGAACTACAGTGTTAGAATTTTGAATTTTGACATTTTTTTCATTAATATCTCAACCTAAAAATAATAATAATAATAAAAATATATTATGTTAAATTCAAATTTTTGATTATTCAAAATTACTAAAATTGAAACCGAACACCAAATCATACTTTTGAAAATTTTCAGATATACAAACCAAATAAATCGAAAAACAAAAAAATCAAACCAATTTAAAATTACAGATTAATTTTTCGGATCAGTTCGATTTTTTAACACTCCTACTCATACCATCGTGATAAAATAATTTCATTACATTAAATTTACTAGTAATAACATTTCATGATAGGAGTAATTATTTCAATAATTATTAAAATTCTTAAGAATTGGACTTCATTTGCAAGGAAACAGCACGAATAAAATTTTATATTTTAATTTAGAGTTGTGCAATTGGAGATGGTCTCCACATAACTAAAATAACATGCAATCCAAGTAACCATAATTGCCGCTGTCTGTAAAGAGATTTACTTTGCATTACATTGCTTTTGTTGAGGTCAATATCAGAAGATCATTTTGGGCCAATGAAGCTAAGCTTTATGCAATTTATTATAAACCTAGAACACCACACAGCTGGATTCAAGTTCAGTAATGGAAGAATTTCTTGGCCTCTTATGGCATCCCTAATATCTCTTTTAGCTAAAGTAGGCACGAAGAAATGGATGCTAGCCAAGTTTGCCATCTGTTTTCCACATATCAATATAGAAGAGCATCTTTAAACCCTGCATAAGTATACCGTGTTTTTCCATTTTTCCCATTTGTCCCCATCGAGTGAAGTAGATACCACTTAGGTAACTAAAAAGCCAGAAGCAACAAGAGTTTTGATGACCATTCATAAAGGGGTGACATAATGCGAGACTAATATGGCACAAGTTTAACAAAATTGTTGGAGAGTAGAATCTTCTTAAACAGGAACTCTATATTGTCCGTGTGTTTTTGTGGTTTATGTGCTCTGAAGTACGCAAACTCAATTACTTGGATCCAAGAGGCTTATTCTTGTTGCCTCTTTTCTTTGAACTAGTTTCAGGCTCTTCTTCTTCTTCTGCCTTTTGCTCAGCCTCCAAGACAGCCAACTTCAGAGTTTTTACGTGACAAGAAGAAAGATGTTAGTTTGCTTATCATTTCTGCAGCAGAAGAAACCTAAAACGCTAAAGTTTACCTCATCAAGAATTGGTTTAAGCTCCTTGTACCGAGATACAGCAAGATCAAATCCATCCTTGCGAAGTTCCTTTAGTGGCATAAGATGGTAAATGAGGGAAATAATGTAATATTAACACAATGATACAAGAGAGAATTTGGATAAGTTTTAATTAGATAATGGGAAGTCAGATTACCAACATTAGAAAAGAAAAAAAACATACCTTTCCAGTGTGCTGTGTATGTTCGTATGCTGCCATTTGCCAGTACATGTTTGTACGTTTATAGAAGTCCTTCAGAGATTCTCCTGGCTTAATTAAATGGTAGATAGAAAATCAATTAACAAGTAGCGAAGGAACTCCAAAAGGAGACAAAAGCTATACAATCAAATGCAAGTAGAAAACCAAGCAAGATCTCCAAGCCCATCCGCTACTACATAACTTTGATGTTGAACATGAATATTCTAGTACAGACAAAATATGATTCATTTAAAGCTGAAAAATGTACAACGATTCCTCCCAAGTACTGGGAAATAATGTCCCTGATTTAGGAAATAGCAGCAAAAAAATAGTATGCAATGTATAAAAGAATTCCTCCCAATTATTGGGAAGTAATGGTTCAGATTAAGAAATAGCAACAAGGAAAGAGAGTACCATAGGGGTTCTCTGTGAATCAGAAAGGCCAAGACTTGCTCTAATTTGCTCTATTCTATCCCTTTTCTCCTTTCTTCGCATATTCTTTCCTTCACCCTTGATTATGGCAACGGCATCTCCCATCTCTACAGATGAACTACCATTCATAGCCTTCACAAACAGACAAGATTTGGGTTTCAATTAATTAATGTCATTTCACAGGTGAAAAGAGGCCACATATTTTTATTAGAATGTGCAAGTGTGACACCTCTGCGTCATCTTCATCATCAATCTCATCACTGTCATCTCCACTGTCATCTTCATTTTCCGTGTCATCATTTTCATCCTCATCTTCATTCTCTGATTCTTCAATCCACTCAGATTGAGATGCCTGTGCAAAATAAATAAGCTAAGAGCTTAACTACCATAGCCCCATTTCCCCAGGTGTAGAATGATTTAAATTATTTGCCTTTGAGCACATATCCTCCAAATTTTAGAAATATAGACTAATGTATATGTGGTTGCACCTGTGTGTAGCATATAGTAGGTAAAACATGACTAACCGGAATAATACACCTCCATTCATCCAGCTTGCTCAGGTTAAGTGTGTATAAATCATCGAGGGTAATTTCTTGATCCCTTATTTCCATCATCCCTCCATAGATATATAGTGTATCTCGTCCCACAACCATAGAGGAATTAATGCGTCCACAAGGCTTCACAATCTGGAGAGGAGTTTCAAAAAATTTCAAGACACTTTTTAACAAAGCAAAAAGGTTTAACCTTCATCAATATGACAGACCTCAGATAATTCAGAATTCTGCACAACACCCCCCGAGCTTGATTCGACGGTCTTTTTATCAGATTGACTAGTACTGTCAGCATTGACACTTGCACTTGTTTTCATGCGCAAAGAAATGTCAGTAATGTTACTTTCCGAGTCGATGGCCTCACCACTCACCGAATTCTCACCATCATTTTCCACAAACTTCTCAGATTCCATCTCATTCATCTCACTGTCATGTATTGTTCCATTAGGCTTCTCATCTTGTCTTTTCTTTAACTGCAAAATCAGACATTTAACCAGAGTTCCAGATCAATAATAAGACTCTTGCATGCTTGTTTTAGAATAAAATGAAGTAAAAAAGGGTAAAAACCATGTAAACATAAACATGTATTATAAGCTTGACCTCTATATATGTGAACATACAAGTATGGTCTCCATCTGATTAAGTTCAGAATTCTCCTGAGATTTGTCTCATAAAAAAATTTACTGAAGCTCTATGGTTTTTAATTAACCTGATTTTGATTATGAAAAACAATGATGAGTCCTAGTGTGTCTATCTTGTAAGTGATAGGATTTTTGGAACCATCATCTAATCCTTTGTGGAGTAAAGTTTCAAGTTTTCAAGGGGATCAATTTCAAATTTTCCATCCAATGAAGACAATCATAGCAAGGATTAGATAGGGACTAGAGTTAGGTCATAATAGATAATTCCCTATGTAACTCTTAGTCTCTCTTTATTTATGGTTTAACTTAGATTGTTCAAAATTCAAAATTGGCTTTTCAACTCTCTTTGTGATTAAAAATTTCTCAAAAATCATGCATCATAATTTGTGTGCCAAAATTTCAAAACAATCTTCTGGATAATGCCTTAGCATTTTGGGTGTTTTGAATCACTCTTGTACTTAAGTATGTTTTGGAAGCACAAATAGTTAAGTTCCGAACGTCCAAAAGTTGTCCAGATGTCATCTGCAGTTTGACAATGTATATGCTTTAAAGTTTTAGATGATCAAAACTTTAGGATGGCAAGTTTTGAACGACCAAAACTTTTGGAAGCAAAGTTTCAGACAATCAGAACTCTCATTCTTGCATCATCCAAAATCTTTCCAGAGAGTTATGGACACACATGCGATCACAGGTTGTGAATTCTAAGCGTAACAAATAGTTTTTAAACAGTGAAAAATAGGTGTGTTTATACAGTTTCTTCCTGAATTTCCCCAAGATTCTTGTGCAGAATAGTTTTTAAGTGTACAAAAGTGTTCTTAAGCTCTTACAAATATATATATATGAAAACAAGAAAACATGAGGAATCTATGAAAATCATTTCAACAACTCATTATTATATCAAATCAAGAAAAGTTAGCTTGAGCTTGAAGTTGTGTATAACCACAAAAGGTGGTATTTCTTGCTTTTGCATCTTGCATCATTGATTGGATTGATATAAATGTTCCAAAGGCAGAAAACCTAAAGTCTAAAATGTAAAATGGATTATGCTTGATTTGTAAAGAGTTTGCAAAATCCTTGCTAGATAACTCAAGATTGTGGAGTAGATTCATAGATTGAAGCAAACCACTATAAATCCTTGCATCTTGTTTATTCACTTCCTCTCTCTATTGGTATTTGCTTGTGTTGATTGTATTTAATGACTTGATTATTTAGATTACAAGAAGTGTGTATAAGCTTACACACGCACACAAATATGGAAGAAACAACATACATAGCAACCATGTTTGGTTGCCAAACATAACACCTATTTTAGGCTACCTAACTTAATATTTAATACTCAAGACTCCCCCTCAAGTTGGAGCATATAGATCAAATGCTCCAAGTTTTCTACAAATGTATTCAATCCTAAATCCTTTCAAAAGATTTATTAAAGACTGATCTCCTAGGTCAATCCTAGATCAAATCCTAGGTCCTTGCAAGTTAGTCATTTGATCTAACGAAAGTAATAACAATGTCTCCGAAAGCAACCTTTTCACGTATAAATTGACAATCAACTTTAATATGTTTGATTCTCTCATGAAAGACAGGATTAGATGCAATGTGTAAGCAGTTTGATTATCACAAACTAATTTTTCAGGGTTGATTTTATAGAAATTAAGCTCTGTGAGAAGATGTTTCACCTAAATAAGTTCGCACGTCCCAAAATCCATTGCTCGGTATTCAGCTTCTGTACTTGAACGAGCTACCACATCTTGTTTTTTACTTTTTCATAACACAAGATTTTCACCAAACAAGATACAATAACTTGATGTTGATCTTTTATGCCAAGAATAGCCAACCTAGTCTGCATCTGTATAGCCAACAATTTATGTATTTCCATGATTCTTATAAAGTAAGTATGTACCTAGAGACCTTTTGACATACTTTAAAATTCTGATTGCAGCTTTCTAATGACTTTCACATAGTATTTGCAAAAATGGCTAACCACACTAACTGCAAATGAGATATCAGGACGAGTGATTGTCAAATAAAGTAGCTTGCCAACTAACCTTCAACATTTTTCAGAACCAAATAAAGGCTCCCCTGTCCTGGAAGAAGTTTGACATTGGAATTCATTGGTGTGTCAACAGGCTTGCAATCTATCATACTTATTTCTTCAAGTATATTCAAAACATACTTTCTTTAAGAAACATAAATCCCTTATTGTGATTGAGCAACCTCTATAACAAGAAAATACTTTAAGTTTCCAAGGTCTTTAGTCTCGAAGTGTTGAAACAAATGTTTCTTAAGTTGACTTATGCCCTCTGTATCATCTCCAGTAATAACAATGTCATCAACATAAACCACTAAATAGATTTTTTTCCCTGACAAATGTCTGTAAAATATAGAATAATCAACCTTGTTTCGAGTCATGCCGAACTATTGAACAACTCCACTGAACCTGTCAAACCAAACACGAGGGGATTGTTTTAAACCATAGAGAAAGCACTTAAGGCGACAGATTAAATTCCTTCCTATTTTAGCTACGAAACCAGGAAGTTGTTCCATATGCACTTTTTCGTTCAAGTCTCCATATCCAACTGATGCAATGACTGTTGTCGAGTGACTACCATTGACAAGAAAATACGCACAAAGGAAATTTTAGCCACAGGTGAAAAAGTATCAGTGTAGTCAACACTAAATACCTATGTAAAACCTTTAGCAACAAGTCGAGCTTTAAGTCTATTTACTTGTCCATCTGAACCAACTTGTACATTGTACACCCATCTGCAACCAACTATTATTTTGCCAAAAGGTAGAATACCAACTCCCAAATTTCTAAAAAATCAAAAGCTTACATTTCATTAGCCATAGCCTACCTTTAGACTAGTTGAAACAAGGCATCATAAATATTCTTAGGGACAGAAATAGAAGACAAATAGGAAATAAAAGCACAATAGGATGGAGAAAGATGCTTATGTGAGAGAAATTATAGATGGGATAAGGATTTCAAATAGACCTAGGACCTATGCAGTTGGCAATAGGTGAATCTTGGACCGAGTCAGAAGGATCCGACAACATAAAACATGAATCCACTAGACTTTCATGATCTTCTTGTGAAATAGGTTACTAACAAATGCAACACTGATATATGTGTGGGAAAGGTGACATAGTCTTTCCTCTTGGTTTTGGGGAAAAGACTCAAGATGAAGTAAAGTCATTACTTCTTCAGACACCATATGAGGTGATGACTCAGAGAAGGTAGGAACAGAGAGTATTTCTACAGTCCCAGCGAGTGCCCCCAGTAAAGTAGGACTCGTTAATAGTAGTGAAAGAAAATAAGGGTGAAAACTCAAAAAAGGTAACATCAAAGGATGTGTAAAAATGACGAGTCTTTAGATAATAACACGAAAAGCCCTTTTGTAGACGAGAATATCCAATAAAAATACATTTTATTGCTTTGATATCTAGTTTATCTCATACAAGAGTAGTGTCATGAACAAAGTTGGTACACCTAAAGACTCACAGTGTAAGCTTATGAAGAGGTTCTTGTGGAAGTAAAACACTAAGTTGAATTTTCCCTTACAAGACAGAAAAGGGCATTCGGTTTATGAGGTAGCAAGAGTGAAGTGCATCTCTCCAAAATCTTTTAGGAATCTTTTGATGGATAAGTAAATTGCGACCTGTTTCGACAAGATGTCGGTTCTTCCTCTCAGCAATTCTATTTTGTTGTGTAATTCTAGCACATGAAGATTCATGAAGAATGTCATGTGAGAGAAGAAAGTAGTGAAGGGATCAGAAAAGTACTCTTTTGCATTATCACTACGCAGGATTTTTACAGAGATTTCAAACTGAATTTTTATTTCATTATAGAATATTTGGAATACCCCAAGTGCAATGAAAAAAATCATCTATAAAGGTAATAAAATACCGATAGTCAAGAATAGACGGGACACGACATGACCCTCAAATATCAGAGTGAACTAAAGAAAATGTAGTAGTACGCCTATCAACTCTACCATGATATGAAGCTCTGGAATGTTTCCCAAGTTGGCACGACTCACATTCAAGATATTTTAAATTTGACAAATCGAGAATGATTTGACGCAATTTATTAAGACTAGGGTGTCCCAAACAGTAATGAGCAATAAGAGGATAAACAATAGTGGTGCACGCAGTTTGGAACATAAGAAGAGGTAAAGTCCCTTTTATTCATATCTCATACCAATGGTCTCTTTCGTGTGTCAGTCTTGCACAAGCACCGAATTAAAAAGAGTGACAAAACAGCTAAGAGACCGAGTAAGTTGATAAATGAAAATTAAATTGAAGAGACATCCGGAAATATACAACACCTTAGATAAAGATAAAGAAGGAAGAAGAGTAACGTTCTTAATGCCTTTTGCAACACCTACTGACCCATCGCCAAATGTAACTAATGGAAGGGAATTAGAGTAGGGAGAAAAGATCAATATTACTAGAAAAACAATTAGTTGCTCCGGAAACAAAAATCCACATAGAGTTGGGCTATGAAGCAAGAGCGGTATGCGATGCTTTAGGAGTGACAAAGGTCCTAACAGCTTTGAGTCGTAGAAACTCTTGATACTCATTGTTTGAGATAGTAGTGTGTGTATTAGGGGCGTCTGAATTTACTTGTGTCACACTAGCCACTATTGGCTTGCCATGAAGTGCCCAACACTCTTCCCATGTGTGCCCCGATTTGTTATAATGATCACAAGATCAGAATGAGCCATGGCCACCCCAACCACCACCATGACCACTTCGGCCTCCTCAGTAACTTCCTCGACCTCTTCCTCTATTATTGTCTCAATAATGTTGAGTTTGAAAAGTAAGAGCAAAGTGTTCTATTGTGGAGGAGGGTGTAATTTCTTTGAAGACAAAAGAAACTTGTATAAGTATTTTAAACATGTCTTTAGTACTACGTACAGTTCCTTCGCCGAGAATTCTATTACAAACTTATTTATAATCTAACTCATGCTTTGCAAAAGTGAAGATAACGAAAAACTTGTCATGTTGAGCAAATTGGTCTGTCGGTGATCCTCCAATAGGCAAGAGTTTGTTAAATTTTGACATAAGCCCTCGAATTTTGCCTAAAAATGTTTCTATTGACATATCTGACTTCTTGATATTCACTATTTCACTAATAATGCAATAAAAACAAGAAATGTCATTTGTATATAGTGATTGTGCATGTTCCCATACGGAAGCACAAGTCATGAAGGAACGGAACATAGAAACTAACTCAGGTGAAAGAGACTACCATAAAAAACCGCATAATTAGGCATCAACTCTTTCCCACACATCTCTTTCATAGTGATTTTTTTTCAAAATTGATAGTTAAATGATCAACTACTCCTTGTCCCATGAACCACAGTTTCACAGCATAAGACCATTCTTGATAATTTGAGACCCTATCAACTTATCATGGGTGATAACAACATTACCAAATAAATTTGGCACATAAACTTTTGGTTACACATATTGAGATTGGAAAATGGGATTCAATATTTTTTCTTTAGCCATGGCTTGTATTTTGTTCCAATACTAAGGTCGTATATTGCTTAAATTAGAGACCAATTGGAGAGAGAACAATTGCAGCGAAAAATACTTCAAAGTTCTTACGACCCAAGAAAACAAATGTAATCCATTTCAAAAATCAAAGGTGAAAGTGATAAGTAACACATGGAATGGATCAAGCAGAATTGGAAGAAGTGGTGCAACATTTTGATGGTTGTAGGTGGCACGTGGGGCAGCTTCTGACCGCCGGACTTCAGGTGATATTCTGAGAGGTTGAGGTGCGCCTAACGATGATATGAAATAGACAGAAAATAGGCTGAAGAATAGAAACTGAACTGGAGTAATGTTGAAGCTGAAACTTGAAGAAGCTGTAATTTGAAACTTGAAGATTTATCACTAGAGATATGTTTCTGATATGTGTTGTTGGACATATAGATAAGGCTTGAGATTGAAAATCTTCTTTAAACAAAACACTAAAAATTCTAATTGAAACACTTCTTAAAACAAAACACTAAAGAGTTCTAATACTTCAAATGATCAAAAAGTTTCATGCCACAAGAAAAGTGACTCTGATACCATATTAATTGTATTCAATGACTTGATTATTTAGATTACAAAAAATGCCTATATATAGGCTTACACAAGCATACAAATGTGGAAGAAAAAACACACATAGCAGCCGTGTTTGGCTACCAAACATAGCAGTCATTTTAAGCTGCCTAACTTAATATTTAATACTCAACAGCTTGTGTACATTTATTGTCCTCGTACTTTGATTATTTTCACCACAAATTGGAAATACTAATTAAGTTTCAACAAAGTACATTTATTACCAAACCAAATATTTCATAAGTCCTTGCAAGAAAAAGTTTTCAAGATTTGCAAAAGTCTTCTAAAAACCTTCCCTCTTATGTATTTTATTTATAGTTAAAATTACAGTACAAAAACGATATGAAAAGAAAGAATATTTAGCTATGAAGAAATATTGGACTAGAGAATGAGTTGATGAAATATCACATAATATTGGCAATTTCCTTTTGTACAAACAAGTGATAAACAGGAAATAGATGACTATATCATACAAATAAAGTTGGCATAAAAAGCCCAAATTAATCACACTTCTTTAGCTTTCAATTTTATCCACAAATCACAAACAAATGTAAATTAATAGAACACACAGTGATCAATATGTCGTTAATCTTACCACAGCAGGTGAAAGAAAAAAAAAAGTAAGGGGGGGGGGGGGGTTATGATGTCACACACAATACCTTATCTTTTGTTGATTTCTCTTTCCTCAGCTCCAAAGGATACCTATATCCAATTTTCTCTTTTGTTATTAGTTTATGAAGCCACAAAAAATAAACCCAGTTATGTAGAATTACCCAAAGATGTAAGAAGAAATTCGTATGAACTTAAGCAATTAAATGAAACAAACTAGAAAGCCACCTTGTGCAGGATATGTACTGGCAATTGATTCTATTCAAATGGTTGAATAAAATTTGTGTATATTCCATTTGAAATCATACCACAGTATAAGTATGTCAATTAATAAAAAAGGCACACCAGAAGATATGTACTAGCTGTATCCTTGGGAGGTTCAAACAAAAATGTCCATTAGTTTCTATAATACTTCAATTAGAGCAATTAAATACAGAAATCAGTAAAGATAACTTGACCATGTTTAGCAAAGAAAATATTCAAGATTACCAGCGATGATTGTCCAATTGAAAGCCATATAATTCATTGAGAAACAAACTCATCATGGCATCACCTGTAGGAGAAAACTGAGTCAGAACAGAACATCTTAGTACAGATTTAGTGAAAAGAATAAGCACATAAGCTAAAAAGCAGTCTCTTAACCGAAAACCCAAATCAGCTAGTCCAATAATCCAAGTGAAGCTTCTTTTTCTTTCAATTTAGGGCAGTAAATTTGGTATACCAAAAAGTTATCTTTCTTCATAGTTATGTTACACATTGCACTCTGTCCTTTTCAGTGTTCAGCAGTTCTCCACTGTGTTGGGCTATTTTCCAACATCAGGTGTTGGATAAATGATTCAAGATATAAGTGGCAGGTTGTTAGGAGAATGTACTTATGATGTCTTAAGTTAGTGGGTCTTATAACTCTCTAGTTTGTTGAAGTTAATAAGTTAGTGGTAGATCACATTCTATTAGTGGATTAGATCATGGAGTTAGTTCCTGATTTTCAACTTTTCTTGTTACTTTTGATTTTTGAATTATATTTAAATCATGGTTGTACTCAGCTTGTAATATCAACAAAATTTAGAAGCTTTCTGGAAATTTTGTTTTCCTCTTTTACCAACATCAGGCACTAATGCATTCCACTAGTCAATAGCAAACAAATGTAGAGAACCCATGTATATTCTGTTATCAAATCAACCCTTTTCATATGTGTATTTAGTAAATGGATAATTGCCCATTTTAGTCCCTATTCTTTGCACTTTTGCCCATTTTTGTCCCTATTCTTTTTTATAGGACTTTATTAGTCCCTAATCTTTCACACATTGTCCATTTCTTATGAGCACATGATACACACGTGCCATATTCTCTAAGAGGCAAATTTGAACAGTGACCACATTGGGCAATGTGTGAAAGATTAGAGACTAAAAGGTTGATAAAAAAATGGACGAAGGTTCAAAGAATAGAGACTAAAACAGACAGTTATCCTAAAATTTATTTTGTGTTCATTTTATCATTTTGGGATGATCTGACTTATTAGAGCATCTCCAATCAGTAAAATTGACAGTGTTTTTTTATTTTTTGTCTCCAATGTACAATGTCTTAGACCATGTAATGCTGACATGTCCATGACAGTATTAACAAGGTTGTCATCTCTTGATGACCTATTTAACATTTTGACTAAACAAGGATAAGCATGTTTTACTTTTGGATAAATTCACCAATTAGCAAATGACACATAGACAATACAATAGGTAGTTAACATTGCGTATTGGAGACTTTAAATATTAGTGTCTATTCATTTAGCATTCACCTTTGTGAATTGCCATTTCAATTATTAATTGTCACGTGAAAATAATTATTCAATGTTACCAATGATCCATTGGAGATGTTCAAATATAATTTGACAAGTAAAAGAAAGGAAACAGGAATGCGAATGCAAACCCTATAACTAGAGAAATGGACAATTTGTTATACTCGCTACTTCTTGAGTGATTTAAATTCATTTAATTTAAATCTAACATTCATGAAAACAAAAAGGAAAAATAAAAAAGGTTCCAAGAAGGGTTATGGTTAGCTTTATTTTATGATAGATTGTTGATTTTATTGTAATGTTTGAGAAAGCTTCCTTCCTGTTCAGTCCTTAATATTTGACAAAAAAAGCCCTAATACTCACTTGTGTTCAGTTAAAGTTGTCTAAGATAACAAAAATTTTTTATAAAGTATCAAAAATAATATTCTCGATTTTAGAAATTCATTTTCACTTACACATAATAAATCTCACTACTAAAAATATTAGTAATTGGGGGTAATAGGTAATTTACCTAGTCCTTTGTATTAAATCAAAATTTTGGACAGAGGGAGGAATAAATTTTAGGATAATTGCCTTTTTTAGTCTCTATTCTTTAAACTTTTGCCCATTTTCGTCCCTATTATTTTTTATTGAATTTTTAGTCTCAATCTTTCACATATTGCCCAATGTGGTCCCTTTAAAATTGCCCCTCAGAGAATATGGCACGTGACAATTATTTTTAGACGAAAAGACTACATTGGGCAATGTGTGAAAAATTAGAGACTAAAAAAATTGATAAAAAAGAATAGAGATGAAAACGGGCAAATGTGCAAAGATAATTTGGAAGAACAGAATCCTTTTTCCAGATGGAGCAAAACATGGAATGCAAAAAAAAAATTGATAAATAGTAGTCATTTCAAACTATATGGTTCACGAAAAGTTTGACATCCATTAATAGTTGCTGGACATAACCATTTTCTCTTAAATCCCAAAAACACATCTCACAAGCAGCTTGGGAGATATGGAGAGAGAGTGAAGTTAAGGTATAGATGAGGGAGATGGAGAAGCAGTCAAAGAGAGAAGGGACAAGAGAAAATAAATTCTCAAGTACATTCCCGTTTTTTCTGCTCGTTCTTTCAATACATGGAGGTGTCAGACAGTACTTCCTAAAGCTGTCTTAGCAGTAGCAGAAATTCATTGGTGTGTACAACTTAAATAAGTTCCTGCTTTAGTTTGACAAATATTTACTTCAAAAGAGAGAAGGTGAGAATTTCGGAAAATTTAAACTATCTTTCAGCTCTTTATAAAAATATTGTAATAGCTTTTTTGATAGAAGCATGGAAACCAGCAAATGCTTGGAAAACAACCAAGTGGGACGAAGATCTCGCTGGTTCGCATGAAATCAAAACATGAATATATATTTCTTATTAACCAAACCAGAGAACAGAGATTGATATATTGCATTTACTCAGTAAAAGATAATCGACAAATAAAAGATTAAAAAGAGAGAATAACAAAGAACACAATGCTGAATAAGGATCATCCATTCTGAAGGCACTCTCTTTTTTTTTTTAAACTCCTGAAGAAATGGACTATTCCTTTAGGTATAGAAAGATATATAATCATAGACCAGATAATGTCATTTACTTCTTTTTCCTTTATCTATTATTAGACACACTAGAAAAATGTAGGCTTTGAAAGACCCCTGAGCCTCCACAGAATGATAAAGTTAACTACATACATATAAAAACTTTGCAACAGCCCTAATAGTGGCCTACTTTGGCTTCAAATAAACACGAACATTTCTATTAAGTGAATGAAAATTATTTGTTTTTCTTTTAGCCCAAAAACGAAAACAAGAAGAAACCATATCACTCTGAGTTATAAGTAAGGTGAGGTTGCTTTACCAACTAAGCTTACACCTACTACAAGAGCTCAAAACAATGTCCATTTGAACTTAACTTTCTTCCTACATTTAAAAAGTATCAAGGAATAGAAGTGTAAAAATAAGTGCAGAAAGTAATGTTGATATTTAAGATTAAAAGAACCAAATAATTTGAGTTCTATTGCATTGTATTTCTTCAGGTCTCTTTTTTTTTTTTTTTGGAACAGTTATAATTGAGAGAAAAGGTGTTGCCAAATTGAGAGAACAGTAAAAATCCAAATTCCTTTCACATCTTGAGAGAAAAGGCATTTATTAAGGTGTCACTGAAAGAAGCAATTAAGAGAGGAAAGCAAAAGACTTGGACTGCTTCCCATGCACAAAGCAGCTCCTGTTCACAGTTCATTTCACTTCAGACCTAAAGGACTCATATTTGACTTCATTTAAAGATTCGGTAAGAGGAAATTTGTAAGCAAAGTTGTGTCAAAAAATATAAGATAAAATAATCAACTAAGTGAAGTAACTCATATAGTTAACTGGCCTATATCATTCTATCTATCTTTAGCATATTCAGAGTAGAAATGTTGGCATGGCAAAAATAATATGAAAAAGCGAATCCATAAGGCTCAGGTGGATATAGTTGCAAGTCAGCTATAAAGTAAACATACATATAGCTCATAATAAGCCAAAGAAATGAAAGCTGAAAATACAAAGAAAAACTAACCTTGCATTTCCATGTCCACTACACCCCCAAATAGCAAAGCCCGTTTTTTGTGGACACACATTGAGAAACCAGCACGAGGCCCTGGTGGCATCCCACTCTTTTTGACCTTTGGGTAGAGAAAGTCATGCATTTTAATGTCCACACAACAATGTACAGGAAAATGGAGAAAACCATTACAAGCATACTGTACCTTGTTCCATTCCCAAGTCTTTGGATCAAGGGACCACATATCTGCATGAACAACCCCTTTCTCTGAGCTATTCTTATCTGCCAAAACTTCCTTTGAGTAGCCACCATATAAATATATCTACAATATTGAACAGAATTAATTATGAAAAAGAAAACAACCTCTGTTCCCCAATATTGTGCACGCTTGGGGACTGACCAAAGTATAATTTCTTGCCCACAGGTGAGATTGCAAGTTGTAAAGTATGCAGGTATAGAACTCATACAGGGCACAAAAAGGACTCCATACTAATGCATTCATGAGTGAAACAATAACCAAGAGACTAAGCTAGAAATGCAAGTTACTTGAACATATTGAATGAAACCAAAGACACAATTGAAATATAAATTTTAATTGTATATTCTAATTTCTTTTTCTTTTCCTTTTGCAGTTCACTCTAAAATCATAACTTGATCAGTTGATCCTTCTCCACTTTACCCTCTCTCTTCACCAGGACAATGAGTTCAAAACAGTTAAACTATATGGTAGGTAACCAATGGAACACACTGGAAACTGCTATAAAGTCAAATAATAACTAAAAAACATATAACTTCATAAGCAATGGTCAACAGCACTCTTTTTCAATTTTTTCTTTTTCACCTACAACTTGACAGAAATTCACCAAAACATTGTACATTTTCAAAGAGGACTTGAAAGTTTGAGAAAACACATTAGAAAAACTTTTTACAATACCCATGTTAGTACTCTAAAACAATAGAGTAACTTCCCAAAGTCATAAGCAACCTGCCCCATGAGAACTTCCGTATGCAGATCGGAAAAAAATTATATACAGAAAATTATGGACTCAAGTATAAGCAATCTTTGAAAAACATCGTTCAGCCAATCAACCCAGAAAGTGACAATGTAGTCACAGTGAAATAATTTTTTCAAGAAAAATGATCAAAAAGAGATCAAATTTCAATTTTCCTTTCCTCAACCTTTCAACTATTTCCATGTAGTGTAAACATTATGCAGTTGTTTTTTCTGAAAGCTCTAAAGCTTTTAATTCTTAATTTTGATTAAATGACAAACATTGATAAGAACTAATGGCTTAATTGTATTAGTGTTGGTCTTTTAGGATTCATATATCTAATCCATGTAAGATTGAAGTTTCAAGTCTTCAGGAAAGAGCGTTTGGTGTCAAGCGTTGAAGATAAGCAGTTTCTATATTAGATAGGATCTAGAGGTGTAATGTTATTTCTTTATATATCTATTAGATGTCTCTAGATCTACCTCTATGAGTAATAAGTTCTAAAGGTCTACCTCAGAAAAGAGTGAAATGTTTTTCAAAATGCATTTCATTTAGATAAAACATGAGTTGGGTGTTTAAATTTCTTAAATTTCAAAATGTATTCCAAAAATACATGCACATACTTTAAATTTCTTAAAATGTATTTCACAAACTCTTATAGTTGTTTGGAATCTTGTTTTGCATAGTTTTAATGCATGTGCGGTCGACCTAACTGAAGTGTGGTCGACCAGATCTTTCAGTTTATCGTCCGCTGAATTTTCAAAGCTCTTTAAAACACTTGTGGATGATGATGCGGTCGACCGGACTTCTCAGCTCATCGTCCGCAGTATATCCAGAGTTCTCTGGAACACTTGCGAATGACCTTCCTGATATGCGGTCAACCGCACTTCTTCTGAGTGGAATTCAAAAAACCATTTTTATAACCGTTGGTGCATACATATAAATACTCAATTGTTTGAAAAACTCATCACCACGACTTTTTGAGCAAAGATCTGATTCTTACACTTCATAGAACATCTTAAGATCATTTTGAAACCCATATATAACATTCACATTGTGAAATTCATCAAAGTGGGATTGATACTAAATCAATGGTGTTGTTGAGAAATTTAAAAGAAAATATTACTCAAAGAGGTATTTATGTTTTATATTGATATATCTTCACATTAAGGTGATATATATATATCAAACTCATCATTTTCATATCTTGTTTGTTTTGTTCAAGATTGCATTGAGCTTAAAACTCTAAGGGTTAGAGTGAGCCTTGAATCATAGAAAATTGTGATTGTATTAAAAGTATTTATTTCATTAATTATTGTATTAGAGATAGGTGTGTAATCAAGGTTATATTGTAAAACTCATAGAGTTGGATGAACCTTGTTTGGGTGATAGGTTTGTATTGTAAAACCCGAAGGGAATTGGGTGAGCCTCTATTGTAATCTTGTATTAAATTAGTGAAAGGTTTTGTGAAATCCTTGAGTAGATAGTTCAAGGTAGTGGATTAGGTTTTGTTGGATAAACCGAACCATTATAAATCATTGTCCTTTGTCTATTTCTTGAACAAACTATATCACACTGTTTGAGCACCAAGTGTTTGTTATTTGTTGTCTTAGAATCTACTACCTTGAGCTATTTCACAAGACATTTCACTAATTTAGTATAAGAGATTACAATAGAGGCTCATCCAATTCTCCTTAGGGTTTCACAATACAAATCTCTTACGCAATCAAGATTCACCCAACTCTTTAAGTTTTACCATACAACCTTGATTATACATTTATCTCTAATATAACAATTAATGAAATAGATACACTTAAAACAATCACTAAATCCATTACAACAGATGAATAGTAACGATTTGAAGAAAACTTCACATATAAGTTTCTAGTCAAATTTACAGTGCCTTTAAAGAGGGTCTCTAGCTATAGAAATATTGAAAAATAAAATTGCACCAACTCTCCTATGCTGTTTATAATCTAATCTAATGTGCATCTCAGAGTAAACTGACAAAATGAAATCTGAAACAGCAAGCCTTATACCACAAGTTTGTGAAGCTCCCTCTCTCTCCTCCTTCCCCTCCAAAGAAACCAATATAAACAATGGAAGAATAATTAAGTGAAACAAGCTCTGGACAGGATGTATAACAGATTCACTCACGTCATCTTGGTAAACAAAAAACTGGAAGCCACTCCGGGCACTCGGCCACATACATCCAGGTCGTGGTTTTATTTCTTGCCACTACAAATGCAGCAATCTTTTAGTATCAGCATATTAGAAAAGTCTAAGCAATTATTTTAGCAACTCCACCTTAAACTGGTCCAGATCAAATACGTGTAGATCATTAAAATACCTGCATAAAATGAGATAGTTCAGATGTCAAAGAAAAGAAGACTTTCCCATTCATTCTAGTGAGAACAAATTCACATCTTAACTTCCACTTTGCAAATAACTAGCCATTCTGAAATGCCATTTGTGACATCAAACCTCTATGTTAATCCTAAGGAAGAAAATAATCCACACATCCATGCAGCAGAATCTAAACAAACAAATAAAATGCTAACAGGATTGTTTAGAAAAGTGTCTGATACTAAATCGGTGTTCTTGTATGAAGTTGAATTTAGCCATTAATATGTAGAGTAGCGGTCTCTCCACTCTGCAAAGGGTTTAAAAATTGGTGTTCTATGTATGAAGTTGAATTTTCGCCATTATTATGTAGAGTAGCAGTCTCTGCATTCTTCTCTTTGCAAAGGGAAAAGTTGATTAAACAGCAAATAATATAGCTCTTAGAAATATCAGCATGGAAAATTTCCACTAACTTTTCTTCAGTTCTATTTCAATTTCATTTTTGCAAGCTGAAGTCTCAGAAAGAGGAAAATATTGCAAAATATCTTAACACAAGTCTCCTTGAAAAGAATATTTTCCTAAGAAGTATAAGAGTTACTAATTCATTGGCTCTTCATAAACACTAGGTAATTTATCAAAAAAACAGTAGGTAAAAATATTTGACACTAAAAGCTCCCCAAACAGAATATCTGGAGAGAGAAGGAATTGCATCACAAAAGGATAATACCAAGAACGGTTATCTCCAGAAATATCAAAAGTAAAGGACCATTCATCATTTGTGGGTCCAGTTTTTACAAGATCAACAAACAGAACCTTACAAAACTCTCAAATCTTTTTATTAGTCCTCTCACAGTTGCAAGTGATTGCAGCCTATGTCCCCAACTGAGCCACCCGCAAGCCAAAGAGTGTTGTGTACATTTCATCTCTGTGAAAGAGAAATGCAGAAAGCATAGATAATTCCTTGCCATAGAAATACATACTTATATCTCACCAAATTGTACATGTCAACCCAGAGAGTGGGAAGTAACTTTTGTTTCCTAATAATCTATGACTTGGCACTTAGCAGCTGCTAAGATCCAAAACTACAGAATTTTCTTTCCCCCCCCCCCCCCTCCCCACTGATTCAATAAAGTTGCAAAAGTTCAACCCATATGCTCTCCCTAAATCAGCCAAATTATTTAGCAAACCAAACTCCAGGACCAAGGGGATTTAGCAAAGAAGTTGGTTGAGAAGAAGATACTAGGACAAGTAACAATCTACCATACCAGCACTCTTCTCATAAATACCTTGTAACAAAACAGACATCCAGGAAAAAGCCTAATCCAAGAGCTATGATTTACCCATCACCAAGTATCATCAGGTGTTCTATTTATCTACCATTTGAAACCCCGAAAGGCTTCAGTATTTTCACATCTAAAACCCAAGCAGCACGGGAAGAATTACCATCCTAGCAGATAAAAAGGAGCCAACTCATATTTTCAAATATTTCCAAACAAGCTAAATTTAAGCAATTAGATTCCCTAAACCCAAGACTACCTGCCATACCAGTGGCATACTTGGTTCTCTAGTCAAGGAAATTTATCCTTTATCTAGCCTCTTTTGCAAGATGAACTGCATTACTTAAGGAAACATACTGAAAATACACACAAACCACATAAAAAGCCTTGGAGAAGGCTAAAAGAAAATCAGCACTCTAAGGCCAAAGCATTCCTCTGATGAGAGAGTGCTTAAACTTTCAGTAAAAAAATCCAAAGGGAAAAAGAAGGCATAGTTTGTTTCCTGGAAAGGATGGCAATCTATCTTGTAGATTTCCAACTTCACTACAAAAGGAAGCAAACTGAGGATAACAAAATCCAGATAGAAGTCTAGGGTAAAGCTAAAGTTCTTAAGCTTCACTAGAAACTAATGGAAGGAAATGAAAGAAGAGAAAAGAAGATATTTTTTTAGAAGCCACTGTTGAATGGTATTCTATTTTACTTGATCAAAAGATTACAATGACAGCCTAAATATATAAGAGATACAAGAGACAATCAGCCCACAATTAATAGACAAACAGCACACAATAAGCAGACATCTAAAGCTGAAAAGACTACTTATCTAAAGCTGATAGGACTGCATAAGGTCAAGATTACAAATATATAATACTCAACAGCCACCAACCTCCTACTTAAACTCACTGCACTAGAGTTACAAACGCTTCCTTCCCTTGCGCACATCTGAATCTAATCCTTCAGAAACTTTGGGTTCTGGCAAAGAGCCAATTTAAGAGCAAGGTACGGATCCAGAAAAGAACAATTTTTTTTCTACAACTCCTATAAGGTGTGCTAATATTGCATCCTATTCCACAGCAAATTTAGCATGGACTGGAAACCACCACATGAGAAACCTTTTCTGTATTAATACTTGGATTTCTCAAAAGGAACAAAGTGATTATAAAATGCATACAGGAAAAATTGTATACACGAATGCTAGAGAGGTTGAATTTCAGAAGCCAATGAACTTTTAATTAGCACCAGGGAAATTACAAGGTAATAGTAGCCCTGAATTCATTTGAAAGTAACAAATCAACAGTACAAGATAAAGCAAAGAGCCAATTTAAGAGCAAGGTACGGATCCAGAAAAGAACAATTTTTTTTCTACAACTCCTATAAGGTGTGCTAATATTGCATCCTATTCCACAGCAAATTTAGCATGGACTGGAAACCACCACATGAGAAACCTTTTTCTGTATTAATACTTGGATTTCTCAAAAGGAACAAAGTGATTATAAAATGCATACAGGAAAAATTGTATACACGAATGCTAGAGAGGTTGAATTTCAGAAGCCAATGAACTTTTAATTAGCACCAGGGAAAAAAATTACAAGGTAATAGTAGCCCTGAATTCATTTGAAAGTAACAAATCAACAGTACAAGATAAATAAAAATCTACTTCTATTAAGACATTCAAGCACTAGAACAATTATCCATCATAATAGAACCCTGATAGTATATAACAAAGACACAAGAAACAACCTCACTTCTCTAAGGGTGTCATAAAAGCCACCAAAAACAATAATCTTATGCTTGTATAACACCTGCAAGACATCAGAGGTTGAAGGATAAGCACTTCCACCCAAATTCTGAAATTAATAACAATGAAGAACCAAAAGAAACAACAGAACGAATACATGTAAATTTATTTGCAAGCATTGAAAGACTTCCAGTGCATGTCAATCACATCCAAGAACTTATCAGAAAATTATTTAACTACCAGAAGCTAAAGTTGATGACAAACAACAGTTCAAATTTCTCCCCAAGGATCTTTATTTTGAAATGAGCTATAGGTCATACTGTATTATTTTAAAAAGAATATGACAGAATGATTGCCAGTGAATGTGCAGATATACAAGTAAAACAGTGTCTTCTATAAATCTAAAAATTATGACAACTTTTAGTTCTAGGCAACTTCTTAAATTTAGTGAGCTGTTTGATATACTTAATTTAGCAGTATCTCAAATCCACGTTTCTATAGATTACACATGCAGCTTTGAACATGCCCCTGCATATCATGTAGGTATTGTATAAGTTTGTATTGGGAAAAGAAGAATTATGTCAATGGTAAGCAGATTGGGGATGCATGGAAGAGAGACAAAAGTAAACAGAGGGCATTTTCAACGTCTTTCACGAAGAGATTATGTTTGTACATTAAGCATTGTTACACATTAATAATTGTAGAAAAAAGGGGCTTATACTTACCATCCTATGACCTGAACGTGGACTAGGGCATCCCTTATAATTTAGTTGTTCCCATTGATTCGTTTTCAAGTCCAACATCCAAAAATCCTGCATAGATTAATTCAAAATGCTATACTATTATCTCGGGGGTGTCACCTTTTACCTCATGTTCAGGAACAAATATGATGAAAGGCAGCTATCAATAAATGCACATCAATTGATTTTTACTTTGTAATGATGGAAGCGCTCTTGATTAGGAGACGTAAATTCACCACCTTGAATCACACACAAAAAAGGAATTTTTAAAAGATGTTAGAAGGAACTGAAAAGTCCCAAAATGAACTCAACATGAATCAAACACTTAAACAATTATAAGGACTTTTACTAAAAAAATTGGCACCCTTCTTTCCCCACCCACCAAAACCAAAAGAAAAGATACATGAACTCAACCATGATTTGTGATCTCTTACCAAAAATGTACAGATAATTCTTCCAAGCAACTGCTTGATGAGCACTACGAGGCGGAGGACTGTTAGGGCTTGATATAAGTTTCCATTCTTGTTTTTCCACATCATAACGATAAAGATCACCATATACAAATGTCTGCAATTATCACAGACCATGCAATCCTGCACATTAGTTTCCACAAACACAAATAGGTGTATCTAGCACATGCTGAATATGCAAGCAAGCTTTAACAACTTAGTGACCTCCAAACAACATTGAAATCCCCAGCTTATATTGCTACCATGGCCCCCCATTAATTCCAAAGACTAGAAAGAGCCAAATTAAGGTACTTTAAAAAAAAATTAAAATAATCAAACTAAATTTGAAAGGGGGTGGGGAAGATATCTCCTAAAAATCCTAACTTAAAGAGCACAGCATTCAAAATGTTGCACGCTCTAAGCATTACATTTTGAAGACTACTACTGTCAACAACTATGAGTAAGCATAAATATAAAAATCGATATAACAAGGCCTGACCTTTTGGCCATTGTAGAATTCACCGCCGTATAAAATCAACTCGGTCTCCTTCAGTGGATTGATATTCAACTACAAAAACCATTGGATTGAACAGAAAGTATTTTTAAAAAAAATTAAATAAACTACGATAAAGTGACACCAAATTAAGCAGGAAAAAGAAAAGAAAAGGAAAAGCGCTTCAGAACAAGATTACCGCACAATTCGATCTCGGAGACGGCCGAGGAACATTCTCTTCTACATGAACTTCCTTCTTCTTAGCTTCCTCTTTCTGTATACTCAACTGAGTATCAAAAGTTTCAATCAAGACCACTCTTTTACAACCAAAAAGCAATTAAACTTCACATTCTAAGCTAATTATGCTAAGTAGTACTTAAAAATCAGCGAGAAATTTTTTTTAAAAAAAAGCATCCTTATTGAGAATAAGTGAGAGAAATTCAAAAATAAGAAATGTAGATAACTTACCAATATAGCATCGATATCATCCTCAGGAGAGACTTTCTTGGATTCCCGGCGGACTCGTTTTTCCTCTGCTTTAGCAGTTTTCCGCTCGGTTTTCTCTTTTCCTTTCCCTGGCTTCTTATTTTTCTTACCCATTCTCCCTTCTTCCCTTTGCTTCCCTCAGCTCTGCTCGCAAAGATTAGGCGGCTCACTCTTCCGCTAACCAAAAAGACAAATACGTTACTGAACAATTCAGGGCGACTCTTACCACGAAATTTTTTCTAAGTAGTAGGGAAATTTTGCTTGTTTCGTTTTGGCCGTTGTATCCCATTTTTTCTTTTTCTTTTTTTTTGGAAAAATTGTATACCGATTAAGAATAATAATTTATTATTTTATTTTTAATCATCTAAAAATTTATTTTACTTTTTATATAAATCTCATATTTAATTTTTTATTTTCACATTTACCTTTAATTATTTCTTACTATTAATCATAAATTAATTTTATGTTGGTTTCACACACCTTGAAACTAACTATTAATATTTGGTTACAAAGTTATTTGAAGTTGAAAAAACTATTTAATTTTTTTACTTTTGAATAATTTAAGTAATTAATTATTAGCAATTATATATATGGAAAAATAAAAAAAAATTTAACTACACTAAACATCATTTATCATTTGTGTGAAAAAAAATCATTCGACTTTGTATGAGACAAATGGAATATAATTCATTCTAAAATAAACATATTTTATAAATATTTATGATATAAAGTTTTACTAATAACATTTTTAGTTTAAAAAATTACATGCACTATTAATTCAAATTATATCACCACTCACCACACTAGTTGAAAAACCTAAAAGGATGGTGAATTAGATTTTAACCGATTTTTCCTCTTTAAAACAAACAATATTTTCTAAGACCACAAATATCAAACACTAGGTGCTCAAACAGTGAGTGAAATAATGTTTTCAAGAAATTTGCAAAGAACAAATTATTTATAGTGGTTCGGTTTATCCAACAAAACATAATTCACTACCTTGAGCTATCTACTAAAGGATTTCACAAAACCTTTCACTAATTTAATATAAGATATTATAATAAAGGCTCACCCAATTCACCTTAGGGTTTTACAACACAAACCTCTTGCCCAATCAAGGTTCACTCAACACTTTGAGTTTTAGACTACAACCTTGATTAAACACTTATCTCTAATACAACAATTAATGAAATACAAAAACTTAAGACAATCACAATTATCTATAATTCAAGGCTCACTCTAACCCTTAGAGTTTTAAGTTCAATGCAACCTTGAATAAAACTAACAAGATAAGAATAGGAAGAGTTTGATATAGATATCACCTTAATGTGAAGATATATCAATTTGAAGCATAAGTACCCTCCTTAAGTAATATGTTTCTCTAGATTGCTCAAGAACACCAATGATTTTGTAAAGACCCTTCTTGGATGATTTTCACAATATAAATGTTATGAAAGGGTTTCAAAATGATTTCAAGATGTTTTATAAAGAATAGGAATTAGATTTTGCCCAAAAAGTAATCTTACTCTCTTTTTCAAACAATTAGGTATTTATATATATGTACCAACGATCATAAAAATTGTTCTTTGAATCCCACTTAGGAAAAGTGCAGTCGACCGCACCATCATCCACAAATGTTTCAGAGAGCTCTGGACATTCAGCGAACGATAAACTGAGAGGTCTGGTCTACCGCATGATCTAAGGTCGACCACACTTCAATTAGGTCGGCCGTACATGCATTAAAATTATGCAAAACAAGATTCCAAACAACTTCAAGAGTTTGTGGAATACATTTTAAGAAATTTAAAGTATGTGCATGTATTTTGAAAATCATTTCAAACCAACTCATGTTTTATCTAAATGAAATGCATTTTGAAAAACATTTCACTTTTATTGAGCAACCTATAGAACTTATTACTCATAGAGGTAGACCTAGAGACATCTAATAGATATATAAAGAAATAACACTACACATCTAGATCCTATCTAATCCAGAAACTGCTTATCTTCAACGCTTGACACCAAACGCCCTTTCCTGAAGACTTGAAACTTCGATCTTGCATGGATTAGATAGATGAATCCTAAAAGACCAACACTAATACAATTAAGCCATTAGTTCTTATCAATGTTTGTCATTTAATCAAAATTAAGACATTAAAAGCTTTAGAGCTTTCAATCTCCTCCTTTTTTATGATGACAAATATTAATATAATGTGATGGATAAAACAATTAAGTGCAAGGAGTCAAAGTAAGGAAGAGTTTATAGAATATGTATCAAACATTGTAAAATGCTCCCCCTTACAATATGCTAGGTATTTGTAAGATATCACATATAGCATATAGCCATTTAATTTGATGATATCAAGAAATATATTGAATGAAACATTTTTCAAACAAATATTGGATCTCAAAATAAAAGTATTCATTGTAAATATATGAGACCACTTCCTAGCTTATATAGGCTTAAAGAAGCCTATTTTTCTACCAACCTCCTTATCCTCCTTCCTTTTAGTTTTTAAAAAAAAATTATAATACAATTATAAAGCTCCCCCTATCAATATGCATGAGTTTTGTAAAAATTTTGATAGAGTTTCCTTTGTAACTCTTATAAAATCCATTTTTACAATACAAACTCAACAATGCAAAAAGAGATGAGATATATCACATAAAATCACATATAAGCCCAGCTCGGCCATCAACAACACAATTCCCATTCTCCTTCAATCAATCAAAAACATAATTTAAATCAAGGATAACCACACTTAACCTTTTAGAGCTATTTCTTTTTTCTCTTGATTTTGATGAACTTGAACTTTGAAGTTCATCTCAATTTTCCTAAAATACATGGTTAGTTTCATAACAATTATATATTGGAATTAACAGTATTTTTTCTCCCCCTTTGTCATCATTCAAAAAGAATGGATAGAAAGGATATAACTAAGTCAATTAAACAATGAAATCCCTCAACTACCAAGGAGTCATCATGAGGAAAAAGAAATACATATAAAAACAAAATATACAATGATACAATAGAGTTTGGTTTTAAACAAAATAGGCATAGCAAAAGTACAAGATAGACAGAGACTATATCCTAGGCCTTCGCATATAAACTTTGGCCGTGGAAGATGATGGTCCTGCAGGAGGCTCAACAGGTGGGGGCATGTCACATGAAAGTGGTGGTGGTGTAGAAATATCAACATGAACACCATGAAGTGCTTCAAGATGATACTTGATATTGGTAATCTCAATGTCATAGTACTCCACTCGGGATGCCAAATCGTCGATCTTCAAATTAAGGTTCTTGAAGTGATTGTCGAATGTGCTAAACATTGAACCAATCTGAGATGATAGTTCTTCCAATGCACTCTAGATGGCAGGATGTGGAATGGATTCTTCTTCCTCACCAACTTTTTATTTACCTTTGACCTTCTTTAATTTCGGGGCCTCAAGGAGAATATATTCTTCCATATTAAGATGAAGTGATCGTTTAATGCCTTGGGAACCCTCAGCTTCTTCCGGGATAAATTCATCACCAAAAACATATTCTGCAAGAATAATTGGTGGATCTTTTCCCATCAACCTCGTTGTCTCATTTGTTGCCATCGAAATCTCTTCCGGAAGACATATTCTTCTTCAAATCCCATATGCCATTGAGACACAAAGCCTGCATTCTCTTGAAGGATGCAAAATTGAACTTGGGGACATATTTTATGTCCTTTAATTATGGAAATGGAACGTTGAAGAATCAGAAGACTTTGGTTAATAATCGTCCATAAGGCAAGCTTTTGGGAACACCTTTACTCTTCTCAATGGTAGCCATCATATGTTCTACCATGATATATCCGATACCCACCCTACGTCTCTTGACCAACATAAGCATGAGGAACATATGCATAAAGTAACTGTAGTTTTATGTCCTTCAGTTGGTATGAAAATGTTAGTGCACATGATGAAGAATGCAATGCTCAAAACTAAACACATTGGCTTCTCTCTTGACTAAGTTTGCAATGGATTTTCCTTCGGTGAACAGCTTCTCAAATTCCTCAGTGGAGAAATCTTTTGGTGAGTAGTGAAGTACTCAATCCCATCAATAGGGATCTCTAATATTTCATCTAAGCCCATTGAAGTAAAATGCATATCTACCCAATTTACTCTTGAAACATATGTAGTTCTCATAGTCATCTCACTTTCTTTTTCTACAACTTTTTCAAGATTGGCACAGAATTGATATACAAGATCAGTGTATAAAGACTTTTCATGATCTATTATTCTATCCCATCCTTGCCAAGCCGCATAGGTAAGATTTCTATCAAAGGGAAACTCAAATCTATCAATGATACTTCCAGATATTACCTGACGATTCTTGAGATAATCATTGTAACGGGCCTCATGATGCTTGCTCCTGAAGAGTTGAGTAAAGGCTTGCATGGTTCTTTTCTTCTTTGGAACTTCTTGAGTCATGTGAGTTTTGCCCTTGGTAGGATTGGTTTTTGCCATTTCTAGGGTTTTTAATTTTAGAAATCTAGAATATGTAAGATGAATAGATGAATTGAAGAAGAAGTGAAGTGTATTTATGGTAAAATTGTAGTTGGTGATATGAATTTGAAGAGATGCGGCTGATAGATGAAGAGGTGGGGATGATTGGAAAATGAAAGGTTGCGTTCGAATAAGGCATTTTTGTAATGGTCCTATAAGTGCGGTCGACCGGATCGTCATCCGCTGCATTGTCCACACATTGACTTTTGTTTCTCTGGAACCTTTGCGGTCGATGATTTGAATCTGTGGTCGACCGGAAGTGTGATATTTGGTCGTTCGCAAGTTCTCTGAAAGCTTTGCGGTCGATGAGTAATAAGCAGCAGTCGACCGGTGATCCTGTCATGATCATCTGCAAGTCCACTGTTTGTTCTGTGGACGACTTTAACTCATATGCGGTCGACCGCATCTGCACTGAGTATCATCCAAACAACACACAAAAAATGGTTTCGACAATCTACCAAAACGCACAAGTTAGAGATTGAAAGTTCCAATACCCAAGAGATTTCTAAGTAAACAAAACATTTTCTCAGCCAAAGGTTTTGTGAATATATCAGCTAATTGATCATTCGTAGGAACAAAATCAAGTGATATATCACCTTTTAAAACATGATCACGTAAAAAATGATGTTTAATATCTATATGCTTAGTTTTTGCATGTTGTATATGATTCTTTGTCAGATTAATGGCACTAGTGTTATCACAATTGATAGTGATACAATCAAAATTCAAGCCATAATCTTTCAAAGTAGTTTTCATTCATAAAACTTGTGCACAACAACTACTAGCAGAAATGCATTCAGCTTCAGTGGTAGAAAGAGATACACAAGCTTGTTTCTTGCTATACCATGAAACTAAAAAAAAACCAAGAAATTGGCAGTGACCACTAGTACTCTTACGCTCTACTTGACAACCCGCATAATCAGCATCAGTATATGCTACTAACTCAAATGACATAGATTTAGATACCATAAATCAAAATTTATAGTCCCTTTCAAGTATCTAAGAATACGTTTGACAGCAATTAAATGAGATTCTCTAAGAGGTGATTAAAATCTAGCACATAAATAAACAGAGAACATAATATCAAGTCTACTAGCAGTTAAATATAAAAGACTACCAATTATACATCTGTATGTAGTTTGATCAACCATCTTACAATTTTCCTTCATTTGGATCACCAATGATTTGATCTTTTGGATGGTTATAGACAAATTTCCATTCCTTTGGAAGATCAAACTTTGTTTCTTCTTCAAGTGAAACAGATTCTTGATTTTCAAAGACTTCTTCATTCTTATTTTTAGATGTTGAAGGATATTTATTTGATTGAATAACATCTTTATTCATTGACTCCATAGGTAGTTCTTGAATATCACATTCATTCTCATCTCTTGGCAAATAGATGTTAGATTCATAAAAAACAACATGAATGACTTCTTCAATGATCATAGTTCTCTTATTATACATATGATAAGATTTTCTTATTGAAGAATAGCCAAGAAAAATACATTCGTCGGATTTCTTATCAAACTTACCAAGATTGTCTTTGACATTTAAAATAAAACATTTACAACCAAAAACCTTGAAGTAAGAAATAGAAGGAGTTTTGTCAAATATGAGTTCATAGGGAGTTTTCTTCACAAAAGGTCTAAGAAGCACTCTATTCACAATATAACAAGAAGTATTTACTACTTCAGCCCAAAAGTACTTTAGCAAATTATTTTCACATAACATGGAACGAGCCATTTCCTATAAAGTACGATTTTTCCTTTCAACAACACCATTTTGTTGAGGAGTTTTTGCAACAGAAAAATTGTGAGATATCTCATTCTCATCACATAATTTAGTAAAACTACTATTGCAAAATTCTCTACCATTTTCACTTCTAATGGAGATAAGTTTGCATCCGATGGTGTTTTGTACTTATTTAAAAAGCTTGACAAAAGCTCCAAAAGCTTCATCTTTGCTCAACAAGAATAATACCCAAGTAAATCTAGAGAAGTCATCAACTATCACATATGCATACAATTTGCCACCAAGACTCATTGTTCTCATAGAACCAAATAAATCCATATGTACAAGTTCAAGAGGTTTTGAGGTAGAAACTATCTTATTAGATTTAAATGAACTCTTAACTTGTTTACCATATTGACATGCATCACAAATACGATCTTTTTTAAAATGTATGACAGGCAATCCTCTAACATATTCATGTTTTGATAGGTTATGCAAAGTATCCATGCTCACGTGTCCTAATTTACGATGCCAAAGATATGCATCATCAGCTTTCAAAGCAAGACATTTAACATTTTGTTCAACTAAATCATCAAAGTAAATATCATACATATTTCTATTTCTATTTTCAACAAAAACAATTTTGTTATAGCAATCATCAAAAATTAAACATGAATCCTTCTTGAAAATAACCTTATAGCCATTATCACATAATTGACTAATACTAAGCAAATTATATTTGAGATTATCAATAAGAAGAACATTTTTAATAAAAGGAGAAGTATTTTTACCAACATTGCCAATGCCAATGATTTTCTCTTTCTTTTTGTCACAAAAAGTCACAAATCCTTCATTCTTTGGTTTAACATCATTAAGTATGGATGCATTTCTAGTCATGTGTCTTGAGCATCCACTATCAAGAAACCATTGTTCTCCTTTGTTTTCAATTGAAAACAAACCTACACCAAAGATGTTAATAAGCCTTTTGGTACCCAAATTCTCTTGGGTCCCTTGAGGTTAGTTCTTTTAATTACCCAAGTGTTTTTAGCACCATTCTCAATTTTTTTCTTCACATAACATCTAGTCACCTTGTGACCATTTTTACCACAATAGGTACAACATATTTTTGAAGAAGTTGAGACATATGAATAATATGCATGAGGTACTCTCTTATGTGCATGTGACATATTTTCATGTGAGTGAGATAATCTCTCATGTGTGTGTGAGACATCATTATAGTTATCATCAAAACCAAGACCTCTCTTATCATGAGTGAGTCTTTGCATACCGAGTAATTTGTTCAAATTGTCCTTACCACATGTAAGTTTTTGCAAACTAGCACTTAAATCACTTATTGTAATTGTCATGACATCATAATCACTCATCATATCACCCAACTTCTTGTTTCTAGTAACAAGATCAACATTAGCATTTTCAAGGAATTTCACCTTATCATTTAAACCAATAATATTCTCATCAAGACAGTTTTTTGTGGAAGTTAACATGACATTTTCATCTATGAGTCTAGTATTATCTAAAGATAACTTCTCTACTTGACATTTCAAGACTTTGTTTTTCTTGATAATCTTTTTCATTTCTTTATAGAGATTGGAAATGAATTCATCTTTATCAAACATGTCACAAACATCATTATCACTTTCACTATCAACTAAAGTAGGAGTTTTTGAAGTATTTACCTCATCTTCAATAGCCATGAAACAAACATTTGCATGTTCAGTTTGTTCTTCATCTTCACTTCCTTCTTGATCCCAAGTGCAAGCAAGTCATTTCTTATTTTTGGACTTGTACTTCTTTTCTTTCTTTTTTAATTTTGGGCAATCCGCCTTGCAGTAATTTGGACTTCCGCATTCATAGCATTGCTTTAAGTTGGTATTTGTGGATCTTGATGGCTTCTTTTTGAATTTGTTGAAGTGTCCCTTTTTAAACATTTTCTTGAAGTTCTTCATGACAAGAGTTATTTCCTCATTGAAAGCCCTAAAGCTTTTAATTTCCTAATTTTGATTAATGACAAACATTGATGAGGACTAATGTCTTATTTGTACAAGTGATAGAGTTTTAAGATTCATGATTTAATTCATGCAAGAACAAGATTTCAAGTCTTCAAGGAAGTATACAAGTCAAGACTATTAAGATTTGAAGACAAGCTTTTATTGGATTAGATAGGAACTAGAGGTATAGTTTTAGAGTTATATATTTTGATATCTCTAGTTCTACCTCTAATTGAGTAATGGTTTCTAAAGGTTGCTCTATGAACTTAAAATGTTATTTCAAAATGTTTTTAATATGTTAAAATATGTTTTTGTATTTCGAAAACCATGCATCGTGATTTCAAAACTTAAATGGTTCATAAACTCTTGTTGGATTGATACCATAACTTATATGGTTGATTAAAATCATCATTTGTGTGTTAGAGTATTGTTGATACACAAATGAACATGTTTTAGTCGACCTAAAGTGGTCTAGGTATCGTCCACAAGTTAGTTTATCTTGTGGATGCATGTGCTGTCAAATTTGTTCATCTGCCAACCTGTGGATGACCATGAGGTCGACCGCAGGTGAAGTGAGGTCGACCGCAAGATGAAAATCATCATTCGAAGGTTGTCCAGTAAGTTTGCGGATAATGGTGCTGACGACCAGTCTGATATGCGGTCGACCATACTTCCTAAGTGGGTTTTCAACAGCTTCATTTTTTATCGTTGGGAACAAATCTTTAAATACCAAAACCTTTGGAATTCTTTCTAAAAAGATTTTTGAGCAAAAACATTGTATATCTTGATCCTATAACATCTTAGAAACATTCCAAAACCCTTTCTAAATATCAATCTTGATAAAATCATTCAAGAAGGGTTTTTACATTCAAAGGTGAATTTTGAGCAATCTTGACAAACCATTACTCAAAGAGGTGATTGTGTTTCAAATTGATATATCTTCACATTAAGGTGATATCTATCAAACTCTCTATCTATTATTATTGATTGTAATTGTATCAAGGTTGCTAGTAGCATAAAACCCTAAGTGTTAGGGTGAGCCTTGTGTATGTTGTTTTGTATTCAAGGTTTGTTTGTAAAACCTTTGGGTGAACCTTGAATTGAATTGTATTGTTCGGATTCACTCAGGAGAGTGGTGGGATCATTGTATAATTAAGGTTGTGTTGTAAAACTCAAGGGTTGAGTGAGCATTGATTGGTTGAGAGGTTATTTGTAAAACCCTAAGGTGAATTGGGTGAGCCTCTTTTGTAATCACATTTATTTGATTAGTGAAGGGATTTGATAAATCCATGAGTAGGTAACTCAAGGTAGTGGATTAGGTTTTGTTGGATAAACCAAACCACTATAAATATTGTGTTCATTGCTCTAATTTCTGCATTTTATTTGAACACATTATTTCTCACACAACTAGCACACCAAGTGTTTGATATTTGTTGTCAAAGAGGTGTTTTATTGAATTAGGTTGAAAAATCGGATAAAAACTTAATTCACCCCTCTCTTAGGTTTTTCACTCATCATCCATTTCTTCCTCATCACTAGAAGATTCATTATCGTTGTTTTCTTTAGCTTTGAGAGCAATCCCTCTTTTCTCTTTTTCTTCTACTTCTTGATCATTTAGCTACTTCATCCTTATTTCATGAGTGATAAGTGATCCAATAAGCTCTTCCACTTGATTTCTTCTTCAAGTCATGAGTTTCTAGCATAGCAGTGATTTTGCCTTCCCAAGCCTTTGGTAGAGCATTGAGTATCTTCATGTTTTGTTCTCCTATAGAATATGACTTACTAAACACTTTTAAACTGTTAATAATGCTAATAAAACGAGTAAACATATCAGTAATATTTTCATTTGATTTCATAGTGAAAAGTTCATACTTCCTTGTAAGCATACCAAGTTTTGTCTCCTTTACTTGGTTTGTACCTTCACGAGTCACTTCAAGTAGTCTCCACATTTCATGTGCGGATTCACAATATCTTACCCTGTTATATTCATTCATATCAAGTGCACAAGTAATAGTATTCATGGCAAGAAAATTAAGGGTCATTTTCTTTTTATCTTCATCATCAAATTCCTCAAATATTTTGTCAGTCTTGATATCATCAACAACTTTAAAAGGCACATAGAGTCCATTTTCAATTCCATAATTCATAGTTCAGAGAAGATATATAGATTCTAACTCTATTTTCTAGAAATTATAGTTTGTACCATTCAACAAAGGAGGTCTAGTAGTAGAGTAACCTTATACCATCATAGTGTTATCTAAATGAGCCATAGAATCTGTGCTTCTAGGAGGTTAAGCCTTATAAAGAAGATCTGCTCTGATACCAATTGAACCATTAGTTCTTATCAATGTTTGTCATTTAATCAAAATTAAGACATTAAAAGCTTTAGAGCTTTCACTAATAATAATTAGTAAGGATAATATAGTAATTTTATTCAAGTCAAAGTCTCCATAAGTTTTAGGTTAAATCAAATGTAAATATTTAATTCTAAATAATCGTAAATTTTTTTATTAAATTATATAAAAAACTTAGTCGAATCGATTTTTTAAAAATAAATGCTATCACATTTACATTTTTAAAAAAATATTTATGACATTTCATTTTTATTTTGAAAGTAACTCTTCAACTGGGAAACTAATTATCTTAATCTTTTTTCTTTCACCATTAGGTCATTTTTTTCTAGCTTTTACATCATTATAGGCTTCTGGACAATAAGCATCCAAAGCAATGTAACATGAATTCAAGAAAGTTATAATATATAGAATGTAGTTAGAAATTAATTGATTGGCTATTAATAATGAATTGGTATTCATTTACAAAAGGCATACTCGAGATTGATTATCTTCTTTTTTTTATTACAATGTAAATATATATATATATATATATATTAATCAAAGGTGGTGTACAATATATCTAGGAGTATAACCGGGCAAATAAGAAATCAACCCATAGCTTACAATTCAATTAAACAACATTACTCAGTGGCAAAATCATTAAATAGAGACAAAATAAATGGATACAACATGAAAATAACCTTATATACATTATTTTGATCCGTGCAATGATGGTTATCTTGTTTAGGCATTTTGTGCCCTTCAACGACTTTGATAGTGTTTCGATTTATCAATCTAAAATGGTTCACCATAAATTCACTATGTATTTACCAATATGTATTTTGACATGCTAATAATATAACTCAAAATCTTGAATAAAAAATATTACACTTTATCTTCATCATTTTTTTTGTTTATAATTCTGTTTGCCTCCATCGTGTTCCATTGAATTTAATGGGAATTTTATTTCCTTAAAAAAAGCTCTTAAACTGTAATTAATAATTTTATTAATGAAAATATATATTTATCGAAGCTTATCATTTTGAGACAGAAAGAGTATATATTAGTTTGTATTGGATGAAAATTTTTAAGTATGATTTTCATATAATTAGTGAAAGACGTCTCTAAGTAGTAGAATTAGTTTTTCCCTCTAAAAAAAAAGGTATAGAATCAAATCAATCAATTCACTCACATATTTGCCAAAAAAATAAAAGAAAATAAAAAGAAAAGGTATCTTAGCCAAGGGCAACTGGGTCATTTAACTACAACTTCAGGCGTCACTACTGTACAGGAGGGGCACTTTAGCATGAGCCGCACCGCAATCCCATGATAATTAAACCCTCTCTTTTCATTTTCCTCATTTCAAAAATCCCTTTGTCCCCGCCACATTCATAATTTCCATTCCCAAGTGAAAAGGAAAAATCCATTTTCCATTCCCTTTCCTTTCCATTTCCTTTCCATTTCCTTTCCATCTCAATTCCCCGTTAGATCCATCCAAAAGGTCCCTAGAATTTCCAGTTCCTTTTCCTTTCTTTCCGTAACTGCAGAAGAAAAAGGTGGAAAATGCCGAGGGAAATTATTACTCTCCAGGTAGGTCAGTGCGGGAATCAGATCGGTATGGAGTTCTGGAAACAGCTTTGTCTTGAACATGGCATTAGTAAAGATGGAATTCTTGAAGATTTCGCTACTCAGGTGCACACTTTTCCTTTCTACTACACACGCACACAATATATATACATATATATATATATATATATATATATATAATTGGAATTTTAATTTCTTTATGAAATTGTACGTGGGTTGAATATAGAAATTACGAGAAGGAAAGAATTGTAGAAGTAAAGGTTGATTTTTTGGTGCTAAAGAGTGTTTGAGTGAAGATGATAGTGGTGAATTGGAGGAGCACAGAACTTGGGAATTGTAGTACATTGTGCCTTGGATTTTGTAACCTTGTCACTGGCTTTTGGATGATAATTTTTGAGTTTAAGATTTTGTTAGCTTGGGTATAAAGAGATGTGAAATTGTAAGTGTCAAAACTGAAGTATAAAAATTTAGTAGAATTTTGTTCTTCTTGTTCTTTTTACCACGTGGTGAAGTTTTGATGGATTCCTTGAGTTCATAAAATTAGAAGGCGGAATTTTTCTTTTGAATAGAGTTAGTTAAGCAAGAAATACTGATGTAAGGAAGAAATGCATTATCAGAGCACTCAGAATTTTTTTTATACTGTTAACGGTATAGGGAAAACTACAGATAAATGGAAAAGCTGAACTTTCTCTATGACTCTCTGAATAATTAAATCTCTGAATGCTTGGCTTGTGAGTAAACAAGGAAAATAAATGGAAATAATTTAGAAAAGTTTAAGAGGGCAAATATTTAGTTTTGTATATGCTTCTTTTAAATTTTAGTTTTGACTTTTGATTCCAGTTTTATTGAGAAGGAGAGAGTCCTACATAAGAGTATTAGCAAGTAAGAAAAGTTTAACAACTCATAGATGTTACAATAATGTCCTTTGCATTTTGGCATGAAAAGTCAGAGTGGCTGAAAAACTCAATTGAATTGTGGTTGAGTATCTTTTTGCTTTTTTTTTAGTGATGATTTTTGGCTGTTCAAAATATTCGAATAAATGATATTAAATAAGAGTTTGTATTTCAATTCTTGTTAATGGAGACGAATAAGCTTACTCAGCAATGTATAGCTATGTTGGTAATGATCTAATGATGCTGAATTTGCTGCCTAAGTTCAAATCTTATTCTATGTTTGGTGGAGTAGCATATTGCTGTTCCATTTCCATAAGATAGGATACCTTATGGTTCATTGGCAAAAATGTAAATGTTTTGCATACATAACTGAAAACATGGTTATCTATAAAATTTTGGAGTCTATTTTAATGCCTCTTTTCATGCCCTTTTGGTTCTCTGCTATTGGAATTTCCAAATTCACGCTTACATGGTCATGTTGTATGTGCAATATATAGATGACATCTTTAATTTGGATTCATGTCATGGCTTTATTCTCTTATTCTATGATCAAAAGTTTGTTCTCTATTCTGAATCCCATATTTGTCTTCATTGCTTTGAGATTCATTGAAATACGCAGGGAGGTGATAGAAAAGATGTGTTCTTCTATCAAGCTGATGATCAGCACTACATCCCACGAGCTTTATTGATGGATTTAGAGCCCAGGGTGATTAATGGTATTCAGAATGGGGAATACAGGAATCTCTATAACCATGAAAATGTCTTTATAGCGAACCATGGTGGGGGTGCTGGAAATAACTGGGCAAGCGGTTATCATCAGGTTACTAATGTTCCTAGTCCTCATTGACTTTACTGACAAGTTTTCTTGTCTCTGGATTACTGTACAATTAAATTCAGTTGAATTAAGTTTCTCATTTCTTGGACTTGAGTTTACTTGTGTTTGCAGAGTTTGAATTTAACTTGATCACATTCCAATCTCTAACTTGATTCCCTTGATAGAGCATTCAGTTCCAGTTCAACTCTATTGCATTTTTAAGTCTTCTTGAACTTGAATTTGAGCTAAGGCTCTTTTCTTTACACAATTTCTGTCATTTGGAAAATCTATTAGTTACCTTTTTTTTTTCCCTCCTTTTCTTTTTCAAATGGATAGTGCTCAATTAAGATTCACAAACTCTTTAGTTGCTTACAAAGTTCGTGCAAACTGGATTCAGTTCACCATTGGAGCGGTTTGAGCTCAATTTTGGTGGAGTCAACCACTGACTGTGAGAAAACTTGCCTCTTTTGAAGTCCCCAAGTTTTATTTCTTTTGGACATTTACTCCCCTCGTCTATGGAAAATGCTATTCAGAAATTAATGAGTCTTTGGTATAAGCTATAAATGATAATCTACATTTGATGCCCAACTTTAACTGTAGTTGCCCACTAAATGTTTTTGTAAATTGTCTAGCAAGATTCAAATTGCAAAACTATTTATTTTAAATTTTTTTTGTATGAAATATTTAGGTTTATATCAGCTCATGTCATTCTTGATACTTTAGCTTTAGCTGATCTATCCTGTAGATTGTGCAAAGCAGCAAAACGCTTTTTACATTGACAGTTTCTAGAAGTTACATTCTGAAATACCCAGATATCTTGTTCATCAAGTTGCTTACTTTAAAATGCCCAGGTGTTTCATTTATTAAATAGCCTAGCCTGCATTATTGCAATCTTGATATGAGCTGTTTTGGTTGGTCTTTTTATGCTGCATTGTTATAATATTTCACACTGAACTTTGTGTAGTTGGTATTACCAGTTGTTTTTAGTTCTGATCGTCTATTGAAGAACTGTGCCATTTCCTTTGGCTAATCTCAACCTTGAATGATGCAAGTAATGGTAAAGTTGCAAATTTATTTGAGAATGCCAATGGATTTTGCTGATATAATCTCTTCGCATAATCAGTTCACAAATGAGACGGTTCTATGCGATCAGCAGTTCTAATTTTTTTTCTGTTGTGAGAGATATCAAATTTTATAAATTGTTAACTGCTCAGAAATTTGTCTGGCTTATTATTTCTGTACCCTGAATAAGCAGATTTTTCTCTTAGATTTGAATCCGTGTCTGGTTCTGACTCGTTTGTTTTCAAATTCTGAATCTTCTGTATATCACATTTTCTACAACTTTCCTACTCAAATGGCTTAAAAAGACATGGATACAGTCACGTAAACTCATTTGATTGAAGCCTTACCAGACAGCCACACAAATCCTCCATTATGCTCTATCTCCAGAGTTTTTATTTTATTTATTTATTGATTTTAAAGTTAGATAAGTCATCTTTCAGACAGACAAGGATTCAGTGTCTTCAATCCTAAATAAGAAAAAGAAAAAAAAAATTGCCTCATTATATCTCTCCTATGACTTAAGATTGTGTGATGTTTTTTCTTCGAATGATTTGTGAAATGATGGTGTTTGATCAGGGTAAGCAATACGAGGAAGATCTAATGGATATGATTGATAGAGAGGCAGATGGAAGTGATAGCCTTGAAGGCTTCGTTCTATGCCATTCAATTGCTGGGGGAACGGGCTCAGGTTTGACTCCTTTCACTGTGTCAGAACAAGTTGCAAAGTTTGTTTATTACTGGAGAGTTGCTGGACTTTCAATCTGAATAAATGTCTGCATTTCAATATATTTCATTTTAGTTAAAATTTTATTGTTATCTATAATTGTTATTTTCGCCTTTTCTCACAATTGAAACTTAATGATAGGTCAGAGAAGTCTTGTAGTTTTGCTGCATTCATGTTTCCTGATTATCTCAACTTATCTTATGCTTTCCTTACCATATATAGTGATTTTATGTAACATTATTGTAGCATCTGAGTAAAAATGACCATCTTAGCGATATATCCAACTGCTCGGGGCTCTATCAGTCTATCTGCCACTTTAACTCAATGCAGTGAGATGATCATAATTTGATGCGAATATGTGATATGATAAAATGTGAATATTTGCTTGCAAATTCAGTACATACACAGGATCACTAATTGCCTGATGTAATGCAGGTATGGGTTCATATCTATTGGAAACTTTGAATGATCGCTACAGCAAAAAACTTGTTCAGACATATAGTGTTTTTCCTAACCAGAACGAGACAAGTGATGTGGTGGTGCAGCCTTACAACTCCCTTTTGACACTTAAGCGACTGACACTTAATGCTGATTGTGTTGTTGTTCTTGATAATACTGCACTTAATAGAATTGCTGTGGAGCGACTCCATATTACAACTCCCACTTTTGCCCAAACAAATTCTTTAGTTTCTACTGTGATGTCAGCAAGTACAACAACATTGCGATATCCAGGGTATATGAACAATGACTTGGTTGGCCTTCTTGCTTCTTTGATTCCCACTCCTAGATGTCATTTCCTAATGACAGGATACACACCACTGACAGTTGAACGTCAGGTTAGATTTCTCTCTTCATTTTGTTCATGGTTTTCCAAATATGATTTCCTAGGGATTCCAGTTTTCTTCTTGGTGGTGGCTGAGAGAAGAATACATGCATGAGGGGTGGATTATGTAAGCATATTGGCTAGCTGTGTGCACTATTTTTTCCTCCTTGGATCAGAATCTGGGGAAAATAACTTTTTGGTGATATGCCAAAAGAAAAATATGTTGCTTGTCTTGGTTTTATGGTGCAGTCTATTGGTTTAGGCATTTCTTAGAGAATAGAGTCCTTCTATGTAAGAAAAAAGAAAATGGCTCTTAGATTGTGACTCTTGGTAAACTTCCTTGCAAATTATAATTATTGGTGGATCATTTTTGAGGAGGATTATGTTTCTCAAGATTTAACTATTTTTCTCTCCTTTTCTTTTCTCACAATTTTAAGAAAATGAGGAAAATTTATTTGTGAAAGAAGCAAGAACAATTATTATGAATTCTAAAATGGGAAACTAAAATGGAAAATGGGGACTAACAATTTTCAAGTTTTCATGATTCTTATGTTTGAGAATTTCTGAAAGGTTTTGTTCTGTACTTAAGTCTTAAAGTTGGAACTTAAATTCCAATACAAGTATGAAGTCTTCAACATCATATTGTTTGATTTGTGAAAAATGTCTAGTAGTTCTACGAGTTTGAAGAAAAAAAGGTGCAGGAAAGGAATAACAATTAGCACTGTGATGCCCATAATTTCTTTTTGCAGGCCAATGTCATTCGCAAAACAACTGTGTTAGATGTGATGAGAAGACTTCTTCAAGTAAGAATAGAATTCCTTATTAGTTGCTTCTCTTGGAGAATTTGAACATTTACTGATAATCTTCTGTTCTGCAGACAAAGAACATTATGGTTTCTTCTTGTGCTCGGACTAAAGAGGCTAGTCGGGCAAAATACATCTCCATACTAAACATTATTCAAGGAGAAGTTGATCCTACACAGGTAATTATAATAGATTGTTCATCTGCAACTCTTGAATGAACCAATGCTTTGAGAAATCACTCTAGAGTACTTAATGCATTTGTGTTTCATCACAGCTGCAAATTTCCATGGGTTATCAAGTTTTACACAATACTAACAATCAAATGTTTTCTCAAAGTTTCTTTATGACTTGTCATGTATCAACTTTCATCTTGATTACCTCAACTGCATTAATTGCTTGCATGGGGTTGTTGCTGTTTACTAGTTTTTTGTCTTTGTTAAATTTTGGTCTTCATATGCACTTGAATAATGTTCTAGGAGAAAGGTGCAGGTGCAGCAATCTTATATATTTCTAAAGTTTTGATTTGTACCTATGATGTGGCTGTGCTTAATTTCAGCTGCCTTTTAATACTTCTGATCTTTCAAATTTTAGGTTCATGAGAGCTTGCAGAGGATACGTGAAAGAAAGCTAGTTAATTTTATTGAGTGGGGCCCTGCAAGCATCCAGGCATGTTTTCTTACCTTATTAAGTATAGATTTGAAGTTTCTGTTCCTATTTGACTTTTGTTTTTTTTGTGTGTGTGTGTGATAGGTTGCTTTATCGAGAAAGTCTCCTTATGTACAGACTGCTCATAGAGTAAGATTTTAACATTTTCCGTAGGATGTTTAAATGGATGAGCTTCATTCACTCAAAATTATTACCTTCCATGTGAAATTTTTTATAATTCTACTCTTAGGTGTATATAAAGTTGCTGAAAATTGAAAAATATTGCTCCACAGATTGGATCAAAAGTTTATGGATCATCTAACTTACTGTCTACATTCTTAGGTGAGTGGTTTGATGCTAGCTAGTCATACTGGCATTCGCCACTTATTCTCCAAGTGTTTGAGCCAGTATGACAAGCTGAGGAAGAGACAAGCCTTTCTTGACAACTACAGGAATCATCCAATGTTTGCTGTAAGTTGCTGGCCTCGGTTAAAGCTCTCTTTTCTTTCATGGCAGCTTCAAATTAAATATTTACTGGCAGCAAATAATATATCTGTTTCTCTTACTATCCTAAGATAATTGAAACTCTGTGAAATAAAAAATGGACTAACAATGGAACTTATCTTTAAGACGCTTCCTGTTTCTTTTCTCCTTTTTGTTTGTATTAATCTTTTCCATCTTGGTAGTTAATTTTTCAGATTTTCTCAGAAGTGCATTTAATAAACCCTTGAGCTTTAGTTGGTTCTGTCTTCCAATCAAAATCCTTTTAGTGTTGTACCAATTGCTATGATGACAATGTCCCCTCACCTTAAGATAGTAGTTTTGATCTGAATGAAGTTACTAATTGCAACTCCAGACCCATATTGACCTTATAGTTCATAGTTCAGCTGGTGTCTGTCTTCACCATTGCAGTAGCAAGCTATAAGATAATCAGACTTAGATTAATGAGAGCATATTGCTTAGGTCACTAGGGTTGGCAACCTTTTTATGAATGTACTGGAGATTAATGAATCTCTATACAGTGAGATAGGAGATTCTATATACTGTGCCATTTCTTCTGTATATGCTGAACTGAATGAACTTCTAATTGTTTTTCAGCACTGTAAAGTTCCTTATAAATTTAGGTTGGTCAAAATAGTGTTTACTCTAGGACATTCTCCGATTTTGAAAGCTGTTTGAATATTTTAATTTAGGACTTTTGTTTTTCCTCCATTTTGACAAAGGATGTTATACTGAGTAGAAGTATCAAAGTATTGAGCTGTGATCTATATAGCTAGCTATAAGTGTAACAATTTCTTGTTACCATTTTGATGAAAGAGGATCTCATAGAATTTTAGATGACAAATATGGTTAGTTTAAGAAAGTGGACATTCCGAAATGGAAATGTGGGCATTCAAATTTGGATGGAGGGAGTGCTTTATATGATCAACTAATAGCCTGTTTTATAATGTGCAAAGCACTTTGTGTAAGTAAAGGGAGAGGAGCTTTCTAAATCTATGAGTTACTTATTTTAGCTACATTCTTCTGTATGAAGTTTGTAATTCTGCAGTGTGCTCTAAATAGTTAATTGATTCTTTGTGTAGTTGTCTTACCTAAATTACACATTGCAAACATGGGCAGGACAATGATCTTTCAGAATTTGATGAATCTAGAGATATAATTGAGAGTCTTGTTGATGAGTACAAGGCCTGTGAATCTCCAGATTATATCAAGTGGGGAATGGAGGTAAGTACCTCAGTACTTGTCTGACCTATCTTTTCTGGAGTTCCTAGTCCTTAGCAGTGTGTTCTTTTGCTCTCCAGGATCCAGACCACGTCCTTACAGGGGAAGGAAATGCTGCCGGAACAATTAGCAGTGCAAACTAAAATAAAGTATGTTACAAGCACTCACTTGGCCCAGTGGGTGAAATTTTAGTATTTTATGTTCCTTTTCTGATTTTTTTTACCTGTATATTTATTTTTTATTTTATTTTATTTTTGCGGGTGGGGGTGGAGAGGGAGAATGGTGCCCTCATTGGTTCTGCAAGTAGTTAATCTTCATTATTTCTACCAAAATTGGACATTAAATACTAATGATTTCTTTTCCTCTTCCCTTCTCAGTGTATGCATTTTTTTTTCTTGTTAATCTAGTCTACATTATTTTCGTTGTGTGACATAAAGTTCCCTTGACTGAAATTAATAGCCGGTTTAATTCATGTAAAGCTTCATCTACCTGCTATGACTTGGAAAGATTTAAAATAGAAATGGAATACTCTCTGTCTAGAATTGAATGTCTACATTTGATTTACTTTAAAAATTAAAAAGAGCTTTTGACTATAATGAAGTTATCACATTATATTTGTTGTTAATTTGATTAGTGGTTTTAAGTTAAAGAGGTTGACAGTTGATTGTCAGTTGAATTTAGATGAAAAATATAGTTATTTTAATAAAGTGGATATTCAATACCAGACATCTTAAAATTTTCACATTCTAAAATGAAAATGTAGACATTCAATTCCAGATAAAGAGAGTAATTATTATACATAATCCAGCTTCATTGGTTTGGTCAGTGGCTCCAAATAACAAATTTTTAGGTTGGATTAGAAGAAAGTTTATTTTCTGGCTATCTAGAAATATATGTGGGTTAACGTTGTGGTTTCTTTTGATATTTTCTGTGAATATATTTATCATGTGTTAATTGTTAATCTAGTTTTCTATAAATGTTATTGGACAAAACAGCCGACACCTTCACTCTAAAGCACATGGTATCCTTGTCTTTCCTCCTGAGACCAACTGCTGATTGTTTTTGATACTATTAACCATGCTAAAATTGGTAAATCTTTGACATAAAAAATTAGCATTTCAGATGATTTGTATGTGAACCAACAGATGTTTGTATGTATGTACATTTGTATTGGTCGAAATTTGCTCAAGGATAACACCGTATTTTCTGATGTTTAATTGAACGGCAGGTTTCTTTCAACGAATCTGGCTTCCCGAGATCTCTTGTGGCATCAGTAGTGGCTGATTGTTTCGTGTAGAAAAAAGACCGGATCTGATTCGTTTTCCTATCCTACTCTGTCACTCTTGTTTTTGTTCTTATACATTTTATCTGCAACCCATATGTGCTTGGCGATTGTAGGGATTGGCATTGCTTCTTGCAGTTCCTATATGTGTATATCATTGATTAGTGTTCCAATTTTCCAATTGTGTTTTTTTTTTTTTTGTTGGCCCAATTTTAGGGGCTGAAGTATTAGGAAAAGATGCATCATTTGTGTCCTTTTGTTCACTTCTTGCAGTTCCTATATATGTGTACCATTGTTTATTGTTCCAATTTCCCAATTGCTTTTTTTTTTTTGTTGGCCCAATTTTGGGGTGAAGTATTAGGAAAAGATGCATCATTTGTGTCGTTTTGTTCAGACCAGAATTTTAACTGGTGTTTGTGTCCAGCAAACTCCATGGATTTTCTGAAATGATTCTTTTGCCCTGTTTGGCTTTCTTTTGTGCAATGCAATGTTCACCAGTATTTTTTTGTGAATCAACGTTTTTTGACAAGTAGAAAGGGGGAAACAATTTTATTCTTGAAGTATATCCCAAATGTCAGTCTTTCCTCCTAGGGTAATGTAGTCTATAATTAGTAGGTCGATTACATTGTTTTCTTTATGCAGCAAGCAAACAATAAGCGGTTAAAAATATTTTATCATGACTCAGAGAGCGAAAATTGCAGGAAAATTGAACCTAAATATGGTACTAAACATTTGGATAAACTGAACGGTTTCAATGTTAATTGATTCTAATATTGCATGTGTAAGTTAATGCTCAATGGAAACATTATTCACAGTGGTTTCCATCGTATCAAGTGATATCAGCCATCCCAGGAGCAGATGCCAAAAATCTTTTCTACCGCTGTTCAGACATGCGTGCAGACTTTTAGGTTTGAGGCCCGAACTCATGGCAATACCATAGACCTGAGGGATGTAAGATACAGTATAAACATAACAAAATAAATACATGATAATGTTAAGTTCTTCTGCCGTTATTCTCAAACAGTATAACAATTCAATATACTTTAGGTAGCGTTTGATAACATTTGATTCAAAATGCTAAATTGGTAGGTTAAAAACAAGAGAAGAAAGCATGAAGGCCGACATTGACACAACTAAAAGATTTAAGAGAGCATGCTTTCCACAAAAAGTTGAGAGGGGGGGGGGGGGGGGAGAGGGATTTTTAAAATTTACCCTTTTCCTTATCCAACAAGCAGGCAATACGCAGTTATGAATATTTGGTATGATGGCTCATTGGCAGAAAAGTTTGCAGAAACATTCAACCTAAATATGGAACTAAATAATACACCATTTAGATAGGTCGAATGAGAACTGATGGTCGTTGATTCTTCTAGTGCATGTGTATCTTCATGCTAATGGAAAGATTATTATTCATAGCGGTTTCATCATTCATGATAGCAACTACCCTTGCAAAAAAAATTCTACTGAGGTTCAAATATGCTTTTAAACTACACATGTATGACACAGAGTCCATCAGCCAATTTATTTGATATTTGCAAGATATATATAATACTCTAGGTGAAAAACAAACTACCATAGCCTCAATAAGAAATTACCATGCTGTTGACAGGCAAATATAATAGACAATGTCAAGCAGGTTCCCTACTTTTACACAAAATACAAGCTACAACAAGAGATTAGTAGCTACATTAGACGATAGTTATTAACCTTCAACAAAAACCAGCTTCTACACTTGTTCCAATGCAACCCAGAAAAGGAAATGTGCTACTTTGAGCAAGCACCCATGGGATCAGCATTCATAACTATCCAAGGATGCTCCAAAATCTTCTCAAGTGAGAGCCTTTTTGAAGAGTCCTTTACCAGAAGCTGATTGAAGCAAGGTTAAACAATGCAATTAAAACAGGGAACTTTGTTATCTGGCCTATTTTACTTATATGTACATTTCAATAAAAAAACTTACCAGGCTAATGAGATTTTTGGCTTCTTCAGACACATTAGGACTTGAAGGAAAGCTAAGGTCGATCTTCATTATTCTGCAGAGTTGAAGTTTAGTCAGTTATCTGGTAAATGAACACCTGATGACATGACTAAGTGCATCTTTGCTCACCTTCTGAATGTATCAGTTTGGCTCTCTGCCTCAAATGGAGGGGCACCATACAAAAACTCATAACAGAGAATACCTAGAGTCCAATTGTCAACTGCGTGGTCATGAGCTTTGTTCTCCACCATTTCAGGTGCTAAGTAATCCAATGTCCCACACATGGTGTGTCTTTTGCCTCTTGATTGCACAGACCATCCGAAGTCAGCAATCTTCAATCTGCCCTGCAAACATTATGAATGCTGCTTACAAAAGCATTTTAAAAATACTTTCAAAATCCAATCCAAATTTAGCCACAGTGACATAACTTTCTCATATTTGCTTAACCTTTATATTCAAAGGTTGAAGCGAACACTGAAATAGAATTCCCAAACTTATGCATTATTACTATTCTCTTTATTTACAAAACAAATTTGACAAAATTTATCAGTTGAAAGGATTAGATCTTTGATAAGGTAAATAGAACCATGACAAAATGGAAGTGCCATAGCAACTTTGTCCAAATGCAAAAGTTATGAGAAGAAGCTTTGATTTAGCTTACCTCATGATCAATTAACAAATTTTCTGGCTTGATGTCCCTGTGGATCACATGCTTCTCGTGACAATATGCCAACGCTTGTGTGAGACTTGAGATGTACTAGATTTCAAAGTGAGCCAAAACATCAAAAGCCAATAACGCAAGAAATCAAGAAAAATAATACAAAAATCTTTATTTAAAACTAGCCAATTATATTTCAAACTTAAGCAGCAAGAGATATCAGAACCCTGCAATAAGGCCTTAAATTACAATGCAATTTCTGCACATTTTATTAGCAACACTTAGAATCTCAACTTTGAGTCATATTATCTTCGAAACGCCAAAAATTCTGTGAAAACCCACCAAAAAAAAATTATAGTAAAAGTATGGCACAGACCGTGGCAGCTTGTTTTTCAGAGAGGTGGCCAGACTTGCGGAGCTCCCTGTAGAGCTCACCGCGGAAAGCATACTCCAATATGAGAAAGATGCGTTGGTCATCATGGAACCAACCATAAAGCCTCAAAATGTTGGGATGGCGAAGGTTAAATTGAATGTCCATCTCTCTCTTCAGCTGGTGATGCAATCTGTACTTTTCTATTTGCTCTTTGAATATCACTTTTAACGCCACCAAGTACTTGCTCTGCAAAACATTCTCGTACCACAAAAATCAAAACAAATTTTCGAAAGCGGGTTCTCGGGAACCAAAGATTCCCTAAACATTATCGTACCTTGATTTCACGGGCAAGGTAGACGCGCCCAAATTTGCCCTTCCCGAGAGGCTTTCCGATTTCGAAATCGTTGATTGACCACTGCTTTTTCGAGGAGTTTGGTTGCTTTCTCGGTGGTTTCTTGGAGTGGATTTGAGTTCGGGAAGTCATCTTGGATGAATTTTGGGAGGAAATTAGGGATTTGGGAGTGGTAACGGACTACGGTCATGGACTTATGGGAGGGAACTTGAGTTTTTCAAATTGTGTAAAAAGCATCATTTGCATTCCAACTTTCAAAAATTTTGATTTTTGCACTACAATTATTTTTTTATCATATTTGCACTCCAATTTTGAAAATCTAGTGAAAGATGCACTCCCATCCATTTTGGACTTTAAATGCAAACAGATTTACCTTATGTGACATTATATAGGGTCATTTTTGTTCAGGCTTGTACCTTTCGTTAGAATTAATATATGAAATATAATGTTTTAGATGTTCATAATTCTCTTTAAAGGTACAAGCTGAACAAAAATGCACTCCAATTTTGAAAATCTAGTGAAAGATGCACTCCCATCCATTTTGGACTTTAAATGCAAACAGATTTACCTTATGTGACCTTTTAGAGGGTCATTTTTGTTCAGCTTGTACCTTTTGTTAGAATTAATATATGAAATATAATGTTTTGGATGTTCATAATTCTCTTTTGTACAATTATTTGCAAGCATACTATTGAGAAATTATCAAAATATAAGAAACATTAATTGCACTTAACTAAAATATCCATTAACATTGTCCAAAATATATTAAAATATTTCAACATGAAATCTACATTCTAAGGTACCAAATTGGCCATTTACGTGCCAAGTCAAACCTAAAAAATATGTAGCTTCCTAGGAGAGTAAAGAAAGGAAAATGCTTGAAATCCAACCACTGAGAAATCAACCCCTACATACCCCAAAACATCTACATCATCCAGTAGATACAAAATATGTCCTAATCCATTGTTAATTTGATCCCCCAAAAGTGTAAATCATCCAAAAGACTATAAAACATGGAAAACATCCAAAACTCCATTGGTCTCACCAAATTCATCATGCTTTCTTTGGCCTTCATTTGTTTTTCCTAGCATATGAATACTTGTTTCTCGGATTTTGATCTCCAAGCCATGCCTTTCCAAAATTCTCATATGATTTCATACTCGTTGATTTTGCACATTTGGTCTTGCTCAACAAAATGAAGATCATTCAATACATAAGGATAAAAGTAAAGAAGTCATTGACATTCAAGAATCAACCTCACGTGAAGTAGAGACAAGCTATGGTCTTCCAAAGGAATGAAAATACGTCCATAATCATCCAAATGATCAAATCATTGGTAATCCCAATGAAGGGGTAGGAAGAAGAAGACACTTTACAAATTTTGTTGATAATTTTGCATTATTATCTCATATAGAACCTAGGAACATTGGAGAGTGAAAGCCCTAAAGCTTTTAATGTCTTAATTTTGATTAATGACAAACATTGATGAGGACTAATGTCTTGTTTGTACAAGTGATAGAATTTTTGGATTCATGATTTAATCCATATAAGGACAAGATTTCAAGTTTTCAAGGAAGTATACAAGTCAAGACTATCAAGATTTGAAGACAAGTTTTTATTAGATTAGATAGGAACTAGAGGTACAGTTTTAGAGTTTAATATATTTTGATATATCTAGTTTTATATCTAATTGAGTAATGGTTTCTAAAGGTTTCTCTATGAACTTAAAACGTTATTTCAAAATGTTTTAAATATGTTAAAATATGTTTTGGTATTTCAAAAACCATGCATCGTGATTTCAAAACTTAAATGGTTCATAAACTCTTTTTGGATTGATACCATAACTTATATGGTTGATTGAAATCATCATTTGTGTGTTAGAGTATTGTTGATACACAAATGAATATGTTTCAGTCAACCTAAAGTGGTTCAGGTTTCGTCCACAAGTTAGTTTATCTTGTGGATGCGTGTGCTGTCAAATTTGTTCATTTGTCAACTTGTGCACGACCATGCGGTTGACCGCAGGTGAAGTGAGGTCGACAGCAAGATGAAAATCACCATCCGAAGGTTGTCCAGTGAGCTTGCGGATGATGTTGCGGACGATGCACCGGTCGACCGCAAATTGCTAGTGGGTTTCCAACAACTTTATTTTTGACCGTTACGAACAAACCTATAAATACCAAAACCTTTGGAAGTCTTTCGAAGAATAATTTTTTAGCAAAACCATTGTATATCTTGATCATATAACATTTTAGAAACATTCCAAAACCCTTTCTAAACATCAATCTTGTTAAAATCATTCAAGAATGGTTTTTACATTCAAATGTGAATTTTGAGCAATATTGTCAAGCCATTACTCAAAGAGGTGATTGTGTTTCAAATTGATATATATTCATATTAAGGTGATATCTATCAAACTCTTTATCTCTTATTATTGAATGTAATTGTAGCAAGGTTGTAAGTAGCATAAAACCTTAAGTGTTAGGGTAAGCCTTGTGTAGGTTGTTTTGTTTTCAAGGTTTGTTTGTAAAACCTTTGGGTGAACCTTGAATTGCATTGTATTGTTAGGATTCACTAAGGAGAGTTGTGAGATTATTGTATAATCAAGGCTGTGTTGTAAAACTTAAGGGTTGAGTGAGCCTTTATTGGTTGAGAGGTTATTTGTAAAACCCTAAGGTGAATTGGGTGAGCCTCTTTTGTAATCTCATTCATTTGATTAGTGAAGGAATTTGGTAAAATCCTTGAGTAGGTAACTCAAGGTAGTGGATTAGGTTTTGTTGGATAAATTGAGCCACTATAAATCATTGTGTTCATTGCTCTACTTTCTGCATTTTATTTGAACACGTTTTTATTCATACAACTAGCACACAAAGTGTTTGATATTTGTTGTCAAAGAAGTGTTTTATTGAATTAGGTTGAAAAATCAGATAAAAACCTAATTCAACCTCTCTCTTAGGTTTTTCAGAGAGGTTATTAATGATGATTTTTGGATTGTAGTCATGCAAGAAGAGCTAAATCAATTTGAAAGAAGTAGAGTTTGAGATCTTGTACCTAGACTTACAAATCTTACCATTATTGACACCAAATGGGTTTTTTAGAAACAAACTTGATGAAAATGGAATTGTCACTAGAAATAAGGCTAGACTTGTTGCTCAAGGTTATAATCAAGAAAATGGCATTGATTATGATGAAACTTTTGCCCTAATTGCCATATTAGAGTCTATTAGAATGTTACTTGCATTTGAATCTTTGAAAGGTTTTAAGTTATTTTAAATGAATGTTAAAAGTGCCTTTTTAAATAGTTTCATTCAAGAGGAAGTGCATGTAAATTAAAAATCTCAAATAATAAATAGTAATTTATAGTCAAATAATAATTGAAGTTTGGAACTTTGCTGAAAAATTGTGGGGGTCAAATATGAAGTTTCAAGAACATTTTGGGTTATATTGAAAACCCTAGAAATTTGTTTCAATAAAAAAAAAAATCTGAAAATGATAAAAGTATAATTTGGGGATTTAAGGTTCTAAAACTTCATGGATCTAATTGAAAAATAAAAACTTTTATCCAAAAAACCAATCTTTTCAAAGGTCATATCTTGGCCCAATTTCTTTTTTTAAAAAACTAACCCTAACCCTAGGCCTAATCTTCTTCTTCCCCTTCCCTTCTCCCTTGTTAGCCACCACACATTCACTCACTAAACACAAAATTCTGCACACACCAAAAGAAGAAAAACAAAACAACTACACACGCAAACACACACACAACAACAAAAATTTGCACACATATACACACACACACACTCACGCACACAAGGGCACTGCCCCCCTCCCTTCGATACCAAACACACACACAAGCACTTGCATGGTAGTAACCAAAAAGGAGAAAAAGAAAATGAAAAAGAAGAAAGAAAGGAAAAATAGTTGCAGGTTATTGGTCTCATGGTGGAGGAAAAAGATAATCTTGGGTGCCTATGGTGAGAGGTGGCTGTGATGGTAGGAGAAAGACTTAGGGTTTTTCTTTACCCACCTTGTAGAATTGTAAAAGTTTGGTGAATAAATTTTAGAGTAAAATTTATTATATAGGTAGAATAATTTCTTAATTAAATTGAGTTTTCTTTGAACTAAAATTGTTGGAATTAGAATTTGTAATCCAAGTGGGTTTCTAAAAGTAAAAATAATACAACCCTTTTTTTTACAAAAAAAAAAGAATCGGGTATTACATCTTCCCCTTATAAAAATTTCATCCTCAAAATTCAGCATACCTATTTAGTCAAACAATTCAGGGTACTTTGCTCGAATTTCAACTTCTTGTCTTGATATAATCATAAATTAATTGATTTTTATGCTATTTAATGGCTATATTTTGTTTAAAAATCGGTTAATTATGTTATTTAATGAATATATTGCACATTTCCTTTTTATTATTTATTTATTTGTAAGTTTTTCAGTGTATTTTAGTTCATTTTGGACATAAAAAGAAGAAATATTGGAGAAATAAAAAATAAAAAATTCACATCAGTTGATGATGTGGTGCAACCAAAAAATGATACATGGGTTGAAGAAAAAAAATCAAAGCCGGAGAATACATAATGCATTCTCAATTGAAGATAGGCGCACCAAGTGGTGCTTCTAGAAGCCGTGATGTAGCCTAATGATGACGCGACACGTGGTGCGGGGGGGGGGGGAATTAGGCCACCAATCAAATTTTCAAGATTTTGGGGAGCGAAATTACCATTTTGCCCCTGGTTTTTGTGTATATAAATAGCAAGCTTGTTTTTATCATTTCAACACCAATTTAACTCCAATCTTCTCCATTTCTTTTTCAATCTCTTTATTTTATTATTATTTAGAAAAGAAATTATGTTCGGATACTTTCAATATTTAGAGGAGTTTTATCTTTTAATTTATTTTTCCAATATTTATAAATTCCATCTTATATTTATTAAATATGTATTGCGACTAATTTCTTTTTGTTAGTAAGGATTATGAGATAATTTTCTTTGTACTTAATTTCCATTTGGATTTTAATTAACTGGACTTATGGTTGGTTTACCCGCATAGTCTTTATTAATTTTATTTTATGCACTTTAAATATCGCAAATGGAAGGTCGAGCCTCATAAGTAGTTTAATTTACTTTTATGTATTTTATTTTATTTTTTATGGAAGATCGAACATTCTAACTAGTTTAATTTCTTTTTATGGAAGACTGAGGCTCAATACTTTTAGTTTAATTTATTTAAATGGTCGGTTGAATTGACTAATTAGTTTAGTTAATATAAATCCAATATTTCTTTATAGAAATATATACATATATATATATTAATAAGTATTTTAATTAATATATACTAATTTAATTAAACCAAAAGTTGCAAATCAATTAAACTAGTAGATACTACTTGAATCATTAATACAAGATTAATAATCCTAGCTATATAATCACAATCATTAACTAGATTGTCAATCCAATTAATTCACATAATTATATTGGTTAAAACAAAAATTATAAAAATATTCAATTAATATATATATATATATATATATATATATAAAGAAAGATTGAATTTATATTAACTAAACAAATTAGGCGGTTCAATCGACCATTTAAATAAATTAAATTAGTTAGGAGGCTCGGCCTTCTATAATAAAGAAAATAAAAGACATAAAAGTAAATTAAACTAATTAGGTGGGCTCGACCATCCATTTGCGATATTTAAAGCGCATAAAGCAAAATAAATAAAGACTAGGCGGGTAAACAGACCATAAGTCCAGTTAAATAAATCCAAATAGAAATTAAGTACAAAGAAAATTGTCTCTTAATCCCATTTAATAATAACTTAATACATATCCTTACTAACAAAATGAAATTACTCACAATACATATTTAATAAATATAAGATGGATTTTATAAACATGGAAAGAAAATTTGAAAGATAAACTTCTGGAAAATATTGAAATTATCAGGACATAATTTCTTTACTAAATATTACAAAAAGCCTTGAAATATTATTCTAAAAATTATGGAAAATATACTAAGATGAAGAAAATAATTAAAGAAAGAAATTTCAAAAGAAATGGAGAAGATTGGAGCTAAATTAGTGTTGAAATAATAAAAATAAGCTTCCTATTTATAGACACAAAATCAGGGGCAAAATGGTCATTTCGCACCCCAAAGTCTTGAAAATTTAGTTGGTGGCCTAATTTCCCCAAACTTCGCCACGTGTTGCGTCCTCATTGGTCCACATTATGGCTTCTAGAAGGGCCATTTGTCATCTTCTGATTGCGCTATGTCATCAGATGACATGAATTTTTTTTTAAAAACTTCTTCAACATTTTTTCTTCTTTTTATCTCCATAATGAACTAAAATACATTGAAAAACTTACAAACAAATAAATAGAAGAGAAATGTGAAATATATCCATTAAATAACATAATTAACCGATTTTTAAACAAAATATAGTCATTAAACATCATAAAAATCAGTTAATTTATGAGTACATCAGTATACACGCTGGTTGATAGTAGTGTTTAAATAAATTAAAGATTAATTTATCTGAGCTGATCGTGATTAATTTAATTTGTAACGATAGAAATTTGTTTGAGCTGATTGAGATTCTAAAACTAACTACTTAATAGTATCTTTATCTATGATTAATCGTATGAAAAATATACCTTGATACTAGTTCCTTACTAACGCTTTTTAAATCATTTGTATTCCAAAATCCTTTTTGTTTTATTCACAAAATACAAAAACTCCAAAAAGATTTCTTTTAATTATTGTTATTTTCTTATTCTCAAAATACCAAAACCCCCAACCACCTTTTCCAATTAATTATTTTAATTTAAGAATTGAACCGCTCCCACTATTGATGAACAACCATTATGCATTATTTTTCCACAAGTTGATGCTAATTTTAAAATGCATACTGGTTTTATATAATGTTTGCCAACTTTTAATGAATTACCTGGAGAAGATACACTTAGGCACATTAAGGAATTTCATGTTATTTACACTAATTTGAAATAAGAAGGTACAAGAGATGAAGTGATTAAACTGCGTTCTTTTCCTTTTAGCTTACAAAATAGTGCAAAAGATTGGTTATATGATTTGCCTTCGAGATCTATTCAAAATTGAACTATAATGCAAAGAGTTTTTCTAGCTAAATATTATCTTGTAGAATTGCATTCATTCGAAAAGATATAAGTGACATAAGATAATAAGCTGGTGAAACATTGTATGAATATTGAGAAAGATTTAAAAGATTATGTGTTAATTGTCCTAATCATCAAATACCCGAACAATTATTAATTTAATATTTTTATGGGGTTTGACTTCTTATGACAAGATGACAATTGATGCTGCTAGTGGTGGTGCTCTTCAGATAAAACTTCACAAGCTGCACGTGAATTAATTTGCTAACATGACGGCTAATTTGCAATCTTTTAACACCATGAATGATATTGTCAGAAAAGTTAATGAAATAGATACATCATCATCATCTACACAAATTGAGAAAATATTAGATCATCTTACCAATTTAGTTGGTCAATTAATTGGGAAAAGAATCAATGCACCAGTGAACGCATGTGGAATTTGTCTAGGAAATGACCACCCTACAGATTCTTGTCCTACACATTTTCAAGAGGAACAAACCAATGCTATGGGTAATTTTTAGAACCAACCTTAGAGAAGACATAATCCATTCTCCAACACATACAATGAAAGGTAGTAGAGAAATCATCCTAACTTTAGATGGAGTAACCAAGGGGTTAGGCTACCAATGAACCCACCAGGTTTTGTTCCTAATCAACACCAAAATCCTCATCAACCTCTTTAGAACCAACAACCCAGTATGTCTTTAGAAGATATGATGAAATATCTAGCTTCAACTTCTATATCTTTTCAGAGAGATACCATGTCCTTCCAAAAGAATACAAAGTCCAACATTCACAATTTGGAGAATCAAGTAGGACAAATGGCTTCTGAGTTAGGTAAATCGAAAAAATAGCTTTTCAATAAACTTTCATCACAACCACTCAATCCCAGAAAAAATGCTAGTGCTGTAACATTGAGAAGTGGTAAAGTGTTAGAAGAATCCAAGAGACAAGAGGAGAATAAATGCACAGAGAAAGCACTTGTTTCAAGCTCAACACTTTCCGACAAAGTCCCTCAGATATGAGAATCTTCTTCTTTTATTCCTAAAGTAAGTCATCCTTTTCCTAATAGGTTGACTAAGAACAAGAAATATAAGGAAGAAAAAGATGTTCTAGAGGTCTTCAAGAAAGTTGAAGTCAACATTTCTCTTTTCGATGCAATAAGACAAATAGAAACCTCGTTATGCTAAGTTCCTAAAATAACTTTGTACCAACAAGAAGAAGCTTAAAGGTAACGAAAGAATCGATGTGGGGGAATGTGTCTATTGTTCTCCAATAGAAACTTCCTCCAAAGGAAAAAGATTCAGGCATGTTCGCTATCCCTTGTACAATTGGTGATAAAGTAGTCTCAGATTGTATCCTAGATTTAGGAGCCTCTATTTTTTTTAAGACATAACCAGAACCACCATTTATATACTCGGAATATCAACAAATGGGAATTTTATTTTGTCACAAAATAGCGTATTGCCAAGCCAAAACAAACAAAAGAAAACTATTCCGCATAATCAACTTCTTATGTATATAATCCAACAAAATGAACAAAAGAGGTAAAGGATGCCCAAAGCTATTTGATGATAAATAATATTGAAAGCCCTAATGATTTTAATGTCTTAATTTTGATTAATGAAAAATATTGATGAGGACTAATGTCTTATTTGTACAAGTGAGAGTTTTTGGATTCATGATTTAATCCATGTAGGGATGTCAATGAAGCGGGGATTATTGGGGATTCGATTCGCCCCGCCCCGTTGGGATTCAGAATTCCCCGACTTCAGTGGGGGCGGAGGCGGGGGCGGGTTGTAAAATGTGGGGATTAGCGGGGGCGGGGGCGGGGATTGTTTTGTCCCCACTGAATCCCCGCGGGGATTCACGAAGGCGAATCCCCGACTTCGGCTTCAGTATCTCTAATAAAAATACTATTTTATTTCTAGTATTTTTTAAAAAAGAAAACAATTTTATCCATTTGGTTACTTTAAAAAAAATTTAAAATAAATTGAGTTATATTATTAAAGGAGTTTACATTATTATACCTAACTAACTATAAGTTTATATTATTAACTATGTGGATTCAAATGAGTTTATATTATTCACTAATTAATTATGAATCATATTATTAAAAATGTAAATTAAAATAGTTATATTATTATTTATGTAACTATATATGAACATTAAAAAAACTATGTAAATATGATTATTAACTATATTGATTTAAATGAGTTTATATTATTAAATATATACTTAACTAACTATGAATTATATTATTAACTATGTAGATTAAAATGAGTTTATATTATTGACTAAGTAATTATGAATCATATTATTAACCATGAATCATATGTGAAGATTAAAAAAAACTATATAACTATAAATTATATAGTTAACTATATTAATTTAAATAAGTTTATAATATTAACGATATACTTAAAATAGTTATATATATATATATATGTGATGATTAAAAAAACTATGTAACTATAAATTATATTATTAATTATATTTATTTAAATAAGTTTATAATATTAACTATATACCTAACTAACTATGAGTTACATTATTAACTATATATGAATATAAAAAAAATATGTGACCATAAATTATATAATAACTATATATCTAACTATAAGAACCTCATTGCATGGAAGGGCATGTGTTGAATTGAAGAGTGAAAGCTCAATTTTGGAAGATTGTTTATAATTTATAGTTTTTAAGGATAATGATTTATATTTATATTAGTGATTGTATTCGATATATGAAATATTTCATTATTTTGTATTTGAAGTTTTTAGTTTGGAAGCTTAATTTTTTTAAAAATTTTAGTATGAGACAGACATGTTTAAATGAGCTTGTGCCTTAATATTTGTAGTTTACTATGATGAAATATGCATTGAGTTTATTTTAGATTTTAGTGGTATGATGAAATAGTTTTTTTTTAAAAAAAAAAAATTTAAAAATTGAAGTGGAGTCAAACAGGGGTCAAACAGGAGGTCAAACAGGGGTCAACAGGAGTCAAAACGGGGTCAAAACGAAGCTGAATTGGGGGCGGGGACGGGTGTTCTAAAGCGGGGTCGGGGTCGGAGTCGGGGTTTCTTCAAACATTCTAAAGCGGGGACGGGGTGGGGGCGGGGACGAGTGTTCTAAAGCGGGGTCGGAGGTAGGGGACTCCGGCCCCGCTTCGCCCCATTGACATCCCTAAATCCATGCAAGGATAAGATATCAAGTCTTCAAAGAAGTATACAAGTCAAGACTATCAAGATTTGAAGACAAGATTTTATTGGATTAGATAGGAACTAGATGTATAGTTTTAGAGTTTAATATATTTTGATATCTCTAGTCTTACCTCTAATTGAGTAATGGTTGCTAAAGGTTGTTCTATGAATTTAAAACGTTATTTCAAAATGTTTTTTAATATGTTAAAATATGTTTTGGTATTTCGAAAACCATGCATTGTGATTTCAAAACTTAAATGGTTCATAAACTCTTGTTGGATTGATACCATAACTTATATGGTTGATTGAAATCATCATTTGTGTGTTAGAGTATAGTTGATACACAAATGAACATGTTTCAATCGACCTAAAGTGGTTCAAGTATCACCCACAAGTTAGTTTATCTTGTGGATGCATGTGCTGTCAAATTTGTTCATCTGTCAACTTGTGGACGACCATGAGGTCGACCGCAGGTGAAGTAAGGTCGACCGCAAGATGAAAAATCATCATCTGAAGGTTGTCCAGTGAGCTTGCGGATGATGGTGCAGACGACCAGTCTGATATGCGGTCGACCGCACTTCTCCTGAGTGGGTTTCCAACAGCTTCTTTTTTGACCTTTGGGAACAAACCTTTAAATACCAAAACCTTTGGAATTCTTTCTAAGAACATTTTTTGAGCAAAAACATTGTATATCTTGATCCTATAACTTCTTAGAAACATTCCAAAACCCTTTCAAAATATCAATCTTGTTAAAATCATTCAAGAAGGGTTTTTACATTCAAAGGTGAATTTTGAGCAATCTTGACAAGCCATTACTCAAAGAGGTGATTGTGATTCAAATTGATATATCTTCACATTAAGGTGATATCTATCAAACTCTCTATCTCTTATTATTGATTGTAATTGTATCAAGGTTGCAAGTAGCATAAAACCCTAAGTGTTAGGGTGAGCCTTGTGTAGGTTGTTTTGTATTCAAGGTTTGTTTGTAAAACCTTTGGGTGAACCTTGAATTGAATTGTATTGTTAGAATTCACTAAGGAGAGTGGTGAGATTATTGTATAATCAAGGTTGTGTTGTAAAACTCAAGGGTTGAGTGAGCCTTGATTGGTTGAGAGGTTATTTGTAAAACTCTAAGGTGAATTGGGTAAGCCTCTTTTGTAATCTCATTTTTTTGATTAGTGAAGGGATTTGATAAATCCTTGAGTAGGTAACTGAAAGCCTTAAAACTTTTAATATCTTAATTTTGATTAAATGAAAAACATTGATAAGGACTAATGGCTTTATTGTATTAGTGATGATCTTTTAGGATTCATATATCTAATCCATGCAAGATCAAAGTTTCAAATCTTCAGGAAAAAGCTTTTGATGTCAAGCCTTGAAGATATGCGTTTCTGGATTAGATAGGATCTAGAGGTGTAGCTTTAATTCTTTATTTATCTTTGGTTATCTCTAGGTCTATCCTTTTGAGTAATGAGTTCTATAGGTTGCTCAATAAAAGTGAAATGATTTTCAAAATGCATTTCATTTAGATAAAACATGAGTTGGGTATTTGAAATGATTTTCAAAATACATGCACATACTTCAAAATTCATAAAATATAGTTTGCAAACTCTTAGAGTTGTTTGGAAACTTGTTCTGCATAGTTTTAATGCATTTGTGGTCGACCTGACAAAAGTGTGGACGACCACAAATCATGCGGTAGACCAGACTTCTCAGAGTATCGTCCGCAGGTTGTCCAGAGTTCTCTGGAACACTTGCGGATGATGGAGCGGTCGACCGGACTTCTGAGCTCATCGTCCGCAGGCTGTCCAGAGTTCTCTGGAACATTTGCGGATGATGGTGCGGACGACCCTCCTGATTTGCGGTCGACCGCACTTCTCCTGAGTGGGATTCAAACAGCCATTTTTATGACCGTTGGTGCATACTTATAAATACCCAATCGTTTAAACAACTCGTAACTACCACTTTTTGAGCAAAAATCTGATCCTAACACTTCATAGAACCTCTGGAGATTATTTTGAAACCAAATCTTAACATTCATATTGTGAAATTCATCAAAGTGAGATTTATACAAAATCATTGGGGTTCTTGAGCAACTTACAAGAAAACATTACTCAAAGAGGTATTTATGTTTTACATTGATATATCTTCACATTAAGGTGATTTCATATATCAAACTCTTCTTATTCATATCTTGATTGATTTGTTCAAGGTTGCATTGAGCTTAAAACTCTAAGGGTTAGAGTGAGCCTTGAACCATAGAAAACTGTGTTTGTGTTAAGAGCTTCTTTTTCATTAATTGTTGTAATAGAGATAGGTGTGTAGACAAGGTTATATTGTAAAACTCAAAGTGTTGAGTGAACCTTGGTTGGTTAAGAGGTTTGTGTTGTAAAACCCTAAGAGAATTGGGTGAGCCTCTATTGTATTCTCTCTTACTATATTAGTGAAAGGTTTAGTGAAATCCTTGAGTAGATAACTCAAGGTAGTGGATTAGGTTTTGTTGGATAAACCGAACCACTATAAATCTTTGTTTTCATTGTTTCTTTTCTTGAACTCATCTTTTCATACTTTGGTTGAACACCAAGTGTTTGATATTTGTTATCTTAGAAAGCTTGTTTATTTTATAAAGGAAAAATCGGTTAAAACCTAATTCACCCCCCCTCTTAGTTTTTTCAGTAACTCAAGGTAGTGGATTCGGTTTTGTTGGATAAACAGAACCACTATAAATTATTGTGTTCAATGCTCTTATTTCTGCATTTTATGTGAACACATTATTTTCTCACACAACTAGCACTCCAAGTGTTTGATATTTGTTGTCAAAGAGACGTTTTATTGAATTAGGTTGAAAAATCGGATAAAAACCTAATTCACCCCCCGTCTTAGGTTTTTCAATTGGTATCAGAGCAGGTCTTATTGTTTAAGGTTTAATCACCTAGAAGTAAAGATCTTATGACTCATATAGACCACAATATCATAAGTGAGGGTTACTCTACTAGTAGACCACCTTTGTTGAATGGCTATGACTACACTTTATGGAAAGATAGAATTCATATTTATATTTCCTCCATTGATTTTGATTTATGGAATATTGTTATAAATGGTCCGTATGTTCTCACTAAGATTATAAAGGGAAGAAGTGTTGAGAAAACTCATAATGAGTTTGATGAAGAGGATAAAAAGAAAATGACTTCAAACTTTATTTCTATGAATATTATTTGTTGTGCTCTTGATTTAGATGAATACAATAGAGTAAGTGGTTGTAGTTTCGCATATGAAATGTGGAGATTACTTGAAGTTTCACATGAAGGATTGACATGCACCAAATCAAGAAGAAGTGAAAATGAAGAAAATGATCAATCTGAGTTTGCAAACACTTGTCTTATGGCTCTTGAAGATGAGGTAAGTACTTCTATTGAAGTTTCACATGAAGGATTGACATGCACCAAATCAAGAAGAAGTGAAAATGAAGAAAATGATCAATCTAAGTTTGCAAATACTTGTCTTATGGCTCTTGAAGATGAGGTAAGTACTTCTACCTCACAAACTTTGCATGTTAGTGAAAATGATTGCAATGATAATTGTGATATATTTGATCAAGATGAATTTGTTGCTAATCTCTATCATGAAATGAAGAAAGTCATCAAGAAGAATAAATTCTTGAAATGTCAAGTTGAAAATTTGTTATTGGAAAATGCTAAATTACTTGATGAAAATGCTTTATTGCTTTCTTTCAAAATGACTCTTGATGAAAATATTCTTGGTTTATGTGATAAGGTGAAATTTCTTGAAAATGCTAATAATGATTTTGTTATTAGAAACAAGAAATTGAATGACATGATGAGTGACTATGATGCTATAAAGTTGAGAATAGATGATTTAAGTGTTAGCTTACATAAACTCACATGTGGTAGAGATAATTTGAATAAATTACTTGGTACTCAAAGACTCTCTAATAATAAGAGAGGTATTGGTTTTATTGATACACATGATGATGTCTCCCATACACATAAAAATTTATCACACAAGAATATCTCACATGCACATCATAGAGTACATCATACACATCACACTCATACTCATATATCATCAAGAAAATGTTGTACCTATTGTGGTAAATTTGGCAATAAGGTAAATATATGTTATGCCAAGAAGAAAATCGAGAATGTTGCAAAAAGTATTTGGATTGTTAAAACAAATTCGACTAATTCTCATGGATCCAAAGTCACTTGGATACCAAAAGTTTCATCTTCTTTGTAGGTAACTCAATATGTTGATCATGAAGGAGCAATACAACATGTCAAGAGAATTTGTTCAATCCACATGATCAAATATGATATACTAAGGTACAATGTTCTTCATGAAGGTAATATATATATATATATATATATATAAATTCATTCTTTTGAGATTGAATCATTAGTAAGAATTTGTTGGTTATGAATTATGTAAACCTTGTTCATAATGTTATATGTGTTACATGTGGTTGAAAAGTATTTTTAATGCAATTACTCGATTAGTTCTCTAATTAGATTTTGTATATATGCTAAATTATTTCCTCATGAAACATGTAAATTGCATATAATGATAATTGAGTTGTCTTGCCACATTGTTTGATATAATTATTTTACAAACTTTTCTTATAAACACTGAATATCCTATAAATATCATGATATAAGTGAAAATTGGTAGTTCTGGTGAACTTGCGGACGACCCTTGAGAAGGTTCCGGTCGACCGCATGGAAAAATAGATCATCCACTAAGTGGACAGTAAGGTTGCAGACGACCCAAGGAAAAGTTTTGGTCGACCGCAAGCTCAAGAATGATCATCTGCAAGTGTGAAGAAATGAAAATATGTATGATATTTATTTTGATGATTTAGTTGAACAAAATGTTATATGCCTTTCTTTGAAAGTTGATGATACATATCTTTCACATCGTAAATTAGGATATATTAGCATAGATACTTTGCATATTTTTCCAAAACTTTAGTATGTTAGAGGTTTGCCTAACATTAATTTTGAGAAAGATCATATTTGTGATGCATGTAAACAAGTCAAGAGTTCTTTCAAATCAAAGAAAATGTCTCTACTTCAAAACCTCTTGAACTTGTACATATGAATTTATTTGGTGCTATGAGAACCATGAGAATTGGTGGCAAACTATATGTCTATGTGACTGTTGATGATTTTTCTAGATTTACTTGGATATTATTCTTGTTGAGTAAAGATGAAGTTTTTGAAGCTTTTGTCAAGCTCTTTAACCAAGTACAAAACACCATTGGTTGCAAACTTATCTTCATTGGAAGTTATAATGGTACAGAGTTTTGCAATAGTATTTTTACAAAATTATGTGATGAGAATGATATATCTCATAGTTTTTCAGTTGCAAAAGCTCCTCAACAAAATGGTGTTGTTTAAAGGAAAAATCGTACTTTACAAGAAATGACATGTTTCATACTATGTGAAAATTGTTTGCAAAAATATTTTTGGGTTGAATTTATGAATACTTCTTCCTATATTGTTAATAGAGTGCTTCTTAGATCATTTGTTAATAAAACCCCTTATGAGCTTATGTTTGACAAAACTCCTTCCATTTTCTACTTTAAAGTGTTTGGTTGTAAATGGTTTATTCTAAAGACAATCTTGGTAAGTTTGACAAGAAATCCGATGAAGGTATGCTCCTTGGTCATATCTTACATGAAGATATTTACCCCCAAGCAAACTAGTACCTCAATTAGTGAATCTTCTTTTCAAACAACTAATTGCAACATCATTAGATCTTGCATTATCAACTGTGATAGTAAAAGCTTTCTCAATACCCCATTCAAGTAAACACTTCTCTATCCCTTTCCCAATGGCTTCACCTTTGTGACTATCAATTGAACCAACCTTACCTCCAATTGAAGATGGTTGTTGCTTTAGCTTAGTTACATGAGTCTCATTATTGTATGGATTCTTCATGCACCCCTCCATATGATTCCTCAACATAGATGTGTCATTAACTAATGTATTAGCTGCATAATCTTTTTTGCAGTAGTTGCAATAGAATCTTGGTTTTTCATCTTTTGTATACCTAGTGAAGTGTGATCGTACAACTGAATGGGACTCTATTGCTTTTCTCTTCTTTTTACTACTTTGTGAGGTTGAGATGTTGGACTACTGTTCCAAATTGAGATATTCATTTCCAAAATCTGATAGAGATAGTGAATTTTCAGCTTGTTCGGACATCCTGTTAAAATAAAATAAAAAACAGTTTAATATTAGTTTATATACAAAAATAAAATAACTAGTTTAGAGAAGAGTTTAAAGAACTGCAAAAGCTTAAATGAATCAATTATGTTGTCTCTTAATTTCATGCAAATGAATAGATTCAAATCCATTTATGTTGAAGCATGGGACACAGGGACAGTATTTTGAAGCCAACAAATTCAAATGAACAATTACAGTTTAAGAATCTAAAGCCAAAAACAACATAGTTTTTCCCATAAAGCAGAGGCTTCACAAGAAATTACAACTGCAGTTTAAGACTTTAAGTCGTTAAGAATAGTTTTAATTGCAAAATGTATTCTGATAAATAAAATTGCATTTTTAATTGCAGTTTTAAACTGCATTTTTAATCTGCAGGGAAGGGTGCATAGGCTCTTGGAGGGATAAATCAGCTTCTGATATTTGATGCAAGTAGGAATTTTCTAATCGGAGAATTGCCTCATTCTTTTGGTGGTTTAACCTCACTTCTAAAGCTTGATCTCAACAGTAATCTTTTAGGAGGAAGATTGCTAAGGAAAATTGGAGAGCTGACAAGTGTGACACTTTTATACCTTAGCTATAACAATTTTTCAGGTGGATTAACAAAGTCCAGTAGTGGAGATCTCATGGAAATTGAGTGGATAAATTTACAGAAGTAGGAAGTTTTGGTTATTTTTTACATATCCTATATATACCACATCCTGTTATAACAACATTTTGCGTAAATATACTGAAAGTTACTCTATATTCTAATACAAAAGATAAATATGTTTGTGTTTGTACAAGCAACACAGGTCCTTAGCAAAGTTTTAACAGCATTGCTTTTGATGCAGAAAGGCATTACATTTTTAAAGAAAACAACTGCAGTTTTAATTGCAGAAAGACACTGCTTCCGATAAAGAAAATTACAACCGAATAATTTAATATTTTTCAACTAATAATCATGACTACTTTTGATAATTTCTTTTCAACTACATTACATGAAGCTTTAGCTTCAAAAAAGAGTTAAGATACAAATGCAGAAAAGAGAGAACTACATAGGAGATTAGTCTAGTCTGCCTTTTTAGTAGCAACATTTTGCAAATTTGCAATCAACTATGACAAGTGACAATCACACTGAAACTGAAATTTTTAGTAGTAGTAGCATTTTTAGAACGCCTTTTTTCCAGTAAAAGATCACACTGAAACTGAATTTTTTGCCAAAATTTGCAATTCATTATTCCCCAAACTCACAGAAATTCTTTACAAATCATACAATAAAATTGGCCACGCAGATATAGATATTTGAACCTGATACTGATGGAAATGAGAGAGACAGTGAAAGGCAGAGACGAAAATGAGGGAGTCAGGCTTCGAATCTAGGAATTGTTAGGTTTAAATTTGAGAGCCAACATACGAAGAAGAGCTTATGCTTAAATGTAGGTCTCTGATCTCTACATACGAAACCAATCATAAGGCTCTCAAATTTAAACCTAATAATTTCTATGTAGATAAGGAAAGTAGGGATCGAATTCACACAGATTTGTCAACTCTTCAATTAAAACAATTAATCGGAAAGGGTTTTGGGGGTTTTGGTATTTTGAGAAAAATAAAATAATAACAATTAAAATAAATATTTTTGAGATTTTTGGATTTGTAAACAAAATTAAAATGATTTTGGAATAGAAATGATATAAAAAGGCATTACCAAGGAACTAGTATCAAGTTATATTTTTCATGGGATTAATCATAGATAAAGACATTATTAAGTAATTGGTTTTAGAATCCTGATCAGCTCAGACATATTCCTATCTTTACAAATTAGATTAATCACGATCAATTCAGACAGATTAATCTCTAATTTAATTAAACACCACTACCAACCAGCGTCTATAGGATGTTCAATCAAATTGCATCACCAACATTAAATTGTATATAACAATCAGCTTAATTGTATACAATTTAAATTATATAATTCCACTACTAATTTAATTAATCCAAGAGCTACAACTCAATTAAACTAGTAGATGCTATTTGAATCATTAATACAAGATTAATAATCCTAGCTATATAATCACATTTATTAATTCATCAATTTTTTTTTTCTTCTTCTTTATCTTCATTTCTTCTTCTCTTTTTATCTCCAAAATGTACTAAAATACACTGAAAAACTTATAAACAAAGAAATAGAAAGGAAATGTGAAATATATCCATTAAATAACACAATTAACCGATTTTTAAACAAAAATATAGTCATTAAGTAGTATAAAAATCAGTTAATTTATGAGTAAATCGAATTCCCCACACTATCTCTTTGCTTGTCCTAAAGCAAAGTATAAACACAAAATATACAATATAAACAACTTAAACAAGATTAATAAGGTAACAAAGTGTTATATTAATTTCAATACAACTTTCATAATTAAACCCTTTTTATTTGAAAAGCAATTGTACTCATGTGCTTGAATATCATAAGTTTAACATTAATATTCAAAGTTAACAAAATGTGACTGTAAAAAACATAAAATCCTTAAAAAATATATATATTTTTAAAACATAATATCAGTATAATGAAAAGATAACAACAAAGTCACTATGTAAATAAAAATACATTCTTAGTTTCTCAACACAACTTATAAACTTATAAAGTCACATACTCTCCACTAATAATAAAAATTTTGGTTGATCTGGGTCAAATAGGACTTTTAAGCTTGTAATGTTAAGCTTGAGATTTGACTACAAACGAATGATAGGAATATACAAAATATTTCAACAGTGTAAATTGAGAATGAATTACACCTCTTTGAAGAAAACCTTAGCTATAATATCTCTTCATTTCTTTTTTTCTTTTCTTTTTTTCACACTTTTCTTTTCTTTCCTTTTTTTTTTATTTGAAGAGTTCATATCTATGAGCTTTCTACCTTTCGATTTTTTTTTACAATATCTCATAATCCTTTATCAGCAGTGCTCATAACTTTTCAATACAGATAAACACATAATTAATACATTCTCAATAAAATATCTGGATAGAAAAGTAATAAACGAGGCTATTTATCAAAGAAATTAAATGGTAATAAAATCATTCATACATGTTGGCTCAAAGTAAGATCGAGGGATATATATATATGTATGGTTCGTTCAGAAAGACTCAAACTATCAAAGAAGACCTTATGTCATCCCCAAATCAACCAAGATCTTAATTAAATTTCGTCTCAAGTATGTGAAAGAACAAGTTCTAGCTTGTCGAGAGGGACCTTAAATGTACTAAAACACACAGTAAACTTACATTATCATCAAATCACAATACTAATGTTTTTAACTCTGGATTTCATAACAAAAAGGATTTAGCCACATTAGTTAAATAAGAATATTTTTGTCAAATTACAAAGATAGTCAATTGATTTTTTCGAAAAATTTTTACAGAAAGGGGTACAATTATAAAAGAACTAAAAAATTTAACACAAAATTACCTAACATCTTAAAAAGTTATAATACATGCATGATTTATTCAACAAAATAACAAATTATTAAAAACAATGTTTTTAATGGTGTGGATCAAGAATCAAATGAGTTTAATCACTTGACTCTTTACTCAAATCACCCTCCCACATTTGGGGATTACATTGTCTTCAATGTGAAAACACACAAAGTTTTAAAAACAATAACATTATTCCACAACTTTTAATAAAAAGAAAATAACACACATTTATTTAAAAAGAAAAACTTACAACTTCAACTCTAAATCCACTGAATCTCTTTTTCGTTTGTTATCGGAAAATGACCAGTTAATTGGAGGTACTTCTAGTTGTGAGTGCAGATACAATTATTCTTCATTCTACTGGAGATAGAAGCTTATGTGTAATAGCTATGTCAAGAAATGCTAACAGACTATCAAAGTAGTGATCAACATTTAAAAGACCAATTGGTTTAGTGTGCAGTTTCATGTTAAACCAGAATGTTAAATTAAACAAGCATTCTAATACTTCATATCCTCCTGGTATTACTATGAAAGCATCACAATTATGCAACATGACTGCCATGCTTTCATAAAATGATTTTGTTTGTACCTCATGCCCAATTGTGTGCTTGAGCAACCTCTCTAATTAATCCAGCATTTCCTCCTGGTGTGCTTGAGCAACCTCTCTAATTAATCCAGCATTTCCTCCTCCGTATACTAGACCGATCTTTCGATGAACTAGTACTCTTCCCAATTGGATAGCAGCAGTTAGATGCGAAATAGTAGCATCCACGGTCATTCCTTCAAACACTGCGATGTTTGTTAGACTTCTTATTGATGGGCCTTCCATAGTAATGGCTTCAAAAGTGATTCTGGTACACACTAAAATGAAAAGAAACATATAAAACAAATCAAGGAAGAAACAAATAAAAAAAAGTAGTTGTGATTGTGGCTCACATCTTCCTCTGGTTTTATGTCCAGTAACGGTTTCAAATACTTTCTATGAGTCAGAGATATGTTGCTTATCCAGCTTTCTTAAAAACTAATAAACAGGATCGTTTAAATTCAGATACCGAAGACTGTACCGGAGTTGTTCAATTTTGAATTGTTTTCATAACTCGAGAATTTCCATTTGAATGTATCCACTAGAATGCGAATCAAGAGTCAATTTGATATCATCTAATGACTCTTTACTCAGTCCATTCTTAATGAAAGCAATTTTGTCTTCCTGATTATCGGATAAATACCCAAGTGAATGAGAATTGGCATCACAGTTCCATCTAGCACATTTATAACAAACTCTCATTCTTTTACCTCTCCGTTTCTTTGCATAACTACTCTTTCCCAACCCAAGTGGACGTTTGGGAAAAGCTGGATGTTCACCACTAATTCGGACCTTAGCTTCAATTATCCACCTAATATCCTTAGGCATTCCAATGGATACTAGTAACTTCATACGCTCCATTCTTATTAGATAGATTTTTCTCAAATCATTAATAGGGAGCAATGGATAATATCTTCTCATTTTCATTAAGGAATCATCCATTATGTAACAAAGAGATAGAAAAAAATAAGGGATGGAAAGATAAACTGAAATGTAAAAAGGAAATAAATACCTTGCAGATGGAATTACTCTTGAAAGGAAATTAGCAGAAATCGTTTTGTGATTCTTTTAACAATTAAGCAAGCTATTTAAAGTTGTGTTTAATCACTATTGGACATTTAATTAACTTAAATACGCCGTCTTTCAATATTCAACAATTTATGCTAGGCCTTCAAGCTAAATAGTAAAAAAGGAAAATTAAACAATTCAAAAGTATTAAACAAAACGATAGTTGCCTCCCATACATCTCCTTTGATTAACGTCTTAGACTCTGACGAGCGTGTCGTTGCGCTATCAAATTAAATTCTGAACTTTAACTAACTTATGCAATTAGGGAAAGTAAGTGACGAGCGTGTCGTTGCGCTATTAAATTAATACCAAACTCAACCAACTTATGCAGTTAGGGCAAGTAAGGGTCGAACCCACAGGGATTTGTAAAATTTTAGAACAAGTAAACTAATCAAGATTAGGGGGGAAATATTTGATTTTTATTTTAAAAGAATAAACTTTAAATAAATTTACTCACAAATTAATTAAGAATCAAAGAAAAGAAAAACGTTAGCAAGGACTTTGTATTTCGGTTTTACTTATTCAGGATTAATCATTGATAATAACCTATTTGAGTAGTGACTTAGAATTTCGCGTAGCGCAGCAAATTCCGATTCCTGTATAGTTAGGTTAATTTCCAAGAAGCACGGCAAATTAACTTTAACCTAATAAACTAAATTACCGAATCGCTCGCATAAAATAGTCAATTAAGTTATTCAGCTCGAGGACAACGTCAACACAAATTACATAAAATTAATGGCCGATTAAAATCATGCAATTCGCTTCAAACAATTCCCTATTAATTAATTAAACACAAATTTAAATTAATCAATAGCTACTACTTTTGGTTATCGAAAACCGATTCTGCATAACCCTAGTTAATCAACTATGTAAAACAATTAAGATGGTCAATAATAATTGAAATAACATAATTGATAGAATAAAACCAAGAATTGTTCAAATACTCAAATAGAAGAAATAATGATCCATTGAAAAGATCGGGTTTTTAATTACAAAACGTAAATCTCATATTCCCGAATAACATAAACCTAATACATGTCCTTGCCAACTAAAAACGTTTACTCACAAAGCATAAAGGAAAACATCATAAAAAGATTAAGGGAAAGAGAGAAACTCATTAGTCGGAAATCCGATTTCCCGAGAAGTCCCACCCTTGATCTCCTACAATGCTCGGGAAGAGAGAATCTAAAGTACTTGACACCCTAAACTAAGCTAATAAACCCTATAAATAGTTAGAAAAGGTCCTAGGGTTAGTTACATAAGAGTCCTAATTCAAAACTACTCAAAAACTGCCCAAAATCTTCAATTCGGAGAGTGGACGCGCGTGCTGTCAAAAGTGGACGCGCGGGCTGTCAGAAACGTCCAAGTGGACGCGTGAGGCTCCAAAACTACTGAGAATGGACGCGTGGATGAATAGTGACGCGTCCACTTCTTCAAGTGCGCGTCCAATTGGTTTCTGAGGAGCGTCCACTCCATTTTTCCTGCGAAACAACTTCTTAAAGCTCCTATCTTCTTCCAATGTCTTCTAAACATGTTAAAATACCTTCAAAATACCTGCAAACAAAGATAAAAGTGTAAAGAACCAATTTAAGCACATAAACACACAATTAGGTAGATTGTATCTCAATAAACAACACATTAAGCTCCTAAAAACCAATCTAATTATGGTTCAATCAGTAAGGGTCGAAACCACTTGAACTTGTAAAATTTCAGATAAAGTAAACTAATCGAGATTTGGGGGGAAAGATACAATTTTTATCTAAAAGATTAAAAATTTAAATAAAATCACTCACAAATCAATGGGTAAAAAAAAGCATTAGCAAGGACTTTGTATTTCGGTTTTATTTATTCAAGACTAATCATCGATAACAACTTATTTGAGTAATGACTTAGAATTCCGCGTAGCGCAGCAAATTCCGATTCCTATGAAAGTTAGGTTAATTCCCGAGAAGCACGGTAAATTAACTTTAACCTAATTAAACTAAATTACTGAATCGCTCGCATAAAATAGTTAATTAAGTCATTCAGCTCGATGACAACACCAATACAAATTACATAAAATTAATGGCCGATTAAAATCATGCAATTCGTTTCAAACAATTCCCTATCAATTAATCAAACACAGATTTAAATTAATCAATAGTTACTACTTTTGGTTACCGAAAACCGATTCTGCATAACCCTAGTTAATCAACTATGTAAAACAATTAAGATGGCCAATAATAATTGAAATAACACAATTGATAGAATAAAACCAAGAATTGTTCAAATACCCAAATAGAAATAAGAATCCCTTGAAAAGATCGGGTTCTTAATAACAAAACATAAATCTCATATTTCCGAATAACATAAACCTAATACATGTACTTGCCAACTAAAGAAAACTACTCACAATCCATAAAAGAAAACATCATAGAAAGATTAAGGGAAAGAGAGAAACTCATTAGTCGGAAATTCAATGTCCCGAGAAGCTCCCACCATTAATCTCTTACAATGCTCGGGAACAAAGTATCTAAGGTGCTTCACCCCCGAAACTAAGCTATTAAGTCCTATAAATAGTTAGAAAAAGGTCCTAGGGTTAATTACACAAGAGTCCTAATTAGAAACTACTTAAAAAGAGCTTAAAACTTGAATTCGGAAAGTGGACGACCGAGTCTTCAAAGTGGACGCCTGAGAGATTGAGACGCGTCCACTTGGACGCTTGGCTCTGTCAATCATCTGAGGGTGGACGCGTCCACTTCCTCTCCATGCGCGTCCACTTCTTCTTTCTTCCAAATATCCATCTTCAAGCTTCCAATCTCTTCCAATTTCATTCAAACATCTTCTAAATCTTCTAAAGATCTGAAAACAAAAGTATAAGTGTAAAGAATCATTAAAATCACCAAAACACATAATTAGCTAGATTTAAACTCAATAAACATCATGATAAACAATTATAACCAAGCTAATTATGGTTCAATCAGACTCGACGAGCACAGATTTTAATTCCTTTCGGGTGGTGGGTCTTCAGAAGCAATGGAATCGATAATTTGTCCTACAAATCCTTCATGAAAAGGTTTAAATCTTGCTCGTTTGAAGACTTTTTACCTCTATTGACCCGTGATTAAAGATATTAATGATAACAAATGGGTCAATCCACCTTGACTTTAGCTTTCCTGGAAACAGTCTCAGACAAAAATTATAAAGTAGAACCTTATCACCAATATTGAAATTTTTCCTTGAAAGATTTTTGTCATGGTAATATTTCATCTTTTCTTTTGCAATCCAGGAATTAACATAGACATCATTTCTAATCACTTCTAATTCTTGAATTTGCAGTTTTCGATGAGATTGTGCATCATTAAGATTAAGATGATATTGTTTTATGGCTCAAAATGCCTTATATTCTAATTCACAGGTAGATGACAGGCTTTACCATAAACCAACCTAAATGGTGACATACCAATAAGGGTTTTAAATGTTGTTTTGTACACCCAAAGAGCATCTCCCAATTTAATAGGATTGACTACTTTAGCTAGAATAGACTTAATTTCCATGTTAGAGATTTCAGCAAGTCTATTTGTTTGAGAATGATAGGCAGTAGAAACCTTCTGAGAAACATGATATTTTTAAAATAGAGTTTCTACTTCCTTGTATTCCAAATCTATGGAATATATTATCCTTGATAAATGTCACAATTGCTTTTGAATTATTCGTTCGAGTGGCCTTAGCTTCAATCCATTTGGATACATAATCCACTTCAAGTAAGATATAAGTATTTCCAAAAGACGAAAGAAAATGTCCCATGAAATCAATGCCCCATACATCAAAAAGTTCACAAACTAATATAGTCTTCAAAGGCATTTCATCTTTCTTGGATATATTACCAACTCTTTGACATTCAGTACAAGATTTAACAAAGTAGTATGCATCTTTGTTAAGAGTAGGCCAATAAAATCCACTTTTCAGAATTTTTCTAGCAGTTCGTTTTGGTCCAAAATGACCTCCACATTCAAAAGTATGACAAAAATTCAATATGGATTGAATTTCATTATTTGAAACACATTTGCGTATGACATTGTCTGCTCAACTTTTGAAAAGGTATGGATCATCCCAAAGGTAGTGTTTTGAGTCATTTCTAATTTTTTCCTTTTGAGGCTTATATAAATGATTTGGAAATACTTTGGTAACAATATAATTAACCATATCATCATACCAAGGTATAATTCCATGGAATGCATAAAGATGCTCATCAGGAAATAAATCAGATATAGGAGATACTTCCCCGTCATATGTTAGTCGACTCAAATGATCAGCAACAAGATTCTCTGCTCTCTTCTTATCTCGGATTTCAAGGTCAAATTCCTTGAGTAAAAGAATCCATCTCAGTAGTCTTGGTTTAGACTCATTATTCTTTAACATGTACTTTAGAGCTGCATGATCTGAATAAATAATTACTTTCGTTCCCAACAGATAAGATCTAAATTTCTCTAGAGCAAAAATAACAGAGTATAGTTCCTTCTCAGTTGTGGTATAATTGCATTGGGCATCATCAAGTAATTTAGATGCATAATATATCACATGAGGAACTTTATCTATTTTCTGACCTAGAATAGCTCCAACTGCTTTGTCACTAGCATCACACATTATCTCAAATGTAAAGTTCCAATTATGAGGTTGAATGATAGGTGATGAAATCAATTTCTCTTTCAACGGTTTAAATGCATGTTTACAACCTTCATCAAAATTGAATTTATGTTCTTTTTGTAATAGCTTACATAAATGTTGAACAGGTTTAGAGAAATCCTTAATAAACCTTCTATAGAATCCAATATGGCCTAAGAATGATCTTACCTCTCTTACTGTAAAAGGATAAGGAATAGATTTAATCACATCAGTCTTGGCTTTGTCAACAGCCAGCCCTTTTGGTGAAACTACGTGCCCTAAAACATTTCTTGTTCTACCATAAAATGACACTTTTCATAATTGAGAACAAGGTTAGTTTCAACACACCGTTTAAGCACAAGTTCCAAATTTTCTTAACATGAATCAAATGAATTTCCATAGATAGCAAAATCATCCATGAAAATTTCAATGATATTTGTGACAAAATCAGAAAATAAGGACATCATGCATCTTTCAAAGGTAGCAGGTCGATTGCATAGACCAAAAGACATTCTTCTATAAGCATAAGTACAAAATGGGCAAGTAAAAGTAGTCTTACCTTGATCTTCTGAGGCAATAGCAATTTGAAAATATCCAAAATAACCATTTGATCCATGAAAGGAAACAATAATGAGAACGACCAGATAGACGTTCTAACATTTGATCCATGAAAGGAAGGGGAAAATGGTCTTTCCTAGTCGATGCATTAAGTTTCCTGTAGTCTATGCAGACTCTCCAACCATTTTGCACTCTAGTAGGAACTTTCTCACCTTCAGAGTTCTCAACAATAGTTATTCCAATTTTCTTTGGAACAACATGTACATGACTTACCCAATGTGAATATGTGATTGGGTAAATGACACCGGCATCAAGAAGTTTTAGAATTTCAACTTTTACTACTTTCATCATAGGAGGGTTTAGTCTCATTTGTGACTCTCTGGTTGGTTTAGCTCCATCTTCTAACAATATACGGTGCATGCATGTTGATGGGCTAATACCTTTAATGTCGGCTAGAGTCTAGCCGATTGCAGTTTTGTTGTCTCTAAGCACAGAAACTAACATCTCTTCTTGAGAATATGAGATATTGTTAGCAATAATAACAGGTAAAGCATTACCTTCACTCAAATATGCATATTTCAAATGAGAAGGTAAAGCTTTAAGCTCAATTGAAGGGAGACAAACAACAGATGGTAAAATTTTATCATGTGAGCAAGGTAATGCAATTTTTGAATTACTAACAGGACATGCAGATAAATCCTTGACAATTTGTTTGAGTTCAATGTCACATTCCACAGATAAAGTGTCAAGAACATTGTCATCTATGCTCAAGATCATAATAGATTGCATCATTCAATATAGCTAAAATCAAATATATCTTCAATAAGTGGATCTATAATATCCACAACATAAACTGTAGAACATTCATCAGAATGGTACTTCATGGCATCAAATATGTTAAAAGAAATTTGATCACCATCAAATTCTATTGATAAAGTATCTTCATTAACATCAATTTTAGTTCTAGCAATTTTCAGAAATAATCTACCTAACAGAATAAGTGACTGTGATGAACAAGTATTTTGGCTATCCTCAGTTTTCAAAATGTAAAAATCTGCAGGGAATACTAAATCATTTACTTTAACCAATATATCTTCTATTACTCATTCTGGATAAGCCACAGACCTATCAGCTAACTGAATAACAATTCTAGTAGGCTTCATTGGTCCCAAATGTAAAGAGTTATAGATTGTATAAGGTATGATATTAATAGAGGCTCCTAAATCTAGCATACAACCTAAGACTACCTTATCACCAATTGTACAAGGGATAGCGAACATACTTGGATCTTTTTGCTTTGGAGGAAGTTTCTGTTGGAGAACAGCATACACATTACCCCACACTGATTCTCTCATTATCTTTAAGCTTCTTCTTGGTGGTACAAAGTTCTTTTAGAAACTTTGCATAACGAGGAATCTATCTTATTTCATACAAAAGAGGAATGCTGACTTCAACTTTCTTGAAGATCTTCAGGGCATCTTTTTCTTCCTCATCTTTCTTGCTTTTAGTGGGACTTTGTTGGAAGGTGTTGGGCTTGGAATAGGTGCTTTCTCCATTCTTTTATTTTCCTCTGGTCTCTTGGATGCTTCCAATACTTTACCACTTCTCAATGTTACTGCACTAGCATTTTCTCTTGTATTGAGTGGTTGTGATGGAAGTTTATTGAAAAGCTATGTTTTCAATTGACCTAACTTAGAAGCCATTTGTCATACTTGATTCTCCAAATTGCGAATGCTGTACTTTGTATCCTTTTGGATGGTATCTCTCTGAAAAGATATAGAACTTGAAGCTAGAGATTTTACCATATCTTCTAAAGACATACTCGGTTGTTGGTTCTGAGGAGGTTGAGGAGGAGTTTGGTGTAGATTAGGAACAAAACCTAGTGGGTTCATTGGTGGCCTAACCCCTTGGTTACTCCATCTAAAGTTAGGATGGTCTCTCCACCCTTCATTGTATGTGTTGGAGAATAGATTGTGTCTTCTCTGAGGTTGGTTTTGAAAATTGCCCATAGCATTGCCTTTTTCTTCTTGAAAGAGAGTAGGACAAGAATCTGTAGGATGGTTATTGCCTAAACAAATTCCACATGTTTTTACCGATGCATTGATTCTTTTCCCAACTAATTGACCAACTAAATTGGTAAGATGATCTAGTCTTTGCTCAATTTTTGTAGATGATGATGATGATGATGATGTATGTACCTCCTTAACTTTCCTGACAGTATCATTCCTGGTGTTAAAAGATTGTGAATTAGCAGCCATGTTAGCAATTAATTCACATGCAGCTTGTGGAGATTTATCTGAAAGAGCACCACCACTAGTTGCATCAATTGTCATCCTATCATAAGAAATCAAAGCCTCATAAAAATATTGAATTAATAATTGTTCAGTTATTTGATGATGAGGACAACTAGCACATAATATTTTAAATCTTTCTCAATATTCATACAATGTTTCACTAGCTTGTTGTCTTATACCACTTATATCTTTTCGGACTTTTGCAGTTCTAAATACAGGATAATATTTAGCCAAAAAAGTTCTTTGCATTCCAGTTCAATCTTTAATAGATTCCGAAGGCAAATCATATAGCCAATCTTTTGCACTATTTTGTAAGTTAAGAGGAAAAGAATACAGTTTAATCACTTCATCTCTTGTACCTTCTTGTTTCAAATTTGTGCAAATAACATGAAATTCCTTAATGTGCCTATGTGGATCTTCTCTAGGTAATCCATTAAAAGTTGGCAAACATTGTATAAAATCAGTATGTATTTTAAAATTAGCATCAACTTGTGGAAAAATAATGCATAAAGGTTGTTCATTAAGAGTAGGAGCAGTGAATTCTTTTAGAGATCTTTGATTCAAAGCCATATTAAAAAGATGAGCAGGAAGAATATCACCAGAAATAAGTTAGGTATCCGATTGATTTTCTGTAGCTTGTTCTCTGATCTCAACTGGTGTTTTACTCCCTTGTCCTTCTCCAGTGATCTTACCCCTTCTTAAGTGCATACAACAATGAACTTGTTATCTGAAATCACCAAAGGAATGAAATTTGTAACAAAAGAAAAAGATTAATAATTTTAATAAAATAAATTAAAACAAATCCCCGGCAACGGTGCTAAAATTTGACCAAGCCTGTCGTATGACTCTCAAATTTAAGCCTAACAATTCCTATGTATATAGGGAAAGTAGGGATCGAATCCACAGAGATTTGTCAACTCTTCAATTAAAAAAATTAATCAGAAAGGGTTTTGGGGGTTTTGGTATTTTGAGAAAAAGAAAATAACAACAATTAAAATAAATATTTTTGAGATTTTTGGATTTGTAAATAAAATTAAAATGATTTTGGAATAGAAATGATATAAAAAGGCGTTACCAATGAACTAGTATCAAATTATATTTTTCATTGGATTAATCATAGATAAAGATATTATTAAGTAATTGGTTAATAATCCCGATCAGCTCAGACAGATTCTTATCCTTACAAATTAGATTAATCTTGATAAACTTAGACAGATTAATCTCTAATTTAATTAAACACCACTACCAACCAGCGTGTATAGATTCTCAATCAAATTGCATTAAGTAAATAAGGCATCAACAACATTAAATTGTATATAACAATCAGTTTAATTATATACAATTTAAATTATCTAATTCCGCTACTAATTTAATTAAACCAAGAGCTGCAACTCAATTAAACTAGTAGATGCTACTTTAATCATTAATACAAGATTAATAATCCTAGCTATATAATCACATTTATTAACTAGATTGACAATCCAATTTGAAAAATGACAAACATTGATGAGGACTAATGTCTTAATTTTATAAGTGTTGGTCTTTTAGGATTCATATGTCTAATCCATGCAAGATCAAATTTTCAAGTCTTTAGGAAATATCATATGTTGGTAAACATTGAAGATAAGCGGTTTCTGGATTAGATAGGATCTAGAGGTGTAGTATTATTTTTCACTTAGATATCTTTATATCTACCTCTATGAGTAATAATTTCTATAGGTTGCTCAATTAAAGTGAAACGTTTTTCAAAATACACTTCATAAAGATGAAACATGAGTTAGGTATTTGAAATTATTTTCAAAATACATGCATATACTTAAAATTCTATAAAATATATTACACAAACTCCTAGAATTGATTGGAATCTTGTATTGCATGATTTGGATGCATGTGCGGTCGACCTGACTGCATGTGTGATCAACCCCAGATCATGCGGTCGACCAGACTACTCAACTCATGCAGAATGACCAGAGAGCTCTCTACTACACTTGCAGAGGATGGTGCGGTCGACCGGACTACTCAGCTCATCGTCCGTCGAATGTCCAGAGTTCTCTAGAACACTTGCGGATGACCGCACTTCTCCTTAGTAGGATTCAAACAACCATTTTTATAACCGTTGTTGCATACATATAAATACTGAATTATTTTAAAAACTCTATATCACGACTTTTTGAGCAAAAATCTGATTTTTACTGTATATAGAACATCGTGAAATCATTTTGAAACCCTTTCATAACATTTACATTGTGAAAATCATGCAAGAAAGATCTTTACTAAATCATTGGTGTTCTTGAAGCAATATAGAGGAACGTATTACTCAATGAGGTGTTTATGATTCAAATTGATATACCTTCACATTAAGGTGACATCTATATCAAACTCTTCTTATTCTTATCTTGTAAGTTTTAATCAAGGTTGCATTGAGCTTAAAACACTAAGGGTTAGAGTGAGCCTTGAATTATAGATAATCGTGATTATCTTAAATGTATCTATTTAATTAATGGTTGTATTAGAGTTTAGTGTATAATCTAGGTTGTAATGTAAAACTCAAAAAGTTGGGTGAACCTTGATTGGGTAAGAGGTTTGTGTTGTAAAACCCTAAGGTGAATTGGGTGAGCCTCTTTTGTAATCTCGTGTGCTAAATTAGTGAAAGGTTTTGTGAAATCCTTGAGTAGATAGCTCAAGGTAGTGGATTAGGTTTTGTTGGATAAACCGAACCACTATAAATCGTTGTGTTCTTTGCTAATTTCTTGAACATATTATGCCACACACTATTTGAGCACCAAGTGTTTGTTATTTGTTGTCTTAGAACGCATTGTTAGAATTAAAGTAAAAGAAAATCGGAAAGATTCTATGGCACATTTAGACAACACTATGATGGTAGAAGGTTACTCTACTACTAGACCTCCTTTGTTGAATAGTACAAATTATAATTTGTGGAAAAATAGAGTTAGAATCTATATATCTTCTCTAAACTATGAATTATGGAATATAGTTGAAAATGGTTCTTATGTTCCTTTTAAAGTTATTAATGGTATCAAGATTGACAAAATATTTGAGGAATTTGATGATGAAGATAAAAAGAAAATGACCCTAAATTTTCTTGCTTTGAACACTGCTACTTGTGCACTTGATACGAATAAGTATAACAGGGTAAGATGTTGTGAATCCGTACATGAAATGTGGAGACTACTTGAAGTGACTCATGAAGGTACGAACCAAGTAAAGGAGACAAAATTTGGTATGCTTACAAGGGAATATGGACTTTTCTCTATGAAATCCAATGAAAATATTACTGATATGTTTACTCGCTTTACTAACATTATTAATGGTTTAAAATTGTTTAGTAAGTCATATTCTATAGGTGAACAAAACATGAAAATACTTCATGTTTTGCCAAAGGCTTGGGAAGGCAAAACCACTGCTATGCTAGAAACTCATGACTTGAAGAAGAAACCAGTGGAAGAGCTTATTGGATCACTTCTCACTCATGAAATAAGGATAAAGTGGCTAAATGATCAAGAAGTAGAAAACAAAGGGAAAAGAGGGGTTGCTCTTAAAGACAAAGAGAACAATAATAATGAATCTTCTAACAATGAGGAAGAAATGGATGATGAGGAGATAGCTCTTGTCATGAAGAACTTCAAGAAAATGTTCAAAAAAGGACACTTCAACAAATTCAAAAAGCACTCATCCACATCCACAAATACTAACTCAAAGCAATGCTATGAATGTGGAAGTCCAAATCACTTCAAGGCAGACTGCCCAAAGTTAAGAGAGAAAGAAAAGAAGTACAAAAAACAAGAAAGGGCTTGCTTGCACTTGGGATCATGAAGGGAGTGAAGATGAAGAACAAATTGAACATGCAAATGCTTGTTTCATGGCTATTGAAGATGAGGTAAATACATCAAAAATTTCTATTTTAGTTAATAGTGAAAGTGATAATAATGTATGTGATATATTTGATAAAGATGAATTCATTTCCAATCTCTATCAACAAATGAAAAAGATTATCAAGAAAAACAAAGATTTGAAATGTCAAATAGATAAGCTATCTTCTGAAAATAGTAGACTCATAGATGAAAATGTCATGTTGATTTCCACAAAAATCTGTCTTGATGAGAATGTTCTTAGTTTAAATGATAAGGTGAAATTCCTTGAAAATGCTAATGTTGATCTTGTTGCTAGAAACAAGTTAAGTGATATGATGAGCGATTATGATGCTATGAAAGTTAGAATGAGTGATTTAAGTGCTAGTTTGCAAAAACTTACATGTGGTAGGGACAATTTGAACAAATTACTTGGTATGCAAAGATTCACTCATGATAAGAGAGGTCTTGGTTTTGATGATACCTATAATGATGCCTCACACACACATAAGAGCATATCACACTCACATGAAAATATGTCACATGCACATAAGAGAGTATCTTATGCATATTATTCACATGTATCAACTTCTTCAAAAATATGTTGTACCTATTGTGGTAAAAATGGTCACAAGGTGACTAGATGCTATGTGAAGAAAAAGATTGAGAATGGTGCTAAATGCACATGGGTAGTTAAAAGAACTAACCTCAATGGACCCAAGAGAATTTGGGTACCTAAAGGATTATTATCATCTTTGGTGTAGGTTTGTCTTCAATTGAAAACAAAGGAGACCAAATGGTTTCTTGATAGTGGATGCTCAAGACACGTGACTAGAAATACATCCATACTCAATGATGTTAGACCAAAGGATGAAGGATTTGTGACTTTTAGTGACAAAAAGAAAGGAAAAATCATTGGCATTGGCAATGTTGGTAAAAGTACCTATCCTTTTATTAAAAAAGTTCTTCTTATTGATAATCTCAAATATAATTTCTTAGCATTAGTCAATTATGCGATAATGGTTATAAGGTTATTTTCAAGAAGGATTCATGTTTAATTCTTGATTATTGCTCTAACAAAATTGTTTTTATTAGAAATAGAAATGGAAATTTGTATGATCTTTACTTTGATGATTTGATTGAACAAGATATTAAATGTCTTGTTTTGAAAGATGATAATGCATATCTTTGGCATTGTAGATTATGACATGTTAGTATGGATACTTTGCATAACCTATCAAAGCATGAATATGTTAGAGGATTACCTGCCACTCATTTTGAGAAAGATCGTATTTGTGATGCATGTCAATATGGTAAACAAGTTAAGAGTTCTTTCAAACCAAAGAAAATGGTTTTTACATCAAAACCTCTTGAACTTGTACATATGGATTTATTTGGTCCTATGAGAACTATGAGCCTTGGTGGCAAATTATATGCTTATGTGATAGTTGATGACTTCTCTAGATTTTTTTTGGGTATTATTCTTGTTGAGCAAAGATGACGCTTTTGGAGCTTTTATCAAGCTTTTTAAACAAGTACAAAACACCATAGGATGCAAACTTATCTCCATTAGAAGTGACAATGGTAGAGAATTTTGTAATAGTAGCTTCACTAAATTATGTGATGAGAATGGGATTTCTCACCACTTTTCAGTTGCAAAAACTCCTCAACAAAATGGTGTTGTTGAGAAGAAAAATCGTACTTTACAAGAAATAGCTCATTCCATGTTATGCGAAAACAATTTGCCAAAGTATTTTTGGGCTGAAACTATAAATACTTCTTGTTATATTGTGAATAGAGTGCTTCTTAGACCTTTTGTGAAGAAAACCCCCTATGAACTCATGTTTGACAAAACTCCTTCTATTTCTTACTTCAATGTTTTTTGTTGTAAATGTTTTATTTTAAATGTCAAAGACAATCTTGGTAAGTTTGATAAGAAATCTGATGAAGGTATATTTCTTGGCTATTCTTCAATAAGAAAAGCTTATCTTATGTATAATAAGAGAACTATGATTATTGAAAAAGTCATTCATGTTATTTTTGATGAATCTAACGTCTATTTGCCAAGAGATGAGAATGAAGGTGATATTCAAGAACTACCTATGAAGTCAATGAATAAAGATGTTGTTCAATCAAATGAAAATCCTTCAACATCTAAAGATGAGAATGAAGAAGTCTTTGACAATCAAATCATTGGTGATCCAAAGTTTGATCTTCCAAAAGAATGGAAATTTGTTCATAATCATCCAAAAGATCAAATCATTGGTGATCCAAATGAAGGGGTACGAACAAGAAGACTCTTTATAAACCTTGTTGATAATTTTGTATTATTGTCTCATATAGAATCTAGGAACATTGATGAAGCTCTTAGTGATGCTTTTTGGATTATTGCCATGCAAGATGAATTAAATCAATTTGAAATAAGCAAAGTTTGGGAACTTATACCTAGGCCTTCTAATCACACCATTATTGGTACAAAATGGATTTTTAGAAACAAATTTGATAAACATGGTATTGTGACTAGAAATAAGGCCAGACTTGTTGCTCAAGAATATAATCAGGAAGATGGCATTGACTATGATGAGACTTTTGCTCCAGTTGCTAGATTAGAGTCCATTAGAATGCTACTTGCATTTGCTTCCTTTAAAGACTTTAAATTATTTCAAATAGATGTTAAAAGTGCCTTTTTAAATGGTTTCATCCAACAGGAAGTGTATGTTGAACAACCTCCTGGTTTTATTCATCAATCTTATGCTAATCATGTGTACAAGCTTTCTAAAGCTTTATATGGTCTAAAGCAAGCACCAAGAGCATGGTATGAAAGACTTAGCAATTTTCTCATTAAAAAAGGTTTTTCTAGAGGTATAGTAAATACTACACTTTTTATTAAAAACAAAGCACATGATATTTTGATTGTTCAAATATATGTTGATTATATCATATTTGGAGCTACTAATAAAAATATGTGCAAAGATTTCTCTAAGACTATGCAGGTAAAAAAGGTTCATTCATTAACCAAGCCAAGTACACAAAAGAACTACTGAAAAGGTTTGGAATGACTGATTCAAAGGAGATTGTTACTCCTATGGCCACGTCTATTAAATTGGACAAAGATGAAAATGGTAAGATGGTTGATCAGATTACATATAGAGGTATGATTGGTAGTCTTTTATATTTAACTGCTAGTAGACCTGATATTAAGTTATCTGTTTGTCTATGCGCTAGATTTCAATCACCTCCTAAAGAATCTCATTTAATTGTTGTCAAACGTATTCTTAGATACTTGAAAGGGACTATAGATTTTAGTTTATAGTATCCTAAATCTGTGTCATTTGAGTTAGTAGCATATACTGATGCAGATTATGCGGGTTGTCGAGTAGAACGTAAGAGTACTAGTGGTCACTGTTAATTTCTTGGTTATTCCTTAGTTTTATGGTATAGTAAGAAACAAGCTTGTGTATCTCTTTCTACCACTGAAGCTGAATACATTTCCGCTGGTAGTTGTTGTGCACAAGTTTTATGGATTAAAACTACTTTGAAAGATTATGGCTTGAATTTTGATTGTATCACTATCAATTGTGATAACACTAGTTCCATTAATCTGACAAAGAATCCTATACAACATGCAAAAATTAAGCATATAACTATTAAACATCATTTCTTACGTGACCATGTTTTAAAAGGTGATATTTTACTTGATTTTGTTCCTACCGATGATCAATTAGCTGATATATTCACAAAGCCTTTGGACGAGAAAATGTTTTGTTTATTAAGACAACTTTGGATATTGGAATATTCAATTCCTAACATGTGTGTTATTGTATAGCATGACAAAATCAAATCTCTTGTATATGTTCAGATGATACCCAGTGCAAATGCGGTCGACTGCATATGAGATAATAATCATCCACAGAACAGGCAGTGGACTTGCGGGTGATCATAACAGAATCATCGATCGACCGCATATTATAAGTCATCGACCACAAAGTAGACAGAGGACTTGCGGACGACCATATCAAACTTCCGATCGACCGCAGATTTAAAATCATCGACCGCAAAGGTTCCAGAGAAACAAAATTAAATACGCGGATGATGCAACAGACGACGATCTAGTCGACCGCACCTGTAGGACCGTTACTAAAATACCACTTTCGGACGCAACTTTTCATTTTCCAATCATCCCCACCTCTTCATCTATCAGCCGCATCTCTTCAAATTCCTATCCTTGATTTCTGAATTTCAAAACCCTAGAAATGGCAAAACCCAACACTCCCAAGGGCAAAACACTCTTCAGAAGCAAGCATCATGAGGCCCGTTACAACGATTATCTCAAAAATCGTCAGGTAATCTCTGGGAGTACCATTGATAGATTTGAGTTTCCCTTTGATAGAATTCTCAACTATGTGGCTTGGCAAGGATGAAATAGTATAATAGATCATGAAAAGTCTTTATATATTGATCTTGTATATCAATTTTATGCCAATCTTGAAAAAGTGATAGAAAAAGAAGGTGAGATGACAATAAGGATTACTTATGTTTCAAGAATGAATGGGATAGATATGCATTTTAGTTCTATTGGCTTAGATGAAATATTAAAGATTCCTTTTGATGGGATTGAGTACTTCAATACTCACCAAAGGATCAGACACAAGAACTTCTCTACTAACGATTTTGAGACGATTTTTACACAAGGCAAACCATTTGTCAACTTAGTCAAGAGAGAAGCCAATGTGTTCAGCTTTGAGCATCGTATTCTTCATCATATGTTCACTAACATTTTCATCCCAACTGAAGGCCATAAAACTACAGTTACGTTCATACATATGTTTCTCATGTATTTGTTGGTCAAGAGAATCAGGGTAGATCTCGGATATATCATGGTAGAACACAAAATATGTGCCCAAGTTCAATTTTACGTCCTTTAAAAGAAAGCAGGCTTTATGTCTCAATGGCAGATGGGACTTGAAGAAGAATGTCTCCAGAAGAGATCTCTATGGCAACAAAGGAGACAGCGAGGTTGATGGGAAAAGAACCACCAATTATCCTTATAGACGATGTTTTTGGTGACGAATTTGTCCCGGAAGAAGCTGAGGGCTCCCAAGGTGTTAAACGATCACTTCATCGTGATGAGGAAGAAGATATTCTCCTTGAGGCCCCGGATTTAAAGAAGGCTAAAGGTAAAGAAAAAGTTGCGGAGGAAAATGAATCCATTTCACATCCTGCCATTTAGAGTGCCTTGGAAAAACTTTCATCTCAGATTGGTTCGATGTTCAGTACCTTTGATAATCACTTCAAGACACTTCACTCCAAGATCGATGATCTGGCATCACAGGTGGAGTACCATGGCATCGAGATTATCAACATCAAATATCATCTTGAAGCACTTCATGGTATTCCGATTGATCTCTCTACACCGCCGCCACCTTCAAGTGACATGCCCCCACCTGTTGAGCCGCATGCTGGACCATCCTCTTCCAAGGCCAAAGTTTATGTGCGAAGACCTAGGATATAGTTTTTGTCTATTTTGTACATTTGATATATTTAGCTACCTATTTTTTGAACTCTAGTGTATCATTTGATATTTTGTTCTTATCTGCATTTTTCCCCATGATGACTCTTTGGTAGTTGAGGGACTTTATTGTTTAATTGACTTAGTTCTATCCTTTCTATCCATTCTTTTTGAATGATGACAAAGGGGGAGAAAAACTACTGTTGATTGCAATATACAATTCTTATGAAACTAACCATGTGTTTCAGGAAAATTGAGATGAACTTAAAAGATCAAGTTCATCAAAACCAAGATAAAGAAGAAACAGCTCTAAAAGGTTAAGTATGGCTATCCTTGGTTTAAAATTTTGTTTTTGATTAATTGAAGGAGAATGGAAAATGTGTGTTGATGGTCGGGTTGGCCTTATGTGATATATTTTATATCTTTTTGATTGATAAACTTGTTTTTGTGAAAATGGTTCTATAAGAGTTACAAAGGAAACTCTGTCAAAATTTTTAAAAAACTGATGCATATTGATAGGGGGAGCTTTAAAAATGTTTTTATAGTCTATCTATATGTTTTTATGTCTGGAAGGAAGGAGGATACGGAGGTTGGTGGAAAAATAGGCTCCTTTGAGCCTATATAAGCTAGGAAGTGATCTCATATACTTACAATAATTTTTTTCATTTTGAAATCCAATATTTGTTCGAAAAATGTTTCATTCAACATATTTCTTGATATCATCAAACTAAATGGTTATATGTTATATGTGATATCTTACAAATACCTAGCATATTGTAAGGGGGAGCGTTTTAAAAGTTTCATTACATATTATATGAACTCTTCCTTACTTTGAATCCTTGCATTTAATTGTTATATCCATCACATTGCATCAATATTTGTCATCATAAAAAAGGGGGAGATTGAAAGCCCTAAAGCTTTTAATGTATTAATTTTGATTAATGACAAACATTGATGAGGACTAATGTCTTAATTGTATAAGTGTTGGTCTTTTAGGATTCATATGTCTAATACATGCAAGATCGAAGTTTCAAGTCTTCAGGAAATATCGTATGTTGTCAAGCGTTGAAGATAAACAGTTTCTGGATTAGATAGGATCTAGAGGTGTAGTGTTATTTTTTACTTAGATATCTCTAGGTCTACCTCTATGAGTAATAATTTCTATATGTTGCTCAATAAAAGTGAAACATTTTTCAAAATTCACTTCATAAAGATAAAACATGAGTTGGGTATTTGAAATGATTTTCAAAATACATGCATATACTTAAAATTCTATAAAATATATTCCACAAACTCTTAGAGTTGATTTGAATCTTGTATTGCATGATTTGGATGCATGTGCGGTCAACCTGACTGTATGTGTGGTCGACCTCAGATTATGCGGTAGACCAGACTACTCAACTCATCGTCAGCAAAATGTCCAGAGCTCTCTAGTACACTTGTGGATGATGGTGCGGACGACCTGTCCGATATGCGGTCGACCGTATTTCTCCTGAGTGGGATTCAAACAGCCATTTTTATGACCATTGATTGAACCATAATTAGCTTAGTTTTCTATGGGTTATTATGATGTTTATTAAGTTTAAATCTAGCTAATTATGTGTTTTGGTGATTTTAATGATTCTTTACACTATTACTTTTGTTTTCAGGTCTTTAGAAGATTTAGAAGATGTTGGAATGAAATTGGAAGAAATCGGGAATTTGAGGATGAATATTTAGAAGAAGGGAGAAGTGGACGCGCATGACAGTCAAGTGGACGTGCAAGGCTAGAAAGTGGACGCGCCCACCAGATTTCACGCGTCCACCCTCAGAAGTTGGACAGGGAAGTGGACGCGCAAGGCAAGGAAGTGGACGCGTCCATCAGATTTCACACGTCCACTCTCAGAAGATTGACAGTCAAGTGGACGTATCTCATCTACTCAGGCGTCCACTTTGAAGACTCGGGCGTCCACTTTCCGAATTCAAAGTTTTAAGCTTGTTTTAAGTAGTTTCTAATTAGAACTCTTGTATAAACCACCCTAGGACCTTTTTCTAACTATATATAGGCCTTAATAGCTTAGTTTAGGGTGTCAAGAACTTTATATTCTTTCTTCCCGAGCATTGTAGGAGATCAAGGGTGGGAGCTTCTCGGGAAATCGGATTTCCGACTAATGAGTTTCTCTCTTTCCCTTAATCTTTTTATGATGTTTTCCTTTATGTTTTGTGAGTAAACGTTTTTAATTGGCAAGGACATGTATTAGGTTTATGTTATTCGAGAATATGAGATTTACGTTTTGTAATTAAAAACCCGATCTTTTCAAGGGATCATTATTTCTATTTGAGTATTTGAACAATTCTTGGTTTTATTCTATCTATTGTGTTATTTCAATTATTATTGGCCATCTTAATTGTTTTACATAGTTGATTAACTAGGGTTATGCATAATCGGCTTTCGATAACCAAAAGTAGTAACTATTGATTAATTTAAATATGTGTTTGATTAATTAATAGGGAATTGTTTGAAGCGAATTGCATGATTTTAATCGGCCATTAATTTTATGTAAGTTGTGTTGATGTTGTCCTTATGCTTAATAACTTGATTGACTATCTAATGCGAGCAATTCGGTAATTTGGTTTAATCAGGTTAAAGTTAATTTGCCATGCTTTTCGGGAATTAACCTAATTTTTACAGGAATTGGAATTTGCTGCGCTACGCGGAATTCTAAGTCATTACTCAAATAAGTTGTTATCGATGATTAATCCTGAATAAATAAAACCGAAATACAAAGTCCTTGCTAACGTCTTTTTTTTATCCATTAATTTCTAGTTATTTTGTGAATTACTTATTTTTAAGTTTTATTCTTTTAAAATAAAAATCAAATCTTTCCCCCCTAATCTTGATTAGTTTACTTGTTCTAAAATTTTACAAATCCCTGTGGGTTCGACCCTTACTTGCCCTAACTGCATAAGTTGGTTGAGTTTGGTATTAATTTGATAGCGCAACGACACGCTCGTCAACCATTGTTGCATGCATATAAATACTGAATTGTTTAAAAAACTCTATATAATGACTTTTTGAGTAAAAATCTTATTATTACTCTATATAAAACATCTGGAAATCATTTTGAAATCCTTTCATAACATTTATATTGTGAAAATCATCCAAGAAAGATCTTTACTAAATAATTGGTGTTCTTGAAGCAATCTAGAGGAACATATTACTCAAAGAGGTGTTTATGATTCAAATTGATATATCTTCACATTAAAGTAATATCTATATCAAACTCTTCTTATTCTTATCTTGTAAGTTTTAATCAAGGTTGCATTGAACTTAAAACTCTAAAGGTTATAGTGAGCCTTGAATTATAGATAATCGTGATTATCTTAAATGTATCTATTTCATTAATTGTTGTATTAGAGATTAGTGTATAATCTAGGTTGTATTGTAAAACTCAAAGAGTTAGGTGAACCTTGATTGGGTAAGAGGTTTGTGTTGTAAAACCCTAAGGTGAATTGGGTAAGCCTATTTTGTAATCTCTTGTGCTAAATTAGTGAAAGGTTTTGTGAAATCCTTGAGTAAATAGCTCACCGAACCACTATAAATCGTTGTGTTCTTTGCTAATTTCTTGAACACATTATTTCACACACTGTTTGAGCACCAAGTGTTTGTTATTTGTTGTCTTAGAAAGAATTGTTATAATTAAAGTAAAACAAAATCGAATAAAACCTAATTCACCCCCCCCTCTTAGGTTTTTCACAATTAATTCACACAATTATATTAATTAAAATATGAATTATATAAATACTCAATTAATATATATATATATATATAAGTATATTAAATAAATACACAAATATATATATATATAAAGAAAGATTTTATTTATATTAACTAAACAAATTAGGCGGGTCAACCGCCCATTAAATAAATTAAACTAAAAGTATGGAGGCTCGGCCTTCCATAAAAAATAAACTAAAAGACATAAAAAAAATTAAACTAATTAGGTGACTCGGCCATCCATTTGTGATATTTAAAGTGCATAAAGTAAAAATAATAAAGACTGGCTGGGTAATCCGACCATAAGTTCAGTTAAATAAATCCAAATAGAAATTAAGTATAAAGAAAATTATCTCATAATCTCATTTATTAATAACTTAACACATATCCTTGCTAACAAAAGAACACTGAAAATGTATTACATATCCAATTAACTAGTCAATTTCCGGTAACAAGCGAAAAAGAGATTCGGTGGATTTAGAGTGAAAGTTGTAAGTTTTTCTTTTTAAATAAATGTGTGTTATTTTATTTTTATTAAAAGTTGTGGAAAAATGTTGTTTTTAAAACTTTGTGTGTTTTTACATTGAGAACATTGTAATCCCCAAATGTGGAGGGTGGTTTGAGTAATGAGTCAAGTGATTAAACTCATTTGATTCTTAATCCACACCTCTAAAAACATTGTTTTTAATAATTTGTTATTTTGTTGAATAAAGCATGCATGTATTATAACTTTTTAAGATGTTAGGTAATTTTGTGTTAAATTTTTCAGTCCTTTACAGAAAGGGGTATACCTTTTCTGTAAAATTTTTTTGAATAAATCAATTGAATATCTTTGTAATTTAACAAAAATATTCTTATTTAACTAATGTGACTAAATCCTTTTTATTATGAAATCCAGAGTTAAAAACATTAGTATTGTGATTTGATGATAATGTAAGTTTTATGTGTGTTTTAGTACATTTAAGGTCACTCTCTACAACCTAGAACTTGTTCTTTCACATGCTTGAGATGAAATTTAATTAAGATCTGGGTTGATTTAGGGATGACATAAGGCCTTCTTTGATAGTTTGAACCTTTCTGAACGAACCATACTTATATATATCCCTCGATCCTACTTTGAGCCAACATGTATGAATGGTTTCATTACATTTAATTTCTTTGATAAATAGCCTTATTTATTACTTTTCTATCCATATATTTTATTGAGAATGTATTAATCATGTGTTAATTTGTATTGAAAAGTTATGAACACTGTTGAAAAAGAATTACGAGATATTGTAAAAAAAATCGAAAGGTAAAAAGCTCATAGATATGATCTCTTCAAAAAAAAAAAAGAAAGAAAATAAAAGTGTGAAAAAAAAGATAAAAAAAAGAGATATTATGGCTAAAGTTTTCTTCAAAAAGGTGTAATTTATTCTCAATTTACACTGTTGAAATATTTTTTATATTCATATCCTTCGTTTGTAGCCAAATTTCGAGCTTAACATTACAAGCTTAAAAGTCCTATTTGACACAGATTGACCAAAATTTTCATCATTAGTGGAGAGTATGTGACTTTGCAAGTTTATAAGTCGTATTGAAAAACTAAGAACATATTTTTATTTACGTAGTGACTTTGTTGACATCTTTTCATTATACTGATATCGTTTGTAGTTGAAAAACCTAAGAGGGGGTGAATTAGGTTTTTATTCGAATTTTCAACCTAATTCAATAAAACACCTTTATGACAACAAATATCAAACATTTTGTGTGTCAGTTGTGTGAATAAAAATGTGTTCAAATAAAATGCAGAAAGTAGAGCAATTCACCTTTGAATGTAAAAACTCTTTTTGAATGATTTTAACAAGATTGATGTTTAGAAAGGGTTTTGGAATGTTTCTAAGATGTTATATGATCAAGATATGAAATTGTTTTGCTCAAAAATTATTCTTGCAAAGACTTCCAAAGGTTTTGTATTTATAGGTTTGTTCCTAATAGTAAAAAATAAAGTTGTTGGAAACCCACTTGCAATTTGCGATCGATCGGTGCATTGTTCGCAACATCATCCGCAAGCTCATTGGACAACCTTCGGATGATGATTTTCATCTTTCAGTTGACCACACCTCACTTGCAGTCGACCGCATGGTCGTCCACATGTTGACAAATAAACAAATTTGACAGCACATGCATTAACAAGATAAACTAACTTGTGGACGATACCTGGACGACTTTAGGTCGACTGAAACATGTTCATTTGTGTATCAACGATACTCTAACAAACAAATGATTATTTGAATCAACCATATAAGTTATGGTATCAATCTAACAAGAGTTTATGAACCATTTAAGTTTTGAAATCACGATGCATAGTTTTCGAAATACCAAAACATATTTTAACAAATTAAAAACAATTTGAAATAACATTTTAAGTTCATAGAGCAATCTTTAGAAACCGTTACTCAATTAGAGGTAAAACTAGAATATCAAAATATATTAAACTCAAACTATACCTCTAGTTCCTATCTAATCCAATAAAAGCTTGTTTTCAAATTTTGATAGTCTTGACTTGTATACTTCCTTGAAGACTTGAAATCTTGTCATTGCATTGATTAAATCATGAATCCAAAAACACTATCATTTGTACAAACAAGACATTAGTCCTCATCAATTAAAATTAAGACATTAAAAGCTTTAGGGCTTTCAGTAGCCAAATCTCGAGCTTAACATTACAAGTTTAAAAGTCCTATTTGACCCAGATCGACCAAATTTTTCATCATTAGTGGAGAGTATGTGACTTTACAAGTTTATAAGTTGTGTTGAAAAACTAAGAATGTATTTTTATTTCCATAATGACTTTGTTGTCATCTTTTCATTATACTGATTTCATGTTTTTCAAAAAAAATTATTAAGGATTTTATGTTTTTCACAGTCACATTTTGTTAACTTTGAATATTAATATTAAACTTATGATATTCAAGCACACGAGCACAATTGTTTTTCAAATAAAAAGGGGTTAATTGTGAAAGTTGCATTGAAATTAATATAGCACTTTGTTACATTATTAATCTTGTTTAAGTCATTTATACTTGTATATTTTGTGTTTATATTTTGCTTGAGGACAAGCAAAGAGATAGTGTGGGGGAATTTGATATACTAATAAATTAACTGATTTTTATGCTACTTAATGACTATATTTTGTTTAAAAATCAGTTAATTGTGTTATTTAATGGATATATTTCACATTTCCTTTCTATTTCTTTGTTTATAAGTTTTTCAATGTATTTTAGTACATTTGGAGATAAAAAGAAGAAGAAATGAAGATGAATAAGAAGATAAAATAAAAAATAAAATTCGATGAACACCACCGTCGATGATTACGTCATTACTTACGTCATGAACAGTGTCATCGACTGGTCAGAGTCAACAAGTCAACCTGCTACAGTACCTGAAAGTCAAAATGACCATTTTACGCTTAGAAATTTCCCTATAAATATGCTAGCTTTCTTTCTCATTTGATATACCAATTTAGCTCCAATCTTCTCTATTTCTTTTGTAATTTTTTCCTTTTATTATTATCTTCATATTAATATAATTTCTAGAATTTTTAGAATAATATTTCAAGGTTTTTTTGTAATATTTGGATTTATTTAACTGTACTTGTGGTCGGTTTACCCACCTAATCTTTATTATTTTTACTTTATGCAATTTAAATATCGTAAATGGATGGTCGAGCCACCTAATTAGTTTAATTTTTTTTTATATCTTTTATTTTCTTTTTTATAGAAAGCCGAGCCTTCATACTTTTAGTTTAACTTATTTAAATATCAATTGAATCACCTAATTTTTTTAGTTAATATAAATCCAATATTTCTTTATATATATATATATTATTTATTTAATATACTTTTATATATATATATATATATTAATTGAGTATTTATATAATTCCTATTTTAATCAATATAATTGTATGACTTAATTGGATTGACAATTGATGTACTCATAAATTAATTGATTTTTATGTTATTTAATGACCATATTTTGTTTAAAAATCAGTTAATTGTGTTATTTAATGGATATATTTCACATTTCCTTTCTATTTCTTTGTTTATAAGTTTTTCAATGTATTTTAGTACATTTTGGAGATAAAAAGAAGAAGAAATGAAGATGAATAAGAAGATAAAATAAAAAATAAAATTCGATGAACACCACCGTCGATGATTACGTCATTACTTACGTCATGAACAGTGTCATCGACTGGTCAGAGTCAACAAGTCAACCTGCTACAGTACCTGAAAGTCAAAATGACCATTTTACGCTTAGAAATTTCCCTATAAATATGCTAGCTTTCTTTCTCATTTGATATACCAATTTAGCTCCAATCTTCTCTATTTCTTTTGTAATTTTTTCCTTTTATTATTATCTTCATATTAATATAATTTCTAGAATTTTTAGAATAATATTTCAAGGTTTTTTTGTAATATTTGGATTTATTTAACTGTACTTGTGGTCGGTTTACCCACCTAATCTTTATTATTTTTACTTTATGCAATTTAAATATCGTAAATGGATGGTCGAGCCACCTAATTAGTTTAATTTTTTTTTATATCTTTTATTTTCTTTTTTATAGAAAGCCGAGCCTTCATACTTTTAGTTTAACTTATTTAAATATCAATTGAATCACCTAATTTTTTTAGTTAATATAAATCCAATATTTCTTTATATATATATATATTATTTATTTATATTAATTGAGTATTTATATAATTCCTATTTTAATCAATATAATTGTATGACTTAATTGGATTGACAATTGATGTACTCATAAATTAATTGATTTTTATGTTATTTAATGACCATATTTTGCTTAAAAATCGGTTAATTATGTTATATAATAGATATATTTCACGTTTCCCTTCTATTTCTTTGTTTGTAAGTTTTTCAGTGTATTTTAATTCATTATGGAGATAAAAAGAAGAAGAAGAAATGTTGGAGAATGAAAGTCCTAAAGCTTTTAATGTCTTAATTTTGATTAATGACAAACATTGATGAGGACTAATGTCTTGTTTGTACAAGTGATAGAGTTTTTGGATTCATGATTTAATCCATGCAAGGACAAGATTTCTAGTCTTCAAGGAAGTATACAAGTCAAGACTATTAAGTTTTGAAGACAAGCTTTTATTGAATTAGATAGGAACTAGAGGTATAGTTTTAGAGTTTAATATATTTTGATATATCTGGTCTTACCTCTAATTAAGTAATAATTTTTATAGGTTGCTCAACAAAAGTGAAATGCTTTTTAGAATGCACTTCATATAGATAAAACATGAGTTGGGTATTTGAAATGATTTTCAAAATACATGCACGTACTTTAATTTCTATGAAATGTATTCCACAAACTCTTGGAGTTTATTGGAATCTTGTTTTGCATAGTTTGAATGCATGTGCGATCGACCTAACTGCAGTGTGGTGGACCGCAGATCATGCGGTCGACCAAACCTCTCAGCTCATCTTCGGCAGAATGTCCTCTTGCTTGCAGTGGATTATGTGTCTAAATGGATAGAAGCTAAGGCCACTCGAACGAATGATTCCAAAGTAGTTGTGACATTTATGAAGGACAACATATTCCATAGATTTGGAATTCCAAAGGTCATTAACAGTGACAGAGGTACACATTTTTGCAACAAGGGAGTAGAAACTCTATTTAAAAAATATCATGTTTCTCATAAAGTTTTTACTGCCTATCATCATCAAACAAATGGACTTGCTGAAATCTCTAACAACAAAATTAAGTCTATTTTAGTTAAAGTAGTCAATCCTAATAGGAAAGACTGGAGCCTTCAATTGGGAGATGCTCTTTGGGCATATAGAACTGTATTCAAAACCCCTATTGGCATGTCATCATTTAGGTTGGTTTATGGTAAAGTCTATCATCTACATGTGGAATTAGAACACAAGACATTTTGGGCCATAAAACAATGTTATCTTAATCTTGATGATGCACAATCGCATCGAAAACTACATATTCAAGAATTAGAATAGATTAGAAATGATGCCTATGTTAATTCCTAGATTGCAAAAGAAAAGATGAAATATTACCATGACAAAAATATTTCAAGGAAAAATTTCAATATTGGTGATCAGGTTCTACTTTATAATTCTCGTCTGAGACTGTTTCTAGAAAAGTTAAAGTCAATGTAGATTGGTCAATTTTTTATCATTAATATCTTTAATCACGGGTCAGTAGAGGTAAAAAGTCTTCAAACGAGCAAAATTTTCAAAGTGAACGGTCACCTCCTTAAATCCATGAATGATTTGTCAGACAAATTATCGATTCCGTTGCTTTTGAAGACCCACCACCAAAAAGGAATTGAAATTTGTGCTCGTCGAGTCTAAGATGTTAAATAAGGGCGTTGTATGGGAGGCAACCCATCGCTTTTTTTTAATACTTTTGAATTGTTTGATTTTCTTTTTTCACTATTTAGCTTGCAGGCCTAACAGAAATTGTTGAATACGCGTCTTCTCGGATACTGAAAGACGGCGTATTTAAGTTAATTAAATGTCCAATAATGATTAAACACGACTTTAAATAGCTTGGTAAATTGTTGAAAGAATCACAAAACAATTTCTGCTAATTTCCTTTCAAGAGTAATTCTATCTGCAAGGTATTTATTTCCTTTTTACATTTCAATTTGTCTTTCCATCCCTTATTTCTTTCTATCTCTTTGTTACATAATGGATGATTCTTTGATAAAAATGAGAAGATATTATTCATTGTTCCCTATTAATTATTTGAGAAAAATCTATCTGATGAGAATGGAGCGTATGAAATTACTAGTATCCATTGGAATGCCTGAGGATATTAGGTGGATAATTGAAGCTAAGGTCCGAATTAGTAGTGAACATTCAGCTTTTTCCAAATGTTCGTCTGGGTTGGGGAAAAGTAGTTATACAAAGAAACGCAGAGGTAAAAGAATAAGAGTTTGTTATAAATGTGCTAGATGGAACTGTGATGCCAGTTCTTGTTCACTTGGGTATTTATCCGATAATCGGGAAGACAAATTTGCTTTCATTAAGAATGGACTGAGTAAAGTGTCATTAAATGATATCAAATTGACTCTTGATTCGCATTCTAGTGGATACGTTCAAATGGAAATTCTCGGGTTATGGAAACAATTCAAAATTGAACAACTCCGATACAGTCTTCGGTATCTGAATTTAAACGATCTTGTTTGTCAGTTTTTAAAAAAGCTGGATGAGCAACATATCTCTGACTTATAGAAGGTGCTTGAAACCGTTACTGGACGTAAAACCAGAGGAAGATGTGAGCCACAATCACAACTACTTTTTTTTATTTATTTCTTCCTTGATTTGTTTTATTTGTTTCTTTTCTTTTTAGTGTGTAACAGAATCACTTTTGAAGCCATTACTATGGAAGGTCCATCAATAAGAAGTCTAACAAACATCGCAGTGTTTAGATGAACGATTGTGGGTGCTACTGTTTCGCATCTAACTGCTGTTATCCAATTGGGAAGAGTGCTTGCTCATCGAAATATCAGTCTAGTATATGGAGGAGGAAATGCTGGATTAATTGAAGAGATTGCTCAAACACACCAATCATACCAAACACTTATTCAAATTGAAACAAATCAGTCAAACAAAGTTCTCACGATAGGTGTAATTCCCACTCTTCTGAAAAAAGTATATGGCAGAACAATTGGACATTAGGAACAAACAAAATAATTTTATGAACGAATGACACTTATGTTGCATAACTGTGATGCTTCCATAGTAATACCAGGAGAATATGAAGTATTAGAATGCTTGTTTAATTTAACATTATAGTTTAACATGAAACTGCACACTAAACCAATTGGTCTTTTTTTTCACACTTTTATTTTCTTTCTTTTCTTTTTTTGAAGAGGTCATATCTATGAGCTTTTTACCTTTCGATTTTTTTTACAATATCTCGTAATCCTTTATCAACAACGTTTATAACTTTTCAATACAGATTGACACATGATTAATACATTTTCAATGAAGTATCTGGATAGAAAAGTAATAAACGAGACTATTTATTAAAAAAATTAAATGGTAATGAAACCATTCATACATGTTGGGTTAAAGTAGGATTGAGGGATATATATGAGTATGGTTCGTTCAAAAAGTCTCAAACTATCAAAGAAAGTCTTACGTCATCCCCAAATCAACTAGGATCTTAATTAAATTTTGTCTCAAGCATATGAAAGAACAAGTTCTAGCTTGTAGAGAGTGACCTTAAATGTACTAAAACACACAATAAACTTACATTATCATCAAATCACAATACTAATGTTTTCAACTTTGGATTTCATAACAAAAAGGATTTAGCCACATTAGTTAAATAAGAATATTTTTGTCAAATTACAAAGATATTCAATTGATTTATTTGAAAAATTTTTATAGAAAGGGGTATAATTATAAAATGACTGAAAAATTTAACACAAAATTACCTAACATCTTAAAAAGTTATAATACATGCATGATTTATTCAACAAAACAACAAATTATTAAAAATAATGTTTTTAAAGGTGTAGATCAAGAATCAAATGAGTTTAATCACTTGACTCTTTACTCAAACCACCTTTGACGAAACCTATCGTATGACTCTCAAATTTAAATTTAATAGGGAAAGTAAGGATCGAATCTATAGAGATTTGTCAACTCTTAAATTAAAACAATTAATCGGAAAGGGTTTCGGTATTTTGAGAAAAAGAAAATAACAACAATTAAAATAAATATTTTTGAGATTTTTGGATTTGTAAACAAAATTAAAATGATTTTGGAATAGAAATTATATAAAAAAGCATTAGCAAGAAACTAGTATCAAGTTATATTTTTCATGTCAATTATAGATAAAGACATTATTAAGTAATTGGTTTTAGAATCTCGATCAACTCAGACAAATTCTTATCCTTATAAATTAGATTAATCTCAATCGGCTCAAACAGATTAATCTCTAATTTAATTAAACACCACTACCAACTAGTGTGTATAGGATGCTCAATCAAATTGCATTAAGTAAATAAGGTATCACCAACATTAAATTGCATATAACAATCAGCTTAATTATATGCAATTTAAATTATATAATTCCGCTACTAATTTAATTAAGCCAAGAGTTGTAACTCAATTAAACTAGTAGATGCTATTTGAATCATTAATACAAGATTAATAATCCTAACTATATAATCACATTTATATTAATATGAAGATAATAATAAAATAAAGAAATTACAAAAGAAATGGATAAGATTTGAGCTAAATTGGTGTCTCAAATGAGAAAGAAAGCTAGCATATTTATAGGGAAATTTCTATGGGTAAAATGGTCATTTTGACTTTTGGTACTGTAGCGGGTTGACTTATTGACTTTTGACCAACCGATGACATTGTTCATGACGTAAGTAGTGACGTCATCATCGACGGTAGTACTGTTCATCAGAGTTACCGTTCATTGATTTTTTTTTTCTTCTTCATTTTCATTTCTTCTTCTTCTTCTTTTTATCTCCAATATGTACTAAAATATACTAAAAAACTTATAAACAAAGAAATAGAAAGGAAATATGAAATATATCCATTAAATAACACAATTAATAGATTTTTAAACAAAATATAGTCATTAAATAAGCATAAAAATCAATTAATTTATGAGTACTGACTTATTGTTTGAGAAAAAAAACAAAAAACAAAACAAACTTATTAGACAAAAGGAGTACATCGAGAGGTGTTGACTATTTGGTTTGAACCAAAATATCAAATTGAATTAAACTTTTTTTTTGAAATTTAATTTGATTTTTTTAATTTTTGTTCAATTCGATTTGGTTTAAGAAAGAAATTTTGAATTGGTTTTCAATTATGAGATTAAGAAATCAAATTGAAATTAAATAATTAATAGATTTAGTTTTAATAAAAATAAAAGATATTAAAGGAAAAAAACCCTAACTAGTATGCCAACCTAACCCTTCTTTTCTTTCTTTTTCTTGCATTTTCATTTGGAAGACTAAATTTTTTTTTTCTTCACTTGTAAGCAAGTTTATTTATTATTTTTAAATGAAATTTTTATTTTTTAAAAAATTTCGATTTTGAACCAAATCCAAAAAATTTGGTTCTTGATTTTTTGATTTATAAAAACTATGATTTAGTTCAAATTTTATTGGAACCGAAAACTAAACTAAAAACCGAATGCACACCTAAGTATATCATTGCAATTTGCACGTCAAGTCTACCACAAGATGAAAAAAAGCAACAAAGAAATTTTCTAAGTTCTCAAGGGGAAATGTTTTTAAAATTTGAATTGATTCTTGAGGATGTTTTTTATGAAAATATTTTTTAAATGATTTATATTTGGATAAGAATTTTTTTATTAAGAATTAAAAGCATGGTATGGTATGATTTTTAGTTTTTTCTATATTATTTCTAATAATATAAAATATAATCATCAATTTATTTGAGATTGTGATTTTTTTAAAGAAAATTTATAGAGGTTGTGATTTTAATTTTAAAAAGTAATGTAAACAATATATGCAACATTATAAAAAACTTAAAATTTTATTTTAAAATATATTTTTATAAGAAATGAAAAAATATTTTTAAAATTGTGATCAAATATAGTATTTTTATAATTCTAACATGACCATACTATAACTAGTAACTAAAGAGGTCGAATGTAATAGACGATTTAAGATTTTCAATTAAATAGTGCTAGAAATGCCAAATTAAATTGCACTAATGAGTCAAACAAGTGAATTGGCTTGAAATTATGAAGTATTTACACATGGGCACGATTCAATTCTTAAATATTGACAATCTTAATTGCGTCCTTCCTTCTTTTAAATTTCTTTTGAATTTTTGTCAATTCATATATAACACGTTTTAGAAATATAAATATAAATCGTACTTTTTATTTTTTAAAAATATAAATTATTTTACAAAATTTATGAATATTTCATCATTAACTTCCAATATTACTCATATTAATTTTAATATCTCATCTTCCTATTTCTTATCTACAAAACAAAATACTTATATTTTATCCTTCTCAAAATAAATTTTCTTTCATCTTTCGTATTTTCAAAACATTAAGGACATTTTAATAGAAAAAATTTAAAGTGACTCCAAGACCTTATATTTCTATTGGGAATATTAAAAAGAGATCTTCTTGTGCTCAAGTAAAACTTTATTTTCTATTTCTTATTTTCAATTTCAAGACTTAATAATTAAGGGTATTTTAGGAAAAAAAAATTTCATGGGTCGAAGCCAAAGAATTTTATTTATTGAGGGAATATCAAAAAAGGGCTTGTTGTGCTCAAAGAAACAAATGTAGAGAAAAAATTTTGGGGCAAAAACAGACATTTAAATACTGAAACCAATATTCTTTATATTTTATATGTCCAAAAAAGTTTTGTAAAAATTTCATCGCGAAGTTTAAGCCTTAGAGAGAAATGATGAAACGGAGGAGAATTATTGCTATGGTGTCGAAATTCATATTCTTGCTAGTACTATCTTTGCTGGTTTCAGTCCACTCAGCTTCTTCTTTTCCATCTTCTCAATCAAATCTTCAGGTTTATTCCATTTTTTTTCCTTTTTTCAATCTTTACATGTGAAGCATTAACACTATCTCAGGTATTTGTTGTAGTATTTAATTTGATGAATAAATTTGATAAAACTTTGAAATTCAAGGTGGGTTTGTTATACTGCTGTTGTTTGATTCAAGTATTATAGAGAAAGAAAGAAAACGAAGAGGGAAAAACCACTCATTTATGAATTTGATAGTTCCATATTTCTGCATTGGCTGGATTTTTGTTTATCTTGATCTTGCACTCAGTAAAATCAATGCATCTGTGTTCCTTTTCAGTTTTTTCTTTATATTCTTGTGATTCACCCCTTCACGCAATCCCAAGGTAGCTCTGATTCGTTTTACATTTGTTTTTAATTCATTTCTTAAAATGTTGACAATGGTTTAAAAACTTAGTATTGCCTGTAGTTAAGTTGGCTTATCTTTTAAATATGTTAAGCTCTCGTACTGGGTTTAGAGTATGTATGTGTTTTTATCATGTATACTTTTTGATGCATTTATGTATTTTGGCATTAATTTATAATAGCTTAATCTGTTAATTATTGTTTTCTTTTTTCTTTTCTTCTTTTCTGCTTCCTTCCTGTAACTGGGTTGATTTATTTGATTGCAGGGTACCGAGCATCCCAATTCAAGGTAACCTTTTCTGTTATACGAGTTAATTTATTTATGTTTTATGAGGGACTATCAGTGACTATTGTTGTAAAAGTCAAAGATCTATTTAAAATTATATTTGGCAGCCAGGACTGAGGGACCAAACTAGAGATCAGAGTTAAGGAATAAGTTTAAGTGTGTTCTCCCCCTGTCTTGTTTAATTTCCTCCCTGAATCTGAGCTTTGGAGACTGAATTTCGTGCTTTCTGACAGTAGATAAAAACTAGCTTAGATGGTAATCAGATATGTAATTGGAAAATTACTGCAGTTTCCATGATATTGATTTAGCAGTACTCAGAGACTTCTAATGTTTGCCTTTTGGAACATATAGGTCTCTCAAACAAGAAGATCCCCAAATTCAAGAAATTCATTGTTCCCGGGAGAGAAGTCGTGCTGCATGGAAAATTACTGAGGAGGTATGAATAGCACTGAATTTGCACACCTCTGGACCAGTGAATCTTCTCATTGAAATGTTAATTGGGAATTCAATTGTTTTCACTTGTTATGATGCAGTATCTAATGCCATTTGTGGAACGAGAAAAGTATCAAATTTCACCACATTGTCGACTTCATCCTAGCAATGATCTTTTTAGAGATCAGGAGGATCATAAGATTCATGTGGATGTTAATGAATGGCGTTGTGGATACTGTAAGAAAAGCTTTCGGGCAGAAAAGTATCTTGATCAGCATTTTGACAACAGGCATTACAATCTTTTGAATGTTGTATGTTGACTTTTTCCTGTTTATCATAGAAGTAAACTTTAAATTTAGTATTTATTTATTTGGTTGGCTTTAGTAAACAGTTCTTTGCCTTCCTGATAAAGCAGTCCAGCCGTTTGTCCCCCCTCTGTTTTTAGTTTTAACATTAAAATTTGTTTATCTTTTATCGTATAGAACTGTTTATTCAATTGTGTAATATTTTGATGTCTTTGAGTTAAAAGATCGATTCAGCTTACACTGAAATGAGTTTTGGTGTAAATTGGTGTTTGGAGTAGGGAATTCATCTTAGTCTGTTCTTATTTGACATTTCAACTTTAGGAGACATCAGAGTATCAATTTATCTTCCAATTTTATGTCCTTAGTGACCTTATTCGATGATACTTAAAGTAAATAATTCTTGTTTTGATAGATTCCTTCTGTTTCGAGCAAATGACTATTGGAGTTTGTTGAGGTATAAGGTATATTTAGACACCATTTTGGAAACTCTTCTCTTCCACAAATTTTTTTTTGAAACACTTTTTAAATTATCTCTCAACCCCACATATGAATCCCACTTGTTTTTATAACTTTTTAATTTAAATAACACTCTCAAATAATTTAGTAACTATATTTTATACATTTTATAAAATTATCAATAATGTGAGACAAAAAAACGTCATATCAAACTTTTATTTCTTTTCTAAAAAATTCTTATTTAATCACAATAATTTCCCTCCAAAACAGAAAATACTTTTCAAAATCCAATTCAAATATATGTATATATATATATATATATATAGTTTTTTTTCTGCCGGAAAATGATACACATGACTTATATGGATCGGCAATTTTTATGTGTGAAATAGATTAACATGCTTGATTCTTAGGCTATATGTATTTTTCTTTTTCTGTATTCTCAAACTTCTATTTCCTTCCCCCAGCACAAGAAAGGAAAAAGAAAGGAAAAGAAAAGGTCTGTGAATTCTATATCTTATTTTTTAATTCAGTAACTTTTCAGATATAATGTGAACTGAAGATTAGAACTAGTGTAATTTTGTCATCTTAGATAGAATGCCTAGTACTGCCCTGTCCTGAACTCAGGCAGGAGCTCTCTTGTCAGGCTTCAAGGAGTGGAGTGGGGTAGGGGAAGGAACTGCTCAGAGAGCTTGGGTAAATACAATTATTAGGGAATGAACGCCATAATCAATCATGTTGAATAAGCCTTCCATTTCCCTTTGATCCACAGTACGGAAATTTGTAAACTGAACTTTTTTGTTTGAGACTTTCAGAATGTTTCATGTATGATCCACTTAGTAAAATCAAGTGAAAGAAGATATGAGAATGACAGGATCTGAAGAGAAAAATAAACCATAGATAGCATAATTTGATAGAAACAGTTTATTGCAGCTATGTGGTTTATTATTTTCCTTCTATTGATCTGAAGTTGAGAATATTGATAATTTTATTGTTTCAGATAAAGTATAATTTTGATTACATGACATCATTCTCAATATTCTATGATTGTTGCAAAAATTACTACTACTATTGGTAATGCCAGATGACTTTCTCATTTTAGGGTTGCCTTTCTTCATTTGTTGTGGGTTAAAATATTGTTGTGCTTTTGCATAGATCAATTGTATGTTTACTAAGGGACTGAAATTCTTGAGCAGGTTTCCGATCCCACTTTGCTTCATTCATATCTCACTTTGAAAATTGAAACAGCTTCAATCTTTTCTGGATATACCAGTGTGGTTTTTCCTAAGTAGTGATTCCTTCGTTTCTTCATATGTTTTGAGAGCATGAATGAATATTTTGCCAAGGGACCCAAAATCAGCTAAATTTCTTTTCCTTTTTTATTTATTTATTTCTTGTCTTTGCCAAGGACATTTTTAGTTAATGCATTCTTGTAGCCACTACCAAAACTCTTCTCTTTCTTCTTGACAATGTGGTATATGTGGTGGGAACATGAAGATTTTGCTTTTTGATATTAGTTAAACTTTTAGGAGCTGTAAGAATTATTTATAGCTGCCCACCTATTTTTGGCCACTTCTAAACTTACTATTCTGTAGAAGTAGTTATATAATTTAATTTGCTTGGTTCTTATTTTAAGGTTTAGGATTTGACTTGTGAAGGAACTGTTTTCAAATAATGCACCTTCTTCTGTTTGTTTTCCAAAGAAAGCAAGATATGGATTACAATATCAATGTGCAGGAAAAAATTATAGAAACTTTACATTCTCTGCTTTCCCATTTTCTCAATTTGCAATAATGGACGGTCGTGCTTAGGTTTTATTGCATGCGTGAAAATATGTTAATCTTTATATATTCCTTCTCATCAATTGACAATAATTGGGGATATCAGTCCGTTGAGCTTTTTCTGGTTGCGAATCTATAGTCCTGTTTTTTCTTTACAAAGGAGGTATAAACCTATTATTCTTAAAATTCATAAAGTACTACTCTTCTTTCTTTTTCTGGATTTGTAACTGGAAATTAATTTGTAGGTGAATATTATGTTTGTAGCCTTTCCAATTATGCAATTCCAACAAATTATTTGATATGGGAATATTCTGTCTTAATCTAGTTTTGTACTTGACATATATTTTATTGTTAAGCATGATTAAGACATTTAAATAGAAAAGGAATAATAGAAATAACTAATAGGGTCCTTGGTTCTGTATATTGCGATTCAGAATATGATGTAGATTATGCTGTTCATTGTACAAGTAGGAGACAATTGACCTGAAATATAAGTGAGCTATGTGATGGGAAATACTTTTACCTACTGTTATCGAACAACTAAAGTAAGCTTTCTTGTAAGATTTTAATGTAAGTAAAATGTTTTCATTTTACTGGAAATATAAGCACATTAACGAGGGGAAATAAATTTTTACCTATTGACATGACACAAATATGATAAAGTTTCTAGTAAGGATTCATCATAAGTATTTGATTGCATCTTTTCTTGAGATTCCTTCAAGAAAGTACATAAGTTCCCATGCTATTTGGATATGGTGTGAGTTCTGTTTTTTCTTCTCTTTCATTTTTCTCTCTTTAACAAATTCTCGAACATATTGTGATTGGAAAATGAGAAGTTGGTTTACGGAACTAGAAGTCTCTTGTTGCAATGGTTTTTGCAATGTTTGCTGCAGTTCAAATTATCTGAAGAACTTGTTAGTGTTCTAAATTTCAATAGAGAATTAAAGCATATAGTATCTGCTTTTGTAAGTTATGCAATCTGAATCATTCATAACCCTTTCTATGATTTCAGAATAATGGAAAATGCTTGGCAGACATATGTGGAGCATTGCATTGTGACCTTAGTGATGGACTCAGCACCTCGTAAAAGCAAATGTAATCCTGCAGCTGCTTCTAAGAACCGTCATCTATGTGAGGTTGCTCTTTTTTTAAAATAATAGTAATAATAATAATAATGCATACGTGATGCTTATGAGTATTTCCTTCTCTGTCTTGACCCTTTGTGTATTTCTCATTCAGTCTCTTGCAGACAGCTGTTTTCCAGTCAAACAGGGACCTTCTGCAGCTCGTCTTCATGGTAAAGATATCTACTTTTTCGCTTAAAATCAGGAAAAGCCTTTTATATGCTTGGTTTTCCTGTAAGTTGTTTGTTTTTGCTTGACATTGTAGAGTTATTCCTGCGACAATTTTGTGATGCTCATACCTGCTCAGGAGGAAAAAAACCATTCCCTAAGGGAGGCAAGGTATGCCATTATACTCTGTGTGGTTAAAATCAGATTATTGGAGGTCAGGAAAGTACAATCAAGTGTCCTCCTTTGTGATTACAGGAAAGACCTATTAATTGCTACAGAAAACTTTACTTTCGGTTTTTGCTGTAATAAGCTTCGCCAATAAAGCTAACTTTTAATATTTGAGAACACTTATAGCAACACCTTGTAGGATTTGTCTCTTACTAGTAAGTAGGATAATTTCATCTCGCAGAACTCTCAATCTTTCAGTAAGCATTTACTTATTACATTAATTTTCTCTACTGTTTCTGCACTTACTCTTCTTGGTTTTTGCATTTTGACATTTACTTGGCCTCCTATATATCTGCAGAAGCACACTAGCGTGTTCTACTTGGCAGCTTCAATATTGATTATGATGCTGCTTCCCATATTCTACCTTCTTGTTTATTTGTACCAAAGGTGCTCAATCTAGCCTCTAAAAGAATTTGCTTCTGAAATTCCACCATGAATAACATGTGATTTATTCTCTTTTATCTTTATTTTCTGCAGAGAAATGCAAACGGGAACCCAAGAGCTTAAGCGCATCCCAAAACTTGGACGGAAAACAAAACCATCTTAATGGTATGCACCAACTTTTCTCTCGAGTAATGTAACTATGAAAGTTTGTTCTACTATGCATTTTCAGTTCCTCTTTTTCCTCTCCTCTCCCCAAATATTTTTCCAAACAGACAATCTTAATGCAGAATATGTACTAAATGTTCTGTCTTCCCGCTAAAATCAAGTTCCAAGATTACTGACATCAGTTGTTACTATCATCCTAATGTTGTAGAATAGAAATGTGGTTGATTCCCCCTGCCCCTCTTTACATTCCCGGTACCAAAATATCCCGGCTAAACTCCCTTGTATGGCTTCATTCCTTTATACCTATATTTATGGTCATGGATTTTATGATACAGATGTATGGTAGACCAACCTCTTTGCTTCCCAAGCAAAATGTATGATGGGTAAAGCAAAATGGATGATGGGGGATCATGGTCATCAGATCTTGTTCCATGGAAATCGCACCAAATCCAGCTTGCAACTTTGCATTTTACTGGTGCCAGCCTGAAATCAACAGATGAAAAAAGAACGATTCTTTTAGTTGTGTTGTACATTTACATTGAATAAAGGATGCTTGTTGGTGTGGAACAAACATTAGAATCTGTATTAAGTGTTCTTTCCTAGTCACCATTATATTCTTACCCGTTGTAGTCTTTTAAGATGACTTTTCAGCCTGCAAATTTTTTTTTTCTCAATAATAGTAAGAGATGTTGATTGAAACCCCTGGTAAAGAGGGTTGTCAACAAATTGTCTTCATCCCTATCCCCCTACCCCCCTCCCCCCCAAAAAGCAAAAAAAGGCACCATTTCATTTTACACCTTGTTGGCAATGGTTCCTTTTAACTGTTTTGTAGATTTTAGTGCATCTGCAGGAAGACATGACTTATGTTTGGTCTAAATATTTTCTTGCTGAGCTATTACTTTCATGGCAAAAGGCGCTTTCTTTTTTTTTTTTTATTAGGTTGAATCATGTTGCAGTAGTTCCGATCCCTCATAAATATGTTAATCGCGAATTATGCATTAACCGATTTGTTTTTTCTTCTTTTGATTACATAAGAGGAGGGGGGAAACAGGGTCAAACCCACAACCTGAGGGGCACCTTTTAAATTTGGATTTGTCCTTTTTCATCTCTATACTTTATGTAGAAATAGTATTTCACCCTTTAAATTTGAATTTGTCCTTTTTCATCTCTATACTTTATGTAGAAATAGTATTTCCCTAAAAGTTTGTGAGATGCAAAATTTAATATCCAAACATATGAAGCTTATCTTGCACATTAAATATATTTTAGAAATAATTTAATTTAAAATTTCAAAAATAATAAGTTTTATTTAAATGTTTTTGCCTACTTTAATATATACACAAAATTCAAACTTAAACACTTGCTAAAGTACATGTTTTATAATAGTTTTGATATTATTTGATTTGTGAGATTTATGAAATTTGTGAATCCTTGACTCAGGAATTCTTTTACCTGGAATCTGTTTGTTTAAGTGGGCACGTTGTTAAGATGGAACTTCCCATTTAGTAGTTTAAGTACTCTTTGTTTTTAATATTATAAATAAATAAATAAATAATAAGTAGTTTAAGTACTCTTATTTATATCTCTCATATTAAAAAAAAAATCCTAACATTAATATTCTTTTTAGCCAAACAACACTACTTAAACTGAAATATTGTAAATTAAATATGAATTTTATTACATCAATAAAAATTAATGACTTATTTGTCCAACTTCTCCAAAAAATTTAAAGAGATGAGAGAAATAAATTTAAAGATGTTTGAAGATTTTAAGAAATTTAATTGGGAATTTTCTTTTTTGTTCCCGTGGGAAAATCTTAATATGCATTGATGAAATTTTAGTACAAAGGAAGTAGTATTAAGAAGGCTAACTAAAGTTTCAACTATTAAAATCTTAATATGCATTGAGGAAATTTTAGTACGAAGGAAGTAGTATTAAGAAGGCTAACTAAAGTTTCAACTATTAATTTTGACATTTTTAGGAAAGACAAAAAATTAATGGAAAATTAATAAATTTAGACCCCAAACTATTTTATGCTTTTAGATTTTAACTTTGATAAGTGTTGCAGTAGTTGGAAAAATCTATTATCTGAAAAGTTAAAATATTGCAAAAATTGCCACAATAGTTTCAAAAAATACCAAACTTGAAGAAATAAAATAGTTCTGGAAGGAAAAATTTAAAAATAAATATTAAGACCAAAACTATAAAAAAAAAGTTTGGAGGACTAAATTCACTATTTATCCAAAAATTAACACTTTTGAGAAAATTCGGGAAAGAGTATTTAAAAATCCTTTTCTTAAAAAAATACATAAATTTTACAATTTTTTTAAGGAATGTAAAGCTCTATTTTGCAACAAGTAAAAACAAAAGAAGTATTTGCTTAAAGAATACACCTTCGGTCTATAAATATAAGTCATTGTACTAACTTTTACAAATACTATATAGTTTCTTTTATTCTTAAAATACCCTTAATTATTATATCTTGAAAATAAAAAAAGAGAAAAAAATGTTTGTTTTGGGAAGAATAAAATATAAAGATTTCGTATTGAAAATAAGATAAAGAGGCGTGAGAAGAGATGAAAATAAATAAAAGCAATATTGGAAGTCAATGGTGAAATATTTATAAAATTCCATAAAACGATTTATATTTTGATATAAAAAAAAATTATTTAACAACTTATATTTCTAAAAGAAATGAGTAAAATGCAGGTAAGCATAAAAAATAATATACAATGAGTACACTAATTGTTTAGTTAATCATTTTTAATACATGCTATTATCCTAACACCTAATCAGAAAAGAAAAAAAAAAGTCGCATTTGATACAATATTGTTTGTCTATTAAATGTGTTTCTTTTAAAACATTTTATTATAACATGTGTTGTGCCTCAATGCAAAATTATTTATTATAACTAGACTAGATATGTCAACAATTTTACTTAACTCATCACGAAATTGACACTCTTGAGGTTAGAAAAGTGATTTCTCTAAACACTTTTTTTTAAAAATAATAATAATTACATGATATTAACTCTTTCATTTTTTATACAGGAAAAAAATTCAACACATTTATATTGAATTTGTTCATTGAATGCAATTTCCTTTTAGACATTTGACGAAGCCTGTCATACGACTCTTAAATTTAAACCTAACAATTTTTATGTAGATAAAGAAAGTAGAGATCGAATCCACATAAATTTGTCAACTTTTAAATTAAAACAATTAATCGAAAAAGGTTTTGGGGGGTTTGGGTATTTTGAGAACAATAAAATAACAATAATTAAAAGAAATATTTTTATGATTTTTGAATTTGTAAACAGAATTTCAAATGAAATTTAGAATACAAATGATATAAAAAGCGTTAGCAAATAACTAATATCAACTTATATTTTTCATGGAATTAATCATAGATAAAGACATTAAGTAGTTGGTTTTAGAATTCCGATCAGTTCAGACAGATTCCTATTATTACAAATTAGATTAATTCCGATAAATTTAGACAGATTAATTTCTAATTTAAGTAAACATCACTACCAACCAGCGTGTATAGAATGCTGAATCAAATTGCATTAATTAAATAAGACATAACCAACATTAACTTGTTTATAACAATCAGCTTAATTATATATAATTTAAATTATATAATTCCACTACTAATTTAATTAAGCCAAGAACTGCAACTCAATTAAACTAGTATATGCTACTTGAATCATTAATACAAGATCAATAATCCCCTATATAATCATATTTATTAACTAGATTGTCAATACAATTAATTCACACAATTATATTGATTAAAACAGGAATTATATAAATAATAAATTAATATATATATAAGTATATTAAATAAATACACAAGTATATATATTTCTATAAATAAATATTGGATTTATATTAACTAAACAAATTAGACGGTTCAACTGGTCATTTTCAAAAATTAAACTAAAAGTATAGAGGCTCGGTCATCCATAATATATAAAATAAAAGACATAAAAGTAAATTAAACTAATTAGGTGGCTCAGCCATCTTTTTATGATATTTAAAGTGCATAATGCAAAATAAATAAAGACTAGGCGGGTAAATCGACTATAAGTCCAATTAAATAAATTCAAATAGAAATTAAGTACAAAGAAAATTATCTCATAATCCCATTTATTAATAACTTAACACATATCCTTGTTAACAAAAAAAATAATCACAATACATATTTAATAAATATAAATTGGAATTTATAAACATTAGAAAGAAAATTTGAAAGATAAACACTCCAAAAATATTGAAATTATTTGGACATAATTTCTTTACTAAATATTACAAAAGCCTTGAAATATTATTCTAAGCATTCTGGAAAATATACTAAGATGAAGACAATAATTAAAGAAAGAAATTGCAAAAGAAATGGAGAAGATTGGAGTTAAATTGGTGTTGAAATGATAAAAATAAGCTTCCTATTTATGGCACAAAAATCAGGGGCAAAATGGTCATTTCGCACCACACTCCAAAGTTTTGAAAATTCAGTTGGTGACCTAATTTCCCCACACATCGCTACGTGTCGCGTCCTCATTGGTCCAGGTCGCGGCTTATTCTGATTGCGACACGTGTCATCTTTTTATTGCGCCACATCATCGGATGACATGGATTTTTTTTTTTTTTTTTACTTCTCCAACATTTCTTCTTCTTCTTTTTATCTCCATAATGAACAAAAATACACTGGAAATTACAAACAAAGAAATAAAAGGAAAGCGTGAAATATATCCATTAAATAACATAATTAATACAAGATTGATAATCCTAATTATATAATCACATTTATTAACTAGATTGCCAATCCAATTAATTCACACAATTATATTGATTAAAATATGAATTATATAAATACTCAATTGATATATATAATTATATTAAATAAATACACAAATATAAATAAATAAATATATATATATATATTTCTTAAAGCCCTAAAGCTTTTAATGTCTTAATTTTGATTAATGACAAACATTGATGAGTACTAATGTCTTATTTGTACAAGTGATAGAGTTTTTGGATTGATGTTTTAATCCATAGAAGGACAAGATTTCAAGTCTTCAAGGAAGTATACAAGTCAAGACTATCAAGATTTGAAGACAAGTTTTTATTGGATTAGATAGAAACTAGAGGTATAGTTTTAGAATTTAATATTTTTTGATATCTCTAGTCTTACCTCTAATTGAGTAATGGTTTCTAAAAGTTGTTCTATGAATTTAAAACGTTATTTCAAAATGTTTTTTAATATGTTAAAATATGTTTTGGTATTTCGAAAACCATGCATCGTGATTTCAAAACTTAAATGGCTCATAAACTCTTGTTGGATTGATACCATAACTTATATGGTTGATTGAAATCATCATTTGTGTGTTAGAGTATTGTTGATACACAAATGAACATGTTTCAGTCGACCTAAAGTGGTCCAGGTATCGTCCACAAGTTAGTTTATCTTGTGAATACATGTACTATCAAATTTGTTCATCTGCCAACTTGTGGACGACCATGAGGTCGACCGCAAGATGATGGTGTGGACGACCAATCTGATATGCGGTCAACTGCACTTCCTGAGTGGGTTTCCAACATCTTCATTTTTTACTGTTGGGAACAAACCTTTAAATACCAAAACCTTTGGAATTTATTCAAAGAAGATTTTTGAGCAAAAACATTGTATATCTTGATCCTATAACATCTTAGATGCATTCCAAAACCCTTTCTAAACATCAGTCTTGTTAAAATCATTCAAGAAGGGTTTTTACATTCAAAGGTGAATTTTGAGCAATGTTGACAAGTCATTACTTAAAGAGGTGATTGTGATTCAAATTGATATAACTTCACATTAAGGTGATATCTATCAAACTCTCTATCTCTTATTATTGATTGTAATTGTATTAAGGTTGCAAGTAGCATAAAACCCTAAGTGTTAGGGTGAGCCTTGTATAAATTGTTTTGTATTCAAGGTTTGTTTGTAAAACCTTTGGGTGAATCTTGAATTGAATTGTATTGTTAGGATTCACTAAGGAGAGTGGTGGGATTATTGTATAATCAAGGTTGTGTTGTAAAACTCAAGGGTTGAATGAGTCTTAATTGGTTGAGAGGTTATTTGTGAAACCCTCAGGTGAATTGGGTGAGCCTCTTTTGTAATCTCATTTATTTGATTAGTGAAGGGATTTGATAAGTCCTTGAGTAGGTAACTCAAAGTAGTGGATTAGGTTTTGTTGGATAAACCGGACCACTATAAATCATTGTGTTCAATACTCTAATTTCTGCATTTTATTTGAACACATTATTTCTCACACAACTAGCACACCAAGTGTTTAATATTTGTTGTCAAAGAGGTGTTTTATTGAATTAGGTTGAAAAATCGAATAAAAACCTAATTCACCCCTCTCTTAGGGTTTTCAATTGGTATCAGAGCAGGTCTTCTTGTTTGAGGTTTAATCACCTAGAAGTAAAGATCTTATGGCTCATATAGACAACAATATCATAAGTGAGGGTTACTCTATTAGTAGACCACCTTTGTTGAATGGCTATAACTACACTTTATGGAAAGATAGAATTCATATTTATATTTCCTCCATTGATTTTGATTTATGGAATATTGTTATAAATGATCCTTATATTCCCACTAAGATTAAAAAGGAAAGAAGTGTTGAGAAAACTCTTAATGAGTTTGATGAAGAGAATAAAAAGAAAATGACTTCAAACTTTATTGCTATGAATATTCTTTGTTGTGCTCTTGATTTATATGAATATAATAGAGTAAGTGATTGTAGTTCCGCATATGAAATGTGGAGATTACTTGAAATTGCACATGAATGATTGACATGCACATCAAATCAAGAAGAAAGTGAAATGAAGAAAACGATCAATCCGAGTTTGTAAACACTTGTCTTATGGCTCTTGAAGATGAGGTAAGTACTTCTACCTCACAAACTTTGCATGTTAGTGAAAATGATTGCAATGATAATTGTGATATATTTGATCAAGATGAATTTGTTGTTAATCTCTATCATGAAATGAAGAAAGTCATCAAGAAGAATAAATTCTTGTTTTTTCAAGTTGAAAATTTGTTATTGGATAATGCTAAATTACTTGATGAAAATGCTTTATTGCTTTCTTCCAAAATGACTCTTGATGAAAATATTCTTGGTCTATGTGATAAGGTGAAATTTCTTGAAAATGCTAATAATGATCTTGTTATTAGAAAAAAGAAATTGAATGACATGATGAGTGACTATGATGCTATGAAGTTGAGAATAGATGATTTAAGTGTTAGCTTACACAAGCTCACTGATTGAACCATAATTAGATTGGTTTTTAGAAGCTTAATGTGTTGTTTATTAAGATAAAATCTACCTAATTGTGTGTTTATGTGCTTAAATTGGTTCTTTACACTTTTATCCATGTTTGTAGGTATTTTGAAGGTATTTTAACATGTTTAGAAGGCATTGGAGGAAGATATGAGGCTTAAGAAGTTGTTTTGCCAGCAAAATGGAGTGGACACGCCTCAGAAACCAATTGGACGCGTACTTGAAGAAGTGGACGCGTCACTATTCATCCACGCGTCCATTCTCAGTAGTTTTGGAGCCTCACGCGTCCACTTGGACGTTTCTGACTGTCTCGCGCGTCCACTTTTGACAACACGCGCGTCCACTCTCCGAATTGAAGATTTTGGGCAGTTTTTTAGTAGTTTTGAATTAGGACTCTTATGTAACTAACCCTAGGACCTTTTCTAACTATTTATAGGGTTTATTAGCTTAGTTTTTGGGGTCAAGCACTTTAGATTATCTCTTTCCGAGCATTGTAGGAGATCAAGGGTGGGAGCTCCTCGGGAAATCGGATTCCTGTCTAATGAGTTTCCCGTCTAATTATGTTATTGAACACAGAGAGAGAAAGTGGATGCATCCACCAAACCTCACGCGTCCACCCTCAGAAGTTTGAAAGCCAAGTGGACGCGTCCACCAGACCTCATGCGTCCACCATTAGAAGTTTGACAGCCAAGTGGACGCGTCTCATTTACTCAGGCGTCCACTTTTCGAATTCAAGTTGTAAGCTCGTTTTAAGTAGTTTCTAATTAGGACTCTTGTATAAACAACTCTAGAACCTTTTTCTAACTATTTATAAGCCTTAATAGTTTAGTTTAGGGTGTCAAGCACTTTAGATTCTCTCTTCCCGAGCATTGTAGGAGATCAAGGGTGGGAGCTTCTCGGGAAATCGGATTTCCAACTAATGAGTTTCTCTCTTTCCCTTAATCTTTTTATGATGGTTTCCTTTATGTTTTGTGAGTAGTTTTCTTAAGTTAGCAAGGACATGTATTAGGTTTATGTTATTCGGGAATATGAGAATTACGTTTTGTAATTAAAAACTCGATATTTTCAAGGGATCATTATTTATATTTGAGTATTTGAACAATTCTTGGTTTTATTCTATCAATTATGTTATTTCAATTATTATTGGCCATTTTAATTGTTTTACATAGTTGATTAACTACGGTTATGCAGAATCGATTTTCGGTAACCAAAAGTAGTAACTATTGATTAATTTAAATCTGTATTTGATTAATTGATAGGGAATTGTTTGAAACGAATTACATGATTTTAATCGGCCATTAATTTTATGTAATTCGGTAATTTAGTTTAATTATGTTAAAGTTAATTTGTCGTGCTTCTCGGGAATTAACCTAAATTTACAGGAATCGGAATTTGCTGCGCTACGCGGAATTCTAAGTCACTACTCAAATAGGTTATTATCAATGATTAATCCCGAATAAGTAAAACCAAAATACAAAGTCCTTGCTAACGTTTTTCTTTTCTTTGATTCTTAATTAATTTGTGAGTAAATTTATTTAAAGTTTATTCTTTTAAAATAAAAATCAAATCTTTCCCCCTCTAATCTTGATTAGTTTACTTTATCTGAAATTTTACAAGTTCCAGTGGGTTCGACCCTTACTTTCCCTAACTGCATAAATTAGTTAAAGTTCGGAATTTAATTTGATAGCGCAACGACATGCTCGTCAAATTTTAATCGGTCATTAATTTTATGTAATTTGTATTGATGTTGTCCTCGAGCTGAATAACTTAATTAACTATTTTATGCGAGCGATTCAGTAATTTAGTTTAATTAGGTTAAAGTTAATTTAATGTGTTTCTCGGGAATTAACCTAACTTTCACAAGAATCAGAATTTGCTGCGCTACGCGGAATTCTAAGTCATTACTCAAATAAAACCGAAATACAAAGTCCTTGCTAACGTTTTTTTTACCCATTGATTTGTGAGTGATTTTATTTAAAGTTTTAATCTTTTAGATAAAAATTGTATCTTTTCCCTCAAATTTTGATTAGTTTACTTTATCTAAAATTTTACAAGTTCATGTGGGTTCGACACTTACTTGCACTAACTGCATAAGTTAGTTAAAGTTCGGAATTTAATTTGATAGTGCAACTGGCACACTCGTCAAATTTTGGCGTCGTTGCCGGGGATAAAACCAATCTAATCATGGAATTCCCCCACACTAAATATTTGCTTGTCCTCAAGAACCTCAATTCATTTGCACCATATTCTCTCCAATAATCCTCCAAGTCATCCATCAACTCTACTTTTTAAAATAAATCGTGCATGTGTGATAGATCATCACTTATAGACTCATTGTAACAATCAACTATCCTTAACATGGCCAACAACCTTGAAAACCAATCAAAATCCATTTTAAAATGAAAAACCATACACAAATAACAAGAACAAATTCAATCAAGCCACAATCAACTCAAACACATCATAGTCATATGAAAAGTAATGTCCACACTACCATAGGCTTGTTATCTCACACATCTCTCCACTAATGGAAAAAAAATAAAGTCGACTTGAGTCAATTTGGACTTGAGGCACGTAACGTTAGACTTGGGTGTTGGTTAACAAAGAAAGGTAAGGAAAACAAAGTAGTCAAAAGAATTACACAAAAGGATAAAATAATTTGAAGCCAAAGTTCTTCAATTGACACTTCTCTCCTTATTTACATTCAATCATATCAACCAACTCATATACTTTGGACAATCTTTGAACTTTTTTTCTCTTTCTTTTATTTTTTCTCAAGTGCTCTTTTTTTTTTCTTCTTTAAACCTTTCATAGAACTTCACTTTTTTTCCATCATATGCCCTCTTTCTTTTGCACTTTTGCTCTCTTTAATTTCCTAAAGAGTTAGGAAGCCTTCAAGTTTCCTAAATAGTTAGGAAAATACAAATTTAGAATTTTTATAAAGAGTTAGAAAATAGTAAACCTAAATTGTTTGGGATTATTTCCTATTTATTTATATGCTTTATTTATTTAAATTATTAGCATGAATGATGATCATGGGCTTTTAGGATGACCAATATTGATTGTTTATTTTGTTATGAGTTGTAATTATTAAATTGGGTGTTTTAAATCCCATATTATTATTTTGGGCTTATTAGCCATGTAATTTATACTCTTGCCTTGGTATGCCAAGGATTATTTATGTAAATTGGAGGTTGAAGAAGTCCATAAGAATGAGTACAATGAAGGTGAAAAAATTCCAAAAGAACAAGTGGGAGCATATAATAGATTTTTAATTCTATTAAAATTTTCTATGTAATAGTATAGGATTTAACCCAAGCTCATAACCCAATCCTTGTGACTAGGATTGGGTCATAGTTAAGCCCATGATCATTTAAATTTATTTGTTTTGATATTTGCATATGGATGTATGTTAAACCAAATAATGTGCAAAGTGAGACATTAATTATAGACTCAAAAATCTTCCAATTAACAATATAAAGTTAAAATGTATGATTTATTGAAATCATAGCCTAACTCTCCACCAAAATAAAAACCTCAAGAATCTTTACAATCTACAATTGTTGGCTACGCACACGTAAGAGTTGTTTTGGAAAGTAAGAGGTATTCTTGGAGGATTTTATTAGCAAATGGGTTGACAATACTTGATCACCGATTACGTACACGTTGGGTTGCTTGAGTATTTTGAAAGTTTATCTAATTTATAGTTTGGTGGGTTGAACTTAACTAATAATGTGAATTAGAGAATGGATTAACATGAGATTTACCTTATTATGAGCTAAAATTGATAGGGCCTTGCGAAGAGTTGTCACTTATAATAACTAACATACTATAGAAAGGATAAACCTAAGGTATACTAGTTATTTATGAGAATCCAATCATCTACTAAAAAATCCTTCCAACGGGGATTTCCATTTTATATTTGGGAGTGTGGAATTCGAATAAATAGTGGGAGAACCAATTTGTTTAAAGACCAAAATGAATTGGTATATAAATATATCAACTTATTACTAATAATATTTTATTTTCTGTAGTTACTTGAATATTATGGCCCCTATAAATCCTTAATCGTCAATTCTTGAAAAGAACCCACTTACTAGATCAGATAAGTTCGAAGATTGACTAAGGAATTTGAAAATTGTTTTGAATTCCGAAAAGATTAGTTACATTCTAAATGAGGTTATTCCCATAAGTCTACCTTAAGGTTCGACTGAAGAAGAGAAAATAACTTTTAATATGTTAAAAGATGATGATAACACTACAAAATATTATATGCTAGCTTCAATGAGTAATGAATTACAAAAGCATCATGAATCATTAAGGACTGCTAATGATATTCTTCTTCACTTAAAAGAGTTATATGAAGAAAGATCAAGAAGTACAAGATTTTCGATATCTAAGGAACTCTTAAGATACGACTATCCGAAACTGGTGATACAGCACCACATGTCCTCATGATGATCAATATGATTGAAAATCTTGAGAACTTGAACTTCATAATGAATAGTGACTTTCAAACAGACTTAATCCTACAATTTTTCTCGGATTCATATTCGCAGTTTATCATGAACTTTTATATGAACAAAAAGGAAATTCATCTGCTTGAATTACATAATCTTCTTATTCAAAAATAAAAGGACATTAAGGGAAATAGAAATGAGACTGTCTTGGTAGTCTCTTCTTCTAGAGGTTATAAGAACCAAAAGAAGAGGAAGGCTAAAAAGACTTCTAAAAAGCCTAACGAGAATAACTTTAAGAAGGCCAAGAAAGTGACAAAGATAAATATCACTATGGGCATTGGAAAATGAATTGTTCTAAATACTTGCAATCTTTGACGGACAAGAAAAAATTTGATGAAGGTACAATCATCACTTGTTTTCTTAATAAATGCTCTTCTATTTCCAAATCTAACTCTTGGGTTCTTGATTCAGGTGTTTCATCTCATGTATGTGCATCTTTATAGGAATTGGAAACAAGTAGAGAGTTGTCTAAATATGAGGCCATATTGTGGGTTGGAAATGGAGCAATTGTTGCTACCATGGCCATAGGATCTGCATATATTACTTTATCTAGTGGATTTGTTTTACATTTAGACAATGTTTTATATTTGTCAAATGGTTTTACAAATATTATTTATGTTTTAGTATTAACTAGAAATGGATTTGATTTTTCATTTAATGATGATATTTGTACCATTTATTATTTGAATAAATATGTTGATTTGGCAAGTAAGAACAATGGTCTATATTATCTATCCTCTTGTAAGATAAATAAGAAAGTGCAAGAAAATCTAAATGTTCTTCAAAATTCAAAATCCAACACTAAAGAACTGTGGCATCTTAGGCTTGGTCATATTGGAGATTATATACTCACAAAGTTGGAAAAGTTTGGATTAGTTGGACTCTTAGTCCAAATCCATATCCAACTTGTGACTCCTGTCTTCAAGAAAAAATAACTAGAAAGTCTTTTGGTAAGAAAGGACTTAGAGCCAAAGAAGTTTTAGAACTTATACATAGTGATGTATGGGGGCCATTTACAACAATGGCAAGAAGAGGGTATAACTACTTCATTACTTTTACTGATAACTATTCTAAATATGAATATGTGTACTTAATGAAGTACAAATCCTAATCATTATAAAAGTTTAAAGAGTATAAAGTTGAAGTAGAAAACAAACTCAATAACAGGATTAAGACTGTAAAGTTTGATTGAAGAGGTGAATACCTTAGTACTGAGTTTGTTAAATTTTTGAAGGAATATGAAATAGTTTCTCAATTTTCTTCTCCAGGAACACTACAAATGAATGGTGTATTTGAAAGGAGATATCAAACATATATGGATATGGTCTAATCGATGATGAGTTATACTAATATTCCAGACTAATTCTGGGGTTTTGCACTATTTATAACCAATTATATAATGAGTTAGGAATTGCACATGTTTTGAAATGGATTCCATATATAAGAACCAATTATGGGATCCTGTTGATCCTCCAGAAGGGATTGTCTCTATTGGGAACAAATAGGTCTACAAGAGGAAAATTGATTCTAGTAGAAATGTTGAAACCTATAAGGCTAGGCTAGTGGTGAAAGGGTATCGCCAAAGGCAAGGAATCGACTACGGAGAGACTTTCTTATCTGTAGCCATGATGAAATCCATTAGGATTTTTCTTTCTATTGTTGCACACCTAGATTATGAGATTTGACAAGTGGATGTCAAAATGGCATTTCACAACGATTACGTTGAGGAAGATATTTATACAGAATAACCTAAGAGTTTTCTATCTAAAATGAATCCCATAAGGTGTGTAAGTGATGTACTTATAAATTAACTAATTTTTATGTTATTTAATGACTATATTTTGTTTAATGATTATTATGTTATTTAATGCCTATATATTTCACGCTTCCTTTCTATTTCTTTGTTTGTAAGTTTTCTAATGTATTTTAGTTCATTTTGGAAATAAAAAGAAGAAGAAGAAATGTTAGAGAAGTATATAAAAAAATTCACATCATCAATGATGTGGCGCAATGAAAAGATGACAAGTAGTGCTTCCAGAAGCAGCAACGTGAATCAATGAGGATGCGACATATGGAGTTGTGTAGGGAAATTAGGCCACCAACTAGAGTTTCAAGATTTTGGAATACGAAATTACCATTTGCCCCTGATTTTTTGGTCTATAAATAGCAAGTTTATTTTTATCATTTCAACACCAATTTAGTCCCAAACTTTTCCATTTATTTTGTAATTTCTTTTTTTATTATTTTCTTCATCTTAGTGTATTTTCCAAAAATTTTAGAATAATACTTCAAGACTTTTTGTAATATTTAGTAAAGAAATTATGTCTGAATAATTTTAATATTTACAGGGCGTTTATCTTTCAAATTTTCTTTCCAATGTTTATAAATTTCATCTTATATTTATTAAATATAGATTGTGAGTAATTTCCTTTTGTTGGCAAAGATATATGTTAAGTTATTAATAAATGAGATTATGAGATAATTTTCTTTGTACTTAATTCTATTTAGATTTATTTAATTGGACTTATAGTCGGTTTACCCACCTAGTCTTTATTATTCTTATTTTATGCACTTTAAATATCGCAAATAGATTGTCGAGCCACCTAATTAGTTTAATTTATTTTTATGTCTTTAATTTCTTTTTATAAAAGACCGAGCATCCATACTTTTAGTTTAATTTATTTAAATGGCCGGTTGAACCACCTAATTTTTTTAGTTAATATAAATCCAATATTTCTTTATAGAAATATATATATATATATATATATATGTGTGTGTGTGTGTGTGTGTGTGTGTGTGTGTGTGTGTATTTATTTAATAAACTTATATGCATTAATTGAGTATTTATATAATTCATGTTTTAACCAATATAATTGCGTGAATTAATTGGATTGACAATCTAGTCAATAAATGTGATTATATAGCTAAGATTATTAATCTTGTATTAATGATTCAAGTAGCATCTATTAATTGAATTGAATTAAATCTCTTGACTTAATTAAATTAGTAACAGAATTATATAATTTAAATTGTATATAATTAAGCTGATTGTTATATACAGTTTAATGTTGGTGATACCTTATTTACTTAATGCAATTTGATTGAGCATCCTATACAAGCTGGTTGGTAGTGATGTTTAATTAAATTAGAGATTAATCTATTTAAATTGATCGAGATTAATCTAATTTGTAAGGATATGAATTTGTCTGAGCTGATTGAGATTCTAAAACCAATTACTTAATAATGTCTTTATTTATGATTAATCTCATGAATTATATATCTTAATACTAGTTCCTTGATAATGTCTTTTTATATCATTTGTATTCCAAAATCCTTTTAATTTTGTTTACAAATTTGAAAATCCTAAAAATATTTATTTTAATTGTTGTTATTTTCTTGTTTTCAAAATACCAAAACCCCCAAAACCTTTTCCGATTAATTGTTTTAATTTAAGAGTTGACAAATCTCTACGGATTCGATCCCTACTTTACCTATTTACATAAGAATTGTTAGGTTTAAATTTGAAAGTCGTACGACAGTCTTTGTCAGTAACCTTAATAGATCCATTTATGGTCAAGTAAGCTTCGAAGAGTTGAAATTTTCAAATTTGATGAAACAGTCAAATCGTTTGACTTCATTAAAAATCTTGATGAACCATATGTTCACAAACAGGCTAGTGGGAGTGCAATCACATTTCTAGTTTTGTATTTGGATAACATACTTCTCATAGGAAATTATGTTGGCCTGTTAACTTCTACCAAAGTTTGGCTATCCAAGACTTTCTCCATGAAAGACTTAGGGGAAACAACCTATATTTTATGGATTCACATTTATCGAGATAGAGTGAGGAAGATAATAGGTCTATCCCAAAGTTTTTATATAGACAAAATTCTGAAAATATTCAAAATGCAAGGCTCTAAGAAAGAACTATTACCATGTAGGCATGTAGTGGTTCTCTCTAAAGAAATGTGTCATATGACACAAGAAGATAGAGAAAAAATGGGTAAGATTCCCTATGCATCCTTAGTTGGGAGTCTTATGTATCGTATGTTGTGTACAAGACCAAATATTACAACATGGCGAACAAATATTAGTCCAATCTAGGTATTAAACATTGGGAGGCAATCAAAACAATCCTTAAGTACTTATGAAAAATTAAGGATTATGTCTTGATATATGGAGAAGGAGATTTAAGGATAGATAGATAAACAAATTCATATTTTCAAACTAATGCTGATGATAGGAAATCAAACTCAAGGTACATTTTCTTTTGTAATGGAAAAACAATTAGTTGGAGAAATTGTAAACAACCAACTATTGTTGATTCCACTACAGAGGCCGAGTATATTAGTGCTTTCGAAGCAGATAAATAGTTTGCTTGGATGAAGAAATTCATTAGCGAACTTGGGGTAGTTCCTTCCATTGAATCACCAATTCTTCTTTATTGTGACAACAATGGAGCTATACATCAATCAAAGGAACCCAGGTCTCGCACTAAATCCAAACACATTGAAAGACACTTTCATCTTTTTCGGGAATTCATTGGAAGAGGCGATATAGCCATGTAGAAAACAACATCAATTGAAAATGCGGTTGATTCATTCACTAAACACGTCACAAAAGTAGCTAGACTTTCATAACTAAAAGATGGTGCTTAAAGATTGTGTAGAATGGCTCTAGTGCAAATGAGAGATTGTTAGTAAAATGTTTTAGAACATTATTTATTTGTAATAATTTGATGTAAAGTATTTTGGTTATTTCCCATTATATCCATTTATTAGTTATTTATTCTTTTTCATACGCATATGTTGATGACATTAAAAGAAAAATTAAGACTAATAATAAAATGTTCCTAGTCATATGATTATTATCAGGACAAATAATAATCTAAAAAACCTAGTATTGTTTACTTGTTATATGATCAGTATAGAGATATTGATATGATGAAAAATGGTAAATTTCATACCATTATAAACGAGAGAGTTATTTGTTGAGACAAATGAACTTGAACATGACTTAAACAAAATAAACAAGTAATTGAGAATTATTTGTTATTGTACTATGAAATTTTATTCATTTGACCTAAGATGATATATGCTCTCATATTCTCTTTGCAAGTATTTACTAGTATTAATTATTCTAGTTATATACAAGAGTACAAAATTTCTTGTAGTACTCATGTAAATGTATGAGAACATATGATCATGCAAAATAGAATCCAATACTTCTTACTTGAAGCAAAAAGATATCAATGTACATTTTTTTCTTGATTGAGAAATCTTCGACCGAAGTATATTATATTGAGAAATAAGTTTTTTATAATAGTCTAAAAATCTAAATGATGTACTAAATATATTCTCAAAAAGGATATCAAATTGGAATTAATAAAATTCTATAGTATTTGTTCATTTGATAGAGATTTGACATAGTCATTCATTTATTAAATAGGAGTTGCGGAGTATTTTGCTAGACACCAACCACAATCTATGGAAATCCTAATATGAATTAATGAGAACATACTAGTGATATAATATTAAAGAAATTTAATATTAGTTTCCATTACTATTTGATAATGAACTTAGGAAGTCACAAATAATATAACCGACAAGGGCATGGTAGTCATTTGTACTAACTTGTATAAAAAAGATAGAGATCCTAATATATTCCAGAGCTATGTGTAATGGGAGAATTTGATAAATTAAGTTATTTTGATCAATATAAAATAAAATAATTTAAGTTGGTAGGTTTATAAATATAAATATCATAATAATAAGTTATTGGGTTTGATACGAAATTAATCCAAAAGTTGGATGAATTTCTACAATCCTAATGAACTTGCCTTTTAACGTAAAGTCAGAGTTTTCTTAACATCTATATATATTCATTATAGGTGAAAGAGATAAATATTCTCTTAGACTCCATCTCTAGGGTTTTCTAGGAGAAGAAAACATTACTGATCTTATCCTCTAAATTGGGAAAAATTATTGAATTTTTTTTCCTTTTTCACAAAACAATTTGTCTTGGGTTTGTGTGGATGAACTAGAGAATCTACCATTAGTAGATTCAAAACAACTAAGAAATGTAATTTTCGTGTTCATCATATATTGGCAAGTACATCCACTTTATTTGTTAATTTTTTTTTACTCCACTGCAATATACATATTGATTTACACAAACATCTTAAGAAATTGAGAAATGGTTTTCAAATAACAGGTATGAACTTCACTGCTAGGCCAATTGGCCACCCTATTTGCAAATTATTTCTTTAAGAAATCCACCATCACAACATGGAGAATTATTGTTATGCCCATGATCCCCAAGAACTAAGTAGTTCTGTCGAAGACCTTTGAAAACATTTTTCTTCTCCATTTTTTGTTGAAAACTTAGCAAAAGACAAGGTGTTGAAGATTAGAGTCCTTCACCCACTCATTTATGCCAAATGTCGACGTCCCTTTGAATTGAAAGACCAATAGGAATGCTATCTGGTATGAAGCTTTACCAGAAAGGTTTCTCCACAATAATATTTATTAGGATGGGTTTAGATCGAGCAATGGGTTCTCCGTAAGTTGCGTGAGCACTGCTGCAGTGGGTTTGGATTGGTAGAGTGAAAATAGTGGTGGGACTGTTATACCCGTCAAAATTAGTATTATTGATTTGGTGGTTTTATTTCCCATTGAAACCATTGGTTTTGGACACTTTAGATCATGTGAAAATACTTTGTGGGTACAAAATGGTATATTAATATTGAGTTTTGAAAAAATATATATTTTTTGAAATGTAATATATTTTAATAAGAATTTTTTTATTAAAAATTAAAGTTATTTGATATGTTTCGAATTTTACATTATTAATAATATTATAAAATATAATTAATAAATTATTTAATATTTTAATTTTAATTTAAAAATAATAAAAATATTATTTATATAATTAAGTGAGATTTATATACAGTATTAAAAAATTATTTTAAAATATATTTTTATTCAAAATTAAGAAAGATTTTAAAAATCCGTCCAAATAAATTTTTTTTATGAATCCAATATAGTTTAGGAATATATTTTGCGAATTTCACGAGAATGAATCAAGAAAACTTTAATCTCGCTTTCTTTTTCGTCACTCGCCTCAGTTGGTCTCCCTCACTACTGCCGTCTCCTCTTCCGGCGACTTCAGTCACTGTAAGTATTTAGGGCAACGCTTGTAGATTGTGGCAATAATTTGGGCTTAAGATTCCTTTAACAGATCGACATCTCTAATCTGAAAGAGATTTGCACTGTCTATAATAGATATCTTTTGGATCAACAAAACCAAAATATTCTGCATTCTCCACAATTCATTTTCATTGTAGTTGTTCTGCATTGTAAGTCCTTATTCTTTGTGCTACAAGTTTTGGCGCAGACTGGCTTCCCAATTAGAGCAAAAATTATTGCAAGCAATAATTGTAGTACTGTCATTATTTCTAAATTTATCAATCAAGAAGTTCCTCATGACTCTTTCCTTGTCATTGGTTTTCTGATATTCATTTTTTTTATTTAAAAAAAAAAAGAGAAAAATCTTTGGTGGTTGCCTGAATTTTTTAAATCGGTTGAGTTTTGGGTGAAACACATGGATTTATGCCTTCACCATATACATCTTTTTAATCCTCTCTGCAAGTTTCTAAATTACTAATGTCTTCAGCAAGTTCTTTCTATCATGTAGTGTTTTTTAATTGAGAACACGAATTTGTCTTATTCTAATTTGGAGATTGGCATTGCTAAGTATGTAGGGGTGAATTTCAGATCTACTGAATTTGGTGTTATTCTTCTATTGCAGCAATTTCAGTTAACATTGATTATTATGGCTGCAAAAGATGTTCTTTCCCCCTTTCTTCTCTATGCTTCTTTTCAGGAGAGGAGAGGAAAAAGAAAAAGGAAAAAAAAGGAACTGGAGAAATAGGACTTCAATTTTGAGGAAGAATTTCATTGATTTTTTGGTCATTTGTTATGACTATGTTGATTTGGTTTTATATATTTAGTAGATTATACTTTCAATATTTGTTTAGTCTAAGATTTTGTGAAATCATTGAAAGTTATTTTCCATGGGTACTGAACTGCTGAAGTCTTTTACATTATAAAAAAAATGAAGTAGAGTGTAAGAAACATCAAAGGGGAGTAAAAAATAACTCATGTATATATATATATATATGTGTGTGTGTGTGTGTGTGTGTAGTTTGTCAAAAATATGAGTATCGCTCTGCTATTTGATGAAATTTCAGGTGTCAATATAATGACTTATTAGTACTCACAGATCACTGGAAAACCTTACTTGTAGATGATTTACAGGAACACAGAAGACATATCAAAGAGGAGGAAGAAGGTAATCAGAATTTGATTTCAGTACAAAGTAAGCAGCAATGAAAATCCTTAGATTAACTTTCGCAATAGCTTTAGCCTCTGGTGTGGCAGCTATACTCATTTACATCAATGGCCTCTCATTTCAAAGTACGCAGTCAAACTTAATTCCAATCTTCTATATATGTTTATATGTGTCGTTGATGAACATATAGGAACTTATTGAGTGCATTCATTTTGAAGATGGGGCCATTCATCTTTCAAATGAAGATCTTGAGGCATTGCAAAATCTGCAAACTACTTTTCAGAAATGTGTGGTGAGTAAATTAATTTAGTACACTATATTATCTTTTCATTTAATTTGTTTATGTTAGACTTTGTTGTTGCTGGTTTTGTTGTTGCTAGATTTGGAATTATTGATCAGTCTTCATTATTTGTGAATTTAGTGTTTCCCAAGTGAAAAATATGTCACGAAAATTAAGAGAGTTTTTTCTTATATCAAAGATAATTTGTTCTAACTTAATTTCTATTATCTTGGCTACTTGTATTATAATGAATTGAAGAAATTTTAGAAAATGTTCTTAAGAGTATGCATATGGATGTTGTTGAGTGTGCCACACACATACATTTGGTTGTTTGAAAATGTACCTTAAGAAGAAATTTTGAACTTATTTGATCTCTTCACAGAGAATAGTAATTGTTATGAGATTCCTATCATGTTTCGGTTGTAAATTTATTTCATTACTTATGAATTTATATATTTTTCATCCTGCAGAGTATTGCATTAAAAACATGTTTCTTAGTTATGTTACTAGTCTTGGAATCATTGCCTTGTTTTTGACTAACATGTGCATGTAGATATAGTTCTGGCAGTCATAACATTTGTTTCAAGTACATCTGTTCAAGAGGGAATTTTCATACATAGATGTTACACAGTGAATGGTGTGTTACGACACACGTTAGTTATTAAACAATGTTATGTGGTCTCATGCATTAACTCCAAATATGAAGCCACATAACAAGTATTTTGATTCTCTCTGGATAATGTTTTATTTCAATAATATACTTAATAAAGAAAAAGAATAGGTCTTTTTGTCATAGATATGGACTTCTGCTAGGTAAAGTTACTCACATCACTCTACAACAAAACGTTTTTTGTGTTCACTTTTCTTATGCTTAGAACCTAAAAATTCCAATTACGGAACAACTGAAAAAGCAAGCATGGATAGAGGAATATTGATATTATATCTCAAAAATATTGTTCAGAAATTTATCAAGAGCTAAATAAAGGAATAATGTCTAGTTGGTTGTGCCTATCTGTTGCGGATCTTGATGAACTGGAGCTGTTTCTTGAAATATACTTTTCTCTGTTTTCAAACATTTAAAATAAGCTAATTTTATCTTTTTTGAAGGGAAAAGCTATTTTGAGCGACACTCTTTGGCTCTTTAAATCTGATCTTAGCTCAAATAAAGCTGGGAAAACAGAATTTCAAAAGCAGTCTACTTCTCAAAATCATTTGAAATACAGTCAAAAAATGGAAATGCTGAAATAGATTTTCAAACAGTTCTTTCAATGCTTACTTCATTTGAGCATGTTAAAAAAGGATAAAAGCCAATGAGGACATGCCAATAGTAGCAATTGCTTGCAAAATAAGTACTCATGATAAGTACGATCTGTCAAAATAAAATTATGTTAGGTGGTTTCCTGTATCGACGTCTTGAGTGCATTTGGACAGTCGATCCTCCTTAAGGGTAATTACTACGAGATCTCTCTCTCTTTCTCTTTCGCAATATAAATCTTGACCACATCTCAACAGGCATTTCTCACTTTATATTCATCATTTGTGGTGGTTCTATTTGATTTACTCATCTCAAGATATGTTCTTGCAGAGTGCTAATGGATTAGGATTAGAAGCTCTTAGTGGCAAGGATTATTGTGAAGTTACTCTCAGGTTCCCTAGTGAGACAATTCCAAAATGGGTATGCTTCCTCATATGTGCTAGTAATTATCTTTCTTTTGATAAAATCCTTGAGTATTTTCTGATTTATGTTTCCTTCTCCATGTCCGCATGTTGTGTATCATATACTGTTTGAAAACTTACCATTGCCTTTCAACTTCTGAAGGATACTATATACTTAATACCTTGATTAAATGATGTTCTTTTTACTGCTTAACATCAGTGCTTGCTGTATTTATTTCTATGTAAATATCATGTTCTGATCTCTAACTGACTGGTGTTTGATCTACTACTGAACAGAAAGATCCAAAAACAGGGGAACTTGAAGGCTTATCATTTAGATATGATTTATGTGAAGCTGTAGCAACATGGGAACAGGTGAGTAATTTCAATGTTGTTTAATTTCTCTAAGATGAAAATTAATGTTATGAAGATTACCACATCAAAGATTATTGCAGTAGCTCTTTTATTAATTGAAAGTTATTTAATTTCAAAGAAACTTTCGACAGAAAACCAAGGGACGAGAATCTTAGAGGGGCATATCTTTGGGTAGGCTTAGTACACAGCAATGAGGAGCCAAACCAGTCCTGTAACTAGGCAGGGTATCGACTTGACCTAATGGGACAGTGAAAAAAGATGGTGTGAAAAATGACCTATAGAAGACCCTCCATTATCTGTGTCCTTAAAGAGAGGTTCAGCTCAAGCTAAAACTTTAATTAAAGTACCTCTTTCCGTTAATGTCAGGATCTTCCTTTCTGCTGCTCGTTTCAAACATGACTTCATTATGTGAAGTTCTGTAGTTTTAACGCATCTTCCATTATTCCAAATAGAAGAAGAGAAAACAAATCTTCCTAGTTCTCCATCACAATTAACACTGATTGTTCTTTTGGAAAAACGAACCAAAGCATAGTATGATTCTTCTCTATAGTTGAATAATTTCGTAAACTCTTAAAATTAAATTTGCTACCGTTGTTTCCTTAGCAAGATTCTCTACATTCGATATAAGATATCTATTATCTAGAATATCTGTCTAACTATTATTTCTGGAGTACTTTTTGTGTTTGCAATTTACATGGTATTTAGTGAGATGGCTTACTCAGGTAAGGAATAGTACCACAATACTTACCAGGGAGTTCATTGATGGTTTACCAAATGGTTGGGAGGATTATGCCTGGCGGAGGATCAACAAGGGAATACTTTTGTAAGTATCTTGCTCTCAGATGTAGGACTGCTAATTGCTACGATGGGAAAAAGTGATATAATAATTAATTGCATGTTTGAATAAATTAATAAATTACAAAGATGTCATGAACACTCTTGTATTACAATTCTTTTTTTTTTTTTCTGTCTCTTGTATAAAGATGAGTATAACTTTTTGATGAATCCTAAGATATACCTGGTTAACAATTAGTATCTTTTTGTTTGTCTATACTTGGCTTCTGATAACATTCATTGCTACTTCTAGAGTAATCTTGTGTCTGTTTGTGCTCACACATATCAATGTGAAGCATCCTTACACAAATAAAATGTCTTTTAAGTCATAATATACATACAGGTTTTGCATCATTATTGTGATCTGGATTCCATTTTCTTACATTCAAAGTTTACTCTTTGTCTTTCTGAAGTTGATACTGATTTTCTGCTTGTGGTAACAATGCTAGGATAATGGCTTTAGAATATTCTTGATTTCCTCATTCTATTGTTTTCTTCTCAAAGAAATCATTTTCTAAATGTCCGATTAGGTGTGTTGAAGCTAATATATCACCTTTGTAACTTCAAGGCTTTTCACATCAAGTGTTCATTCCACATTGTTTTTTCTTAATTGATTAGTTGAGCACTTTCCTTTTTGTAAGTCATGTGTATGACATTTGTCTTTATAGGAATCAATGTGAGAATAGAACTCTCTGCATGGAAAAGCTTTCTCTGGTACTTCCAGAAAGACCACCTCATTACCCAAAGCAATTTGGTCGCTGCGCTGTTATTGGTAATTCAGGAGATCTCCTGAAGACAAAATTTGGCAAGGAAATAGATACATTTGATGCTGTGGTCCGGGAGAATGGAGCACCAATCCAGGTAAAACGCTTGACTGTTGTAATGGTTGTCATCTAATAAGTTATTTCAGGGCATGCTGGCTAACACCTTACATGTTGTTGATCTCCAGAACTTTACTGAATATGTGGGCACCAAAAGTACATTTCGGCTTCTTAATAGGGGCTCGGCAAAAGCCCTTGACAAAGTTGCTGAGTTATATGGTATTTTTTTTTTTTTTTTGCTGCCTACACATCTTTGTCCTCTCAGATTAGATGCATTCAGCGTTATGTTTTGCAGATAGAGGAAAAGAGGTTCTGATCATCAAAACGACGATACATGACATCATGAACAGAATGATTCGGGTTTGTACATCTTTCATTCACATATTGCTTGAGTTTGATTTCCTTGTATCACCATTATGTTGCAGTTCATCATCAAAATATACTTTTTTGGATCCAAAAGGGAAGTATATATAATTGTGAGCAAAAATCTGTACAAAGTTTAAGGGCCCTGGCCAGGAAGCTATTAGCATCAGAAGTGCCCCCTAGTTTACAAAACAATATGTACATCATGCGCACTAATAATATTCTCAATTGCCAGTCATAAAAATATACTTGGTCAACTTCAATTTGTTTTGAAACATGAAAAAGAAAATATCAAACTTCATAGAGGACAATTTACTGTTACATTAGTGAAAATCACATTCAATACACTTTTTCCATGATAGTTCCTGTCCTTAAGAATTAATTTATACATGCCTGTAACATGTTATAGGAGCCTCCTATGCCATCTCCCAAATGTGGATACAATATTAACTCTTCCCTGGCACACTTGATAGGTTTGTAAAGTTGTTATTTGTGCAAACTATTTAAGCAATTTTCTTTGATCTCAAGAGACTTGGTGTTTCCTTTATATTCATTTTATGAATTCATTGTTATAAGAGGCTGGGATCTTGGCAAATGACTAGTCTGAATCATGAGCTACAAATTTAGATCAAAATACTAATGTTGGAATAGAAGGCCAGGATACCGAAGGCAGTAAGGTGACTATTCTGCAGATACATAAATCAATACAGAGCAGAGCTCTCTCCTTCCCTGGGCAAGTGATTTGTGTCTACTTTGATTTTTCTAAGGCTTGACTGTAGTTTCCCGTAAGACTCATCTTTACATTCCCTTTTCTCTCTGCATAAGAAGCAAAATGGTGAAACGGTTGGGGAGCAGTAGCTAGAGAGTGGGAATCAAGCTATTCGATTCTTTGGTTTTCCATTTCTTTTGCGGTTGCATGGAGAGTCATGATTAGGACTCCATTTCACATAGCATCTTTTAGCTGCATCTTATTATGGATTTCAAGTTTATGGTGTTCCTTTTGCTAGAATTGTGGGGAATTAAAGTACCACAGAAATTGCAAGTCCTACATCTCATGGAATTCCAAAATACTCTTGAGAAACTTCAGGATTTGCAAATTCCATAATTTTTTATCTAAATGGAGAACTAATCTTATTCTTATTCTGCTTGTCCTTGTATTTCCGTACTTTTTCTGTTGTGTGAAAAGACCACTGAATAATATATGTAGGGAAACTGAATTCAATGAATCAGGATATCCAGGAGTTATGAAATCCCTTTATTTAATAAACTTGGGAAAAGAACACACACTAGAAGAAGCTAAACAATCTATGAAACATAATATTACATTTTTTGTTTCCTTCTATAAGAATTTCATGTTGGATTATGTCTTCAAACTTCATGTGATCTCATCAGTATGCCAAAGTTCTGGAGAAAATAGTCTGAAAGTGGATGTTTGTTTCTCAGCTAATCTGGTCTGCTTTGTGGCTTTAGGAAATCCCAATTCTCAACCCTGTACATCTCATGTTGGGCACGTCCTTTGGTTCAGCAGCAAAAGGAACAGGGTTGAAGGCTCTCGAATTCGCACTTTCCATCTGTGACAGTGTGGACATGTATGGTTTTACTGTTGATCCTGGATATAAAGAGTGGTATGTAAGCAGAGAATCTTTGACATCACAACTTTTCAATGAATTTATTTTAGAAACTGTATCATGTCATGGAGCAAAAACATTTTTATAGGACTAGATATTTCTCAGAGTCTCGACAGGGTCATACTCCATTGCAAGGCAGGGCTTATTATCAAATGATGGAATGTCTAGGAGTAAGTTCTGCTGCTTTAGTCTTTGGATCCCAAGTTATTTTCCCAAGTGAATGGGTGTTTTCATTGATCATGCTGATTTTGAAGGTTCTTGGTTCTTCTGTAAATATGATGCAACTGCAAAATTCTTTTCTAGTACATACAATGAATTATACTGCATGCATTCAGGTGGGATTGTCCCAAAAAAATGCACTTTAAATGTTGATTATTGATACGATGAGATGTTATTTTGACATTTAGTTGAGAACATTGGCTGGCATCCATTTCTTCTGATTATTGGCTTTTTATAATATAATTGTTGATTAATTGCCAACATTTATATTCCCTTTCTTTTTGGCTTTTAGCTTATCAAAATCCATTCTCCAATGCGAGCAGAACCAAATCGTTCTTTGAAGTGGGTCCCAGATCGCAGATTAATCATTGCTGCTAGAATTGCATCAGAAAAATTGTTACGGTAATTATTTTTCAGTTATTCTTTCTTTTTCAGATATCTTTGTAATTTTGTCTACATACATGGAACTATCCATTGATCTTGTAAGGGCATAAATAAAGAAAATGATGATAATTGATAACAATGCATGAATTTTGACCAAGTGAATGACTTTTCAATCTTTTGTTCCTGTGGCTCTTTCTGAAAAAGGTTGGCGCTGTATTTTTAATCTGTACATATGTTTTACTATCCCAAAAAGGGGTTTAAAGAATGATCATATTTGTTTATTATGTGAACTGGATGCATCAATGAAAAGAGAAAACGAGCTGTGTCTACAGGAGCAATTCTATGTATATTTAGAACTGGATGTAAATATTTAGAATCTGAAAGTTTTTTACATGGATAATATTTATATATTTTGTTTGTAGCAAAATTCATTCATGCTATCACTCTTCCAAGCTCTTCCTTTTTTAGTCATTGTTCAAGCCTTTTGTTGTAATCCTTGTTACAACAATTGTCAATGTGTTATGAACTTTGGCGTAGGATCTAGTCACAAGTCTAGAAACTAGAAGAATTTTTCTAGAATTTATGATGAACGAAAATGAGGCTAACTTACAGAGTCTCTCTAAAACACTTTTATGGAGAATTAAGCTGCCCTTCATATCATATGTTAGTCCTTTTAAATAGGCTTATCAAAACAATGGAAAACAAAGGTTTCTAAATTATAGGATCTAAATTAGATACTTTGAGCAACATAATAAACAAGAAAAGTAAACAAAATAACAAAGAAAGGAAAAAGAATAAAACAGAATAAAAATCTAATTATGTGATTACTAATTTCGCTCCTCTTGTTGGTGCAATTTTGTGACCACTAATTTCACTCCATTGTTGCTGTCTTGTTATCAATTTTCCTCCTATAATACTTTCATCCCACAAAAGCATCTATATCATCATTTCCCCCCTTGACTAAGAGTTTGTTCTCAAGCTCGAACTCACAATAAGCGTCTTGGAAGTGATCAAGAGATTCCCCGGTTGCATCCTCTAGAAGGCACCTATTGCACTAACAACTCCCGAATACCTTAATTAACCCTACTGCAAAGAATAGCTTGTGAAACTACCTTCCCATCACAAACTGTTGGAAGATTTGTAGCTGGTGGAGAACCTTTGTACTCCTTTAAGAAAAGACACGTAAAACACATCATGGATTCTACTACCTTCAAGAAACTTAAACTTGTAAGCAACATGACCTATTTGAGCCACAGCTTTGAAGGGACCAAAATACTTTAGAAGGAGTTTGTGATATTTCTGCCTCGCAATGGATAACTGGCGATATTATTGGAGTCGTAGTCATACCCAGTCACTAACTTCAAAACTTAACTCACAATGCAAAAGTTTGTTGAGCTTGCAAAAGTTTAGCATGACTTGTTTGCAGGACTGCATCCCTTTCTTGCAAAGCCTTATCAATTGCTTCAATCCGTGTAGAACCTGCAGAATAAGATAGAAGTCGAGCAAGCGCCTTGCTATAAACCAAGTGGAAAGGAGTGTTGTTAAGGGCAGTATGGTAGGAGGTATTGTAGCAATATTCAGCCCAAGATATCCAATCAATCCAAGCGTGTGGACGATCACCAGTGAGATATCGGAGGTACATCTCAATTATACGATTAACAACCTCCGTTTGTCCATTGGATCGAGGATGGTAAGTAGAAGAGAAGGCTAGTTTGGAATACTGAGATGAAATAACTCATTCCAAAACGTGCTAACGAAGATTTTTATCACAATCAAAAATAATAGACTCAGGAAGCTCATGAAGTCGGAATATCTCTGCAAAGAAGATGGTAGCAACAAATATAGCAGTAAATGGATGAGCCAAAGGGAAAAAATGAGCATACTTTGAAAGTTGGTCAACCACCACCATAAGAGTCGATTTACCCCAAACTTTAGGCATCCATTCACAAAATCCATATAGATTTCAGCCCTAACTTATTGTGGTACCGGAAGAGGTTGAAATAACCCCGCAGGCTGCAAATTTTGCCATTTATGGCGCTGGCACACTAAACAATTCTGCACAAATTTCAAGGTAGAATGTTTTGCACCCTTCCAATAAAATTCCTATCGAAGACGTTTTAATGTCTTTTGTCCCCTTCATGAGCCATGTGGAAACAAGGGAAGAGGTTGGTAGGAGGTATACCTTACCTTTTGTTAGATAGCCTAACATAGATTAGGTAGATATCCTAACATTAATTAGGCATTTCTCAACATAAGATTAGACATTTTTCAACATTCTTATGTGTATATATATGTAACCATATCGTTCATAGGAATACATTACACGTTATGTGTATATATATGTGTCGGATCTTATTCATTACACGTTTGATTTTTACTTTGAAAATTTTCTGAACAATCTTTTGATTTCTTGTTTTAAGGGTACTATTGATAAGATATGGAAGAGAAAAAGTTTGTTGTTTCTAATATGATTCCAGTAATGTCTAAGATAACATATCACAAACTTAATTCATCAAATTATCTTAATTGGAATCGAACTATTGAATTGTATCTATTAAGCATTTATATGGATGATCATTTAACTGATGACCTTCTTAAAGATGAGTTTAGGTTGCCTTGATGAGAAAAGATGTTCATTTGTTCTTACGAATTAATTCGTAATTCTATGGATAGTGAATAATTAAACGATGACCTTCTTAAAGATGAGTTTAGGTTGCCTTGATGAGAAAAGATGTTCATTTGTTCTTACAAATTCGTAATTCTATGGATAGTGAAATTGTTGATTTAATTATTCACTATCTAACACTTGAAGATCAGGCGATCTTGTACATCCCAATCCAACTCCAATTCCCCTTGTTCAATATATTGGAAGAGCTGTGATAATTCTTGGGAAGTTGAAGTTTCGTGCTGAATAGCATCAAATATTTCAGATTGAAGGAAAGAGACTGTCAGGAGATAAATGGAGCCTTCATCCTGTCTAGACAAGGCATCATCAACTTTTTTATTCAATTGTCCAGCCTTGAACTCCACCCTAAAGTCAAACCCTATCAACTTAGGGATCTAGTTTTGTTGTAAAGAAGTGGTGAGGCATTATTGTAACAGATATTTGAGACTAAAATGATCTATACAGATAAGGAAAGGTCTGTCCTATAAGTAGGGTCGCCAATGACAAATAGCCTTGGCTAAAGCAATAAGTTCCTGCTCATATGCTGTCAATTTAAGGTGTCGTTTTGCAATTTTACGGCTAAAGAAAGTAATAGGGTGATTTTTTTTATGTAATACTATCCCAAACCCACTGCCAGAAACATCATATTCTACCACAAATTCTTCATCAAAGTTAGATAATTGCAAAATCAAAGCTGAGGAAAGAGAGGCCTTAAGGGTATTGAAGGCAACCTCTGTTTCAGCACTCCATTGGAAAGCATTTTTCTTCAAGAGGTTTGTTAATAGTGCTGCTATATGTCCATAATTTTTGATAAATTTCCTATAGTACAATGTTAAATCGAGGAATCCCCTTAGAGCCTTAGGAGTTTGAGAAGTTGGCTAATCAGTGATAGCCTTAACTTTTGTTTCATCAACCTCCATGCCTGCACCATAGATGATATGCCCTAGATAGGCTACTTGTGGCTTACCAAAGAGACATTTAGACTTTAAAAATAACATATTAGTACGCAAGGTTTCAAAAACGATTCTCACATGCTAAATAGTTAGTGAACGACAATTCCCATTAATGTCATTTATAGAAATTTCTGCATTCCCGCCATGTCTTCATATGATTCTTCATCAGCTTTCGGAGCCTCAATTCAAAATAATCGTTTATATTTGTGTCCAAAAAAATAAGATTCATCACAATTATAGCATAATTCCTTGACCCTACTCTTTGTCATCTCTGCTCGAGTTAGTTGTTTGACAAATGGTGTAGAAGAACTCATTTTGTTGCCTACCCATGCTGGTGTGGGCATTGAATTCCCATTTTTAATAGTAGATTTTTAATAGTAGGATGTCGGTTGCTAGTAGCAAGAGATCTGCTATTGGAGTTTGGTGGCTGCCCACCCATGAGTGAATGAGAAGTGAGATTCAAATGTGAAATTTGTTGCTTACACTTCAATGATAGGGCTATGTTCATGACAATACCAATATTCTCGGGTTGTTGAAGCTCAATATCAATCTGCATAGCTTCCGTCAACCTTGCAGTAAATAGATCCACTTGTTGATGAGATTTAAGATCGGAAGTTCTAGTCAGCAACGACTAAAAATGTTGTTGAAAGTCCTCCATTGATCCAGTCTGTTTAAGGTTAGCGATTTCTCCAAACGAATTAATGCGCATTGGTGGCCCAAACCTCACATGACAATACTCCTTAAAATGCCTCCAATCTAGCTGTCTCCTCTTTGCTTACTTGATCATACCATAATTGTGCCTCGCCTAATAGGTGAAATACAGCTAAGCCCACTTTATCACATTCAGCAATCCTTTAATTAAGGAAAAAATTTTCACATCTTTTCAACCATCCTAATGGATTAGTTGTGCCATCATAAGTAGGGAATTCCATCTTGGCATATCAAGGAACCATAGATCCTCCCGATTGCGATTTCAATCGATCCTCTTCACTTGAGAGTTTATTGCGATCACGAACATCACTACCCTGCCCTTCTGTGTGATCACTGTCAGTGCTTTTGCCTTCCCTGCGAATTGAGAGGGAAAGATCTGCCATTTGTTCCATGAAGTGTCCAATTTTTTGAATCTTAGCATAGGATCTAGTCACATGTCTAGAAATAAGAATTTTTCTAGAATTTATGATGAACGAAAATATGAGGCTAACTCATCCTTGATAAAGTCCCTCTAAAATACTTTTCTGGAGAATTAAGCTGCTATTCATTTCATATGTCAGTCACTTTAAATTGGTTGACCAAAACAATGGAAAACAAAGGTTCTTAAATTATAGGGTCTAAATTAGATACTTTGAGCAACATAATAAACAAGAAAATGAAATAGAATAAAACAGAATAAACATCTGATTTTGTGATTGCTAATTTCACTCCTCTTGCTGCTGTAATTCTGTGACTGCTAATTTCACTCCATTGTTGGTGCTTTGTTATCAATTTTCCTCCTATAATATTTTTATCCCATAAAAGCATTCATATCACAATACTTGCACGAACATAATATTTTTCAGCACCCCTGATTTATCTTCAATTTTATGTATGTCTAGGAGGGTTGGAGCAGGGTCTGGGGATCCTCTTGCCGCATGTTCCATTATGAAGAAGCAACCGCAAGGAAAAACTACAGGGTTGACAAATCTTCGACATGCAGCTGTTAAGCATAAAAAATATGTTAAAGGCACGACCATGTATCCCTTGGAGCATAATCCAGGACATGGTCTACTTTGCATTGTGCCAACTGAGTGACTCCATTATAAGACTTTTGAGGATCAAATTCCGGTGGATAGCTAAACATAGGGCTGGTGATGAATTCTCACCTTCATCAGTCTTTGCATCAATTGTTGCTGTGAAGCTAACTGATAGTGATTATGCTGAGGAATATTTTGGTGTTGCGATTAGGAATACAAAAAGGATGCCATGAAATTTTGTGATTTAGGTTCTTTCACTACTTTCAGTGGCTAGGCTATCGAACTGCGTATTGATTTGTCTTCTTTCCCCCACCCCTTTTTTTGTGAGAGGGTGAAATAGCCTCAAGGCCAATGGGATTTGCATTGATGATATAAATACCTAGAAGTGTATATTGTGTTAAATGTATTAGTAATTTATTAGTATTTTTCTTCATTCATTTTATTTAGCTTTCTTTCAAGTGCATGTTGAGGAGGATTCTTTCTATTTGGCTATTCTTATCTAGTGTGAACCCTGAATGAAACGATTGTGTTAACAGTATGACACTTTATTGATTAAGTGTTCACAGTAATGCATGTGCTTCTTGTATTGTCTGCTAGAATGACATCAAATAGACACTTCACATTCTTGGCAGTGTTTTTGACCTATTTTGGTGATTTATTCGAGAAGCTGGTATTCAAACCCAAGTGGCAAACGAGTAAAGTCCCTAGCACTATGATTCATGTATCATTACTTCTTAATTAACTAATCTTGTCTCGAAATGAATGTTTAATCTTTTTTTCCCCCTCTATTCTTAGCAAATGAAGCATTGTTCTTAGGATTGGGTACGGGTGGCTGAGGTATCTCTCCACCCCCGCCTTCCATTCAATCTACCTGCCCCACCCCTTCCCTCGCATTTTTTACAAAATTTATACCCACACCTACACTGGGCGGGTATCTGCCCCCACCTCCTCCGGATATCCTCTTCCCCACCCATGCCTGCTTGTACCGCCTGTACCCACCCGTACTAGCCATCTTGTACTTGTTTTTTTTATATACAAATTTGAATAAATTACAAATAAAGAAACACTATTAAAAACTAAATTCTAACACAATATCTTAAAATACAAAGACATTAAAAATAGTTATTCATAAGATCAATAATAACATCAAAAAAACTTCAACCTAAAACATTGATAAACCATTACATGAATTTTAAAGCATCCAACATTACATATTACATAAAATGTTAAAACATCTAAATTACATAAATAGCTTCAATCAAGTTCACCCATACTAACAATTCTGCTCACCTAGTTAAAAATAATTAATAATTCTTATTTTGATACAATCTCAAAAATATTAAAACTAAATATTCATAAATTTACTCCATCATCATCATCTGTATCAACAATAACTTCTCCTGTTATAAACAATAAAGATAATTAATTTAAAATATATAAAGTGATCATAAAATTAATTTCATCATAAGAACAAAGAAAAGGAAACAAGTACCTTTAATATTAGAAGATAATCAACTTTGGAAGCAATGCTTCAATAAAGTCTGTTGCGATTTAGATTCACCCCATTCTACTTTCAGTACTAAATGTACTAAATGCAGACTCTGAGACTAATGTCTCTAACCATCATTTGAAGGGTAGGATATTTTGATTCATATGCCTTTCACCATGTCAAAATATCAAAGTCTAAAGTATCTGGTTGATTATCTTCTTCAATATGTCAATCCAACTATAATTTCTCACATCTAATATTTTCTTTAAATGCCATGAAAGTGTTAAATCTAGATAGAGTTGACCCTTTAGAAATTCCCCAAGTACAACAGATTCATATGTCATTCAAGTAAATCATCCAAGGTCTTCTTCAACAATATCGAAGTAAAACATCCAAGAATATCCAAGAATTAAATATTTCATGTTATACCACCATTCATCTCATGAAATCAGATTCCCCCAATCAGAAAACTGATTTTGTGCTTCCTATGGACTTCTATGGTGTTAGCAAGAGTTTCCAGTCAATTTCATGCTCTAATTCTACTAAACTGAATTTTCCATTCAAGTAAAACATCTAAGAATGTCTTCTTCAACAATATCCAAGTAAAACATCCAAGAATATTCAAGAATTAAATATTTACTAAACTGAATTTTTCATTCAAGTAAAACATCCAAGAATATCTTCTTCAAGAATATCCAAGAATTAAATACTTCACGTTACAGCACTATTCATTTCATGAAATTAGATTCCCCTAATCAGAAAACTAATTTTGTGCTTCCTATGGACTTCATGAAAACAGATTCCCTCAATTAATTTCGCAAGAAAAAAAAATCAAAGCATTACTAAAGCTTTAATAAATTATTAAATACTTAAAAGGAAAAAAAATTCTTAATAAACATTAAACCCTTGAGAATTGGGGGAGGGGATAAAGATGACACTGTTGATGAAGATCGTAGACACCGTAGTCGCTTCAGAGTCCTTTCCTTTTGTCTTAAGATCAATGCGCATTATTGTGGTCTGTATTGCACTAAGCCCCTAAGCAGTGAGCCCCAAAGCCCCAAAGTCTAAGCAGTGAGCACTAAGCCCGCAGTCGCACTATTTTTAGTCATTTTTTAAAAAAAATAGAATTCCTTTAAAAAAATTCAGTAAGTTTTAATTTTTTTAAATGTTCAAAATAGATTTTAATATATTTAAATTATAGATGATAAAGTAAAAACATTATATATATTAACCTTCCTAAAATATTTTATTTATTAACCATATTGACTTTAAAAAATAATAATAATACTTACTAACTTGCTAGTTGCTTAAGTTCATAGCAAACTTAAAATATTTTTTTTATGATGTCTAAGCAAAACTTAATATTCAAAATATTTAAAGTGTAACATATAAATCATAGTTAGTTAATAATATAAAATCATTTAAATCATAGACTCAAAGTTAATAATACAATTAATAATATAACTCATAGTTAAATAATTTTTGTATAAGTAATTGATGGGAAGATAATTACTTGAGCAATAATATAACTCATTTAGTTAGTTAGTTATATAGTTAATAATATAAAATCATTTTAATATACATAGCTAATAATATAAGTAGTTTATTCTATATGTATATATAAAATTTATAAATACTCGACGTACATTTATTCATATATAACTCTAAATATATTATATGTATATAGGAATAAAGTTTTAATATTCTTAATTTCTACATCATTTCTTTTTAAGAATATTAGTCTTTTTCTTTTTTGAGGACTTGGATTCCTTTAAAACTTTTCAAATAAGTTTTAATTATCTTTTTAATGAACTGAAATTTTTTATATTAAGATATATATATATATATATATAATATATATATAGGTACCTAGTACTTGCAGATACTCGATGAGTACAAAATCTAAATCCATATCCATACTCGCCTTTGTTTTTCAATACCTGCATCCACATCCAACCCCTCTTAAATTAGGTAAATCCCGTCCCTATTGGATCGGATGTCGACAAGTATCCACGAATCCAATTTTTTTTGCTAACCCTAATTGTTCTTCCTTTCTTATCCTATTAGCCACTGCTACAATAAATTCCTTTCACCCCCTTCCCCCCAACGTATTCGTCAATCCCAATAATTTCATTCCCCATTTTATTTTGTGTAGAAGTGATTTCAGCTATGTATCGAAAGAGAGCTTTTACTCGAAATATACTTTTATCTCAAAAAATGTTTTGTTATATACCCTTTAGTGGGAGTAAGTTTGTTATAAACCTTTTTATTTTTTTTGTAAAAGACGGTCCTTAACTGTAGTTTATAGCTCCGTTAATTGGAATAACGAAGTAAAAAGAAAAAATTAACCTAACTCCGTTGCATAACAATGGAGCAAAAAAAAGAAAAGATTTCAGCTCCATTTTTGTGAATGATAGAGCTTATCCAAAAAAAAAAAGCCGAAGAGAAAAAAAAAAGTTGATCGAAGACTAAGAAAGTGAGGAAAAAAAAAGAAGATAAATTTTTGCAGGGTAGTCCGTTCTTGAAAAGGACGGACATGTCTTTGCCTTGAAATTGATTCATCCCCCTTGGTACGCAAGACAAATAGCCAAAAAGAAAATGCCATTGCCAAAATGGAAATTTGACACAACAATACAAAAAAAACAGCCATGGACTACCAAGGAAAAGGTGGACTCTAAAATGACCAAGATATAAGTATGAACCCATCCAATAACGCAAGACCAATGTCTCTTCTTTTCTCAGTCGAGTAGATCCAAACTAGAACAAAATCAATAGGCAAGTTAGAAGCAAAATTATTAGTGACTTGGCAATATAACATTTCAACCGTGCATATCCATTTATAGAGTAAGAACAGGTCCGTCATTAACAAGATCGATTTTTTATTTTAATTCTTTTTAAAAAATAGGTCCGTCAATGGTAAAATTATTTCAAAAAATAAAATCAATTCACCATTGACAAGAAAAAATTATAGATTTTTTTTTTTAAAAAAAGGACTAGTTCGATTGACAAGACCCGTAAGTTAAAAAAATTCAATGATTACCTATCATTCAAACCGACTATGTCTCCTTTTAGAATAGCGTCATCCTTTTCAAAATTGGAGTGATATATGTCGAACCATATTTACATCATGAGTATACAACCATATCATTTTGAGAAAAAAACCATATTTGCATAAGAGGTATACAATATATCATTTTGGAAAATAATTTGTATATTTTGAGTAAAAAATCTTGGAAAGGATGAATCCAATGGTAATTTAATGGTATGGAACTTGATCCCAATGGTCCTATAGCTCCCCCTCCCCTCTTCATTTTATAATGGTGAAAGCTAGCCCAACTTTATTCCTTGCCTTGATGCTTGGAAAGTAGAGTGATAAACCAAGGCATTTTCAAGGACAAAGCAAAGCAAATAATCTTTCACCTTCAAAGAATGATCTTTCTTCATATTCTTGCTTGTAGTCGGGGACAAAGACAAAAGACATGACAGCATTGAATCCAACCTTTAATCTCTTCGCATTCTCAGAAAGTTTTGACACTTTCGCACATATATTCATTCATTCGAAGCAATTCGTCCCCGGAGTTCAATTTCAGCTTTTGGGGAGTGGAGCTGAACAAATTCAAATATGGTGAGGGCTTATGATAATTGGGAGAGATTAAAGTTGCCAGAATACATAAGTTTTTTCGATTTCAAAATGTATATACTAGTATATATATGCCTCTTTTTCGGAATTAATAATATGTATAATTGGATTTTGTATTTGACTATAGACATGTATTTATACATGAATTTTATCTTCGTAGTCATTCACGTATAGCTAGCTTCATGTAAGGGGTAAAATAGTTTCAGATTCTTGTAATAGTTGTTCAGCTGGGGTTACTGTGCTGATCAAAGATGAAACAAGGTTATACATCATCATGTGATTTTTTGTCTTTTTGTATCAGAGATAATTAGGTTTGTGCTATTACCAAAAGGAAAAAAAAATTGATGAGTAACGTGAAAAAAATTATTCATAAAGGAAACATTCTCTAATATATATTCTTTGGGGGTCTAATTAAGAGAAATGGAGAAAAACATTACTTCATAAGTACTTAATTTACATGTGTAAACCTCATGAATTGGAAGAGGATTATTGTTATTATTATTTTTTTGCTACAGAAGAAGACTTGGAATTACAATTTTGCCAACTGATGTCTCAATTCTCTTTCATCTCTTTTAGAAGGTCAACAAATTTTCTCTTACTGAATTCCCCAGAAAATAGAAGGTCTACAAATTTTCTCTTATTTTTTTTCTCTTACTGAATTCCCTAGAAAATAGGTCTACAAATTTTCTTCTCTTAAATATCAATTTTTTTATACTTTTGTAAACACTTATGATTACGGTAAATAGATTATTTTGTAATGTTTTTGTAATTTTAGTGGTTAGATGGCATATTGCAGAGAATTTATTGCAAACCAGAAATTACAGGGATCTCAAACGGGTTCTAATAGTTGAGATGACCATCTTTAATCAATCTTCAAGAAAAAAAATGACAGATTCTAAACATAAACTGGTTAAGTTAGGAAGGACTGCAAACAAGGGATTCAGGTCATCCATCTTCCAATAGAAGGAGCCCTAAAAGAAATATGTATAGTTTGACTGATTAGCAGAAAGTTGTTGTTTTCTTTTTTCATTAAAATGTTAACTACTCATGGATGTGATTGACTTACCCATTGCTGCTCAAAATTTCCTATTTTTTTCCTATAGATCTCAAAATTTTCTATTAAATTAATTCATTGAGGAGAATGCTTTTTATATTTGCTTTGTGTTGCCTTTCTCAAGAAAGTGTTTCTCACCCAAAGTTCAATCCTTTCAAATAAAGGCATAATAAAAGCAGGATTTTAAGTGTGGAAGAAGTAATTACGATTCAAATTTTGCTTATGACATATTATATTAAGAAGGGATAATATTGTCCATATAGCCATTTGCACTTCTTATTTCTTAGGAATAGTTTTCTGTATGGGTGAATAAGTATTGCATCCTTCTTGCTTATTTCTTTGTTGACTCCTAACTTTTAGATACTTTTAGCTGAGATCATAGATCATGGATGTATATTAGCTAGGGTGCAGTAAAAGAGAAATGGAAAAGTTAGGATGAAGGCAATTGATGTGGTTTTCTTTTGCTTTGTGAGATTACATGATTGTTTTACAATATTTATTCGTAGATTTTTTGGAGGTTTTTGAGTTTGCATATGTTGGAACTCAATCTATGGTTTCTATGTTTATTATGATATATTGTTCTTTATTTCAGTTTGTGAGCATGCATATACAATGGCACAGAATTTGGATCCTAATAGTGATGGTAGATGAGTTCTTCAATTCAAGACTAGTTTGATGCTGTCAGTCATCAAGGTACTATGTTGTTTATGAAGTGAACTAAAATTGAGTTCATTAGGTGCTAATACAAATGCTAAAATTCTTATTAGTGCCACTAAACTACATATGGTATTTGCACAAAGCAAAAGGAAAGACTTCGTAATAGAGAAACTTTCAAAATGTTTATCACTATATTTGTTAGTTGATATGACTATCGAATGTAAATACGTCCAATTATGATAATTTATATTTGTGTTAAATTGCATTTAAGCATGTTTTCTTTGCCTATTTACTTTGGATTGAGTATACTTATACGGAGTTGAAAGATGCGGGTTTGGCCATTTGATAAATGTTTTTCCTCCTTTGGTAGCAAAAACTAACAAAGAAGGATCGAACACCATTTGATCGAAGTTGGGACATCGAACACGTACGGGAATTTTACCAGCAATATAAAAGGCGAGACAAAGTGGGTGATATCCCGAGAGAGGAGGAACTATGGAGTGAATCTAGAGCTTTAGCTCCAATCTCGAAGAGTATGTTTTCTATTATTATACTGCTTTTGGTACATCTGTTGGTTTTGACAAATGAAACCTTATCAAATATGTTGATGGAAATAATATTTTGTGAAGAGTAATATTTAAGAATAAAGGCTTGAACAGTTCATTGCTCAAATAATGAAACCAAGGGATGTAGGTTTTTTTGTGTACTTTAGATACCTGGAGATTATGCCTCGTGGCGAGTACTAGTAATATTAAAATTCCTATTTCAAAATACTTTCTATTTTCTTTTGGTGAACTCCCTATAATTTGTCAAGTAAAAGGAAATATTAGCTACTAGTGTGATAACCAAATGTGACTGTGTTTTTGCTCATTCAGTTTCCAAACTAAAAGTCATGTAGTGATGTATAATATTGAGAAATGTTACATTCATCTGGCTTCTTCAACTTAGGCGTGCTACTGCCACCGATGATTGGTACTTGATAAAAGTTGAATTGCACATTCTCTTGATTCTATGGTAAAGGTGTACCAATGTAAAGTTATATCATGATGTAATATCATCTGTAGCATTCCAAATAGTGAATCAAAATTCCTAATTTCAAATAAGTGTCAAATTATAAATTTGAAACTGATAACAAACTTTACCAAAATAAAATTTATAACTAAGTAAAACTAAACATAGATATTCTTAGTTCTAAATCAAGAATATTATTTAAACCAAGTTCAAAATTTATAAATGAATGGTCATCCTCCATCTCTGCATCACAATTCATCAACCTGTAAACGATTTTTAAAAAACAAAATACAAGGGTTAAGTACAAAGTATTTAGTGGGAGTAAAATGTGACATTATATAAGGATATACACATTAAAAATATTACATAATCATAAATGGTCAATATATGTCATCAAGTCAAAAACTCCTATTTAATTGGGCTAAAGCCTCTGTTCAATCGGACGTAAGTCCTTGTTTTATCTAGCCTAAGCCCCTGTTATTTAATGACATATGCAATAAACATTTATATGCGCAATTATAAAGACATTGTACAAATACCATAATAGAATTTAATAGTACACAATTAAACATAGAATATAGAGCACATATAGCACGTAATTTAAAAGAAATAAGTAGTTAAATAAGATTAGAGCTCCCACATCAAAAGCATATATGAGTGTGTGGTAAATTTCGTGGAAAAACTAGCTCTATAAGTCCTTATTTCCTACATTGAAAGTATTTAATGAATCAGAACTTTGAAAAGACAAAATTAATTAGTTGTTTTTTTAAAAACAATTAAATAAATAGTCTATATAAATTAAAAAAGCTTTTTGAAAGGTTAAAGGAAATATTTGGAATTTAAAAAGGTTTGGGGACACTTTTGAAATATGAAAAGGAAATATTTCGAATTTGGAAAATTTTGGGGACAAACTGTAATTTTAGAAAAGTTTAGGGGTCAAATCATAAATTTCAAAAAGTGTAAGAACTAAAAACCAAAATTTTGAAAATATGGGTTGAAACAGAATTTCAATAAGGCTTAAGGTATAAAATGTAATTCCTAAAAATATTGGCTAAAAATATAATTTCTAAGAAGTTTGGAGACTAATTTGAAAACCCAAAAATATTTGTGATAAATTTATAAAATTGTATTTGAATTTGGAGAATTTAGGTTTTATTAACCCTAAGGACCTAATTGCAAAAAATAAATAAGGGTTTTAAATTACAAAAATAAAACCTCCTTATATAACCCTTTTTACCCCAAAACCGTAACCCTAATTCTATCATCTTCTTCTCCCTTCCTACCCAACCAGTCGCCACCCTTCTTCTCCCTCTCTCTTAGCTGCCGCCCTCCCTCCCCCATTCCTCACTACCACCACCCTCCTCTCCTCTCCCAACTCCTTCTAGCCACCCCTCACCCTTTGTCCTTTCTTCCTCTTCTTCCTTCGCTCTTTCCCCCATGGCCACCGCCCCTCTCCTCCTCCATTCTGTCACTATTCGTCGCCCTCCTCCCTCTCCAAACTCCCTCTAACCACCCCTCACCCCATTCTCCTTTCTTCCTCTTTCTCCTTCTCAAACCAATGACAAAATACTCAAAATTCCTCACTGAAAAATGGTTTTCAATAGATGTTAGGGAGTTTTTCTCGAAACAACTATAAAATTTTGAATATGGAATGATAAATGGTGAAGAAAATCGACTTCTTTATGCTTATTGCCGCTACTGATAGCCAACCATATGGCGGCGCCGATGGTGGTTGTCGTACTAGAAGGCTAAGAGATTTTTTACCTACCTCGGGATTTGTGCTTTAAAAAAACTAATTCAATGTGTTAATCCATTGTCTTATTCTTATATATATATATATATATATATATATATGAGGTAAAACCCTAATGGGCTAGGTTAAGTAAAACTAAAAGAAAAATAATAAAGCCCATTTTCTATAAAAAAAAATTAAATTGTAAAAGGAGTATTACACCAGAGAAGTGCCGAAAAGGCTGCTTTCTATATAATCTAAAGCATCTTCTTGGTTTTCTATCTTAGATTTGGCCTTGGATATATTTTTTTACAATATTATTGAGTTTATCTTCTCTAGCAAAATCCACGTTTATTTTTTAGTTTGAGTTTATGCTTTGGTTATGGTTTGGTTTTCTCTATTTAGTTAGAGGTTTTACTCTCCTGCTTGACAAACATAGGATTATATAGTACGAATGTATCACCAAAAGCATGTGCAAAGCTCATATCCTAGGTTTGAAAATTGTATAATTGGACTTCCAAGCATTGGCTATGGCAAGAAATAGTTGTCAAGTTTGACATTCATGAGTGGGTATACAATCAGTGAATTGCAGGAAAAACATAATTGTGGGTTTAAAGAGGAGTAAGTGAGAGATTTTGTATGGTAATCAGGATATGTGATGTATATATCTATATGCATATGGTCATATGTTTCTTACTTGTAAATGAAGATTACTAAACTATGCTTGGTCTAGTCTTTTGAAGTGTTGTGTGGCATAATTGGCTTGAATTATTGTACTAGATAGTATGTTTTCTTTGCTATATTGTATCTTATGATTTTATATAAGATATATTTGATATTTTGAAGGGTTGAAAACTTGTATTTTGTATTAGTGTACCATCTTTCATAGTATAAGAGGGCACTTGAGTGGGGTTTGTCACATTGAAAAACATAAATATCATGCGTAACAAGACCTCGACTGACACCGATTAAACATAGCAAAGATAGTGCAACAAACCAGAGCCACTGACAATCGGCGTTGGTCAAACGAGCAGTCATTGTAGGTTAGCTGGCAAATTCTCCCATTTTTCTCCTACGTTGCTTTGATTTCAAGCTCTATTTCTTCCCAATTTCGTTCCAAATCATCTTTAAAAAAGGATTAAATGGTGTATACTACATTCCCATCAAAATAAAATATTAAAATCACATAATACATAATTAGATTAAGAGTACTCTAAAAGTATTTTCATGTATATATATATAACTAGTTGACTGGCTCCATGCTTCAGGCACAAAAGATACCTGATATTGTATAGTAATGCTATTTTGGTTGCTCATTTATAATAGAAATAATAAATAAGTGTTGCACAATAATTTGATTTGTATACTATTTAAAGTGTAAGTATTTATGTCATAATAGAAATAGTTATTGGATAATAACATGAAAATAAAGTTTTTCTTCATTTAAGTTGTTTCATGTAATTTTCATATGTTTAAAGGCTTCCAAAAAATGTATATAAGTTATTGCACAATAATTTCAATGTTTAGTTTGTGTTATAAAGACATTTGTTTTCTATTTACATGATAGGAGTGGCTATATACAACACTATTACAATATAAGATAACTAACTTAACTTGTTTGAAAAAGTTACCTATGAACTAAAAAAAAAAAAGACCACAAGAGAAGTTCTTGGGCTTGTGAATGAGATCTTCTTTCATATGTACTGATTCAATGAGCCTTCTTTTGGAGAATTGTTTCATATCAACAGTAAGTGCTAATTTCCATTCTCATAAGAACATATTCAAATAAAATTTCTTTGACATGGATATAATCATTATATGTGATTCAACATAGCCACGATGCTACAACTCACTTTGTGGATGTGCTCAAAATAAACAAAAAACAACACTCAAACTAGCAAATGTCTGAAAATGAACAAAATGGAACAATAAATTAAATAATAGTGTTTTATAATAATCTAAAGAATCATAAATAGATAGTGTTGAGTAAATAATAATCACTACCAATTGAATATGGTAAAGAATAAGGGGAAAATGATGAGGGAATATGAGTGAATAGTGAGATATTGCAATAAAGCTAGCCTAAAGCAGTTCTCCTAACACATACAAAGGGTAAATGTAATACCCATTTTATAGTTTACTTTTTATTTTTAATAAAATGGACTTTATTATTTTTCTTTTAGTTTTACTTAGCCTAGCTCATTAGGGTTTTACCTCATATATATATATATATATATATATAAGAATAAGACAAGAGATTAACACATTTAATCAGTTTTTTTTAAAACACGAATCCCGAGGTAGGCCAAAAATCTCTTAGCCTCTTTAGTATGACAGTCACCACTAACATCACCATATGGTTAGCCGCCGGCGGCGGCGGCAATAAGGCTAAAAAAGTTGATTTTTTTCACCACTTATCCTTTCATATTCAAAGTTTTATAGTTTTTTTGAGAAAATACCCTAACATCTATTGAAAACTATTTTTCAGTGAGGAATTTTGAGTATTTTGTCATGGGTTTGAGAATGAGAAAGAGGAAGAAGGGAGAAGGGGGTGAGTGGTGGTTAGAGGGAGTTTGGAGAGGGAGGAAGGTGGCGTACAATGAGGGGTGGGGTGATAGCCATGGGGGAAGAGAGAAGGAGGAAGAAGGGAGAAGGGTGAAGATTGGTTAGAGGGAGGAGGGCGGCTGATAGTGAAGAAATGGGGGAGGGGAGTGGCAACAGCCATGAGGGAAGAAAGAAGGTGGCAGAGGAAGAATGGAGAAGAGGGTGAGAGGTGGCTAGAGGAAGTTGGGAAAGGGGAGTAGGGTGGTGGCAGTGAGGAATGGGGGAGGGGGGCGTCGGCCAAAAGGGGAGGAGAAAAAGGGTAGCGACTGGTTGGTTAGGGATGGAGAAGAATATGATAGAATTAGGGTTAGGGTTAGGGTTTTGGGGTAAAGTGAGTCATATAAGAAATAGGTATTTTTATAATTTAAAACCCTTAATAAATCCAAAATTCTCCAAATTCAGATACAATTTTACAGATTTACCACAAATATTTTAAGATTTTCAATTAGTCCACAAATATTTTAGAAATTATATTTTTACTCAATATTTTAGGAATTCCATTTTATACCTTAAGCCTTATTGAAATTATGTTTCAACTCATATTTTCAAAATTTTATTTTTAGTCCTTACACTTTTTCAAATTTATGATTTGACCCTGAACATTTCAAAAATTACAGTTTGGCCCCAATTTTTTCCAAACTCGAAAATGTTTCGTTTCATATTTCAAAAGTGTCCCCAAATATTTTAAAATGCCAAATATTTCCTTTAACTTTTCAAAAAGCCTTTTTTTATATAGATCATTTGTTTATTTTTTAAAAAACAATTAATTAGTTTTGTCTTTTCAAGGTTCTCATTCATTGAATACTTTTAATGTAGGAAACAATGACTTAGAGAGCTAGTTTTTCCATGCAATTTAACACACAGTCATATATGCTTTTGAGGTCGGAGTCTAACCTTATTTAATTACTTAATTCTTTTAATTACATGTTATATGCACTCTATATTATATGTGTAATTGTGCACTTCTAAATTATATCATGGTATGTGTATAATGTCTTTATAGTTGCGCATATAAATGTTTATTGCATATGTCATCAAATAACAAAGGCATTGACTCGATAAAACAGGGACTTATATCCGATAGAACATGGGTTTAGCCCAATTAAACAGGAGTTTTTGATTCGATGACATACATTGACCATTTATTATTACATGATATTTTTAATGTGTATATCCTTGTATAATGTCACATTTTACTCCTGAAATCCCTAAAGCTTTTAATGTCTTAATTTTGATTAATGACAAACATTGATAAGATCTAATGGCTTAATTGTATAAGTGCTGGTCTTTTAGGATTCATATGTCTAATCTATGCAAGATCGAAGTTTTAAGTCTTCAGGAAAGATCGTTTGTTGTCAAGCGTTGAAGATAAGCAATTTCTGGATTACATAGGATCTAGAGGTGTAGTGCTATTTCTTTCTATATCTATTAGGTATCTTTAGATCTACCTCTATAAGTAATAATTTCTATAGGTTGCTCAATAAAAATGAAATGTTTTTCAAAATACATGCACTTACTTAAAATTCTATGTAATGTATTCGACAAACTCTTGGAGTTTATTGGAATCTTGTTTTGCATAGCTTGGATGCATGTGCGGTCGACCAGACTTCACAGCTCAGTCCGCAGAATGTCCAGAGCTCTTTGGATCATTTGCGGATGATGGTGCGGTCGACCGGACTACTCAGATTATCATCCGTACTATGTCCAAAGCTCTTTGAAACACGTGAGGATGATGGTGCAAATGACCCGTCTGATATGCGATCGATCGCACTTCTCCTGAGTGAGATTCTAACAGACATTTTTATGACCGTTGGAGCACACATATAAATACCCAATTGCTTGAAAAACTCAGTACAATGACTTTTTGAGCAAAAATATGATTCTTACTCTATATAAAAATCTTGAAATCATTTTGGAACCTAAATATAACATTTACATTGTGGAATTCTCAAAAGAATGGTTTATACTAAATCATTGGTGTTCTTGAGAAATCTAGAATAAAGTATTACACAATGAGGTATTTATGCTTTAAATTGATATATCTTTACACTAAGGTGATATCTATATCAAACTATTCCTTTTCTTATATTGTATGTTTCATTCAAGGTTTCATTGAGCTTAAAACTCTAAGGGTTAGAGTGAGCCTTGAATCATATAAAATTGTGGTTGTATTAAGTGTATATATTTCATTAATTGTTGTATTAGAGATAGGTATGTAATCAAGGTTGTTGTATAAAACTCAAAGAGTTGGATGAACCTTGATTGGGTAAGAGGTTTGTGTTGTAAAACCCTAAGGGAATTGGGTGAGCATCTATTGTAATCTCTTGTACTAATTTAGTGAAAAGTTTTTTGAAATCCTTGAGTAGATAGCTCAAGGTAGTGGATTAGGTTTTGTTGGATAAACCGAACCACTATAAATCGTTGTGTTGTTTGTCAATTTCTTGAATACATTATTTCACACGCTGGTTGAGCACCAAGTGTTTGTTATTTGTTGTCTTAGAAAGTAGTGCTTGAATTAAGTTTGAAAAAATCTGTTAAAACCTAATTCACCCCCCCCCTCTTAGGTTTTTCAACTCCTATTAAGTACTTTGTACTTAACCCATGTATTTTGTTTTTTTAGAAAAATCATTTACAGGTTGATGGGTTGCGATGCGGAGATAAATGATGACATTCATTTATAAATTTTGAACTTTGTTTAAATAATGTTCTTGATTTAGAACTAAGAACATCTATGTTTAGTTTTAGTTAGTTATAAATTTTATTATGGTAAAGTTATTTTTGGTTTCAAATTTATAATTTGATACTTATTCGAAATTAGGGATTTTGATTCATTATTTGGAAATTTTGACTGTTTTAAATTAGGATTGTTAATATGACTTGACTATTATATTATATTTTCTATTTTAGGTATTTTGGAAAAATCTAGGATATTACAGTTGATTATCAAAACAGGTCTACTTTCCTGTAGACTTAGGAAAAAAAAAGATTTTCTAAAAGGGTCATCCCTCCATCGTGTCGCAGCCCACAAAAGGTACATATTTGGTTGTATATTACATTTTATGGATATGACACACATATGTTCTACTTGATAATTATACCTGATTTGTATAAGATAACTGATTGATGAATTCATATTGAATTATAGGAATAATCAGTGTTTTAAATTTTTTTTATTAAAATGACATTTGAAAAACCTAAGAGGGGGGGGGGTGAATTAGGTTTTAACCGATTTTTCTTCTTTAAATTAAACAAGCTTTCTAAGATAACAAATATCAAACACTTGGTGTTCAACCAAAGTATGAAAAGATGAGTTCAAGAAAAGAAGCAATGAACACAAAGATTTATGGTGGTTCGGTTTATCCAACAAAACCTAATCCACTACCTTGAGCTATCTACTCGAGGATTTCACAAAACCTTTCACTAATATAGTAAGAGAGAATACAATAGAGGCTCACCCAATTCCCTTAGGGTTTTACAACATAAACCTCTTAACCAACCAAGGTTCACTCAACACTTTGAGTTTTACAATATAACCTTGTCTACACACCTATCTCTATTACAACAATTAATGAAAAAGAAGCTCTTAACACAAACACAGTTTTCTATGGTTCAAGGCTCACTCTAACCCTTAGAGTTTTAAGCTTAATGCAACCTTGAACAAATCAATCAAGATATGAATAAGAAGAGTTTGATATATGAAATCACCTTAATGTGAAGATATATCAATGTAAAGCATAAATACCTCTTTGAGTAATGTTTTCTTGTAAGTTGCTCAAGAACCCCAATGATTTTGTATAAATCTCACTTTGATGAATTTCACAATATGAATGTTAAGATTTGGTTTCAAAATAATCTCCAAAGGTTCTATGAAGTAATAGGATCAGATTTTTGCTCAAAAAGTAGTTCTTTTGAGTTGTTTAAACGATTGGGTATTTATATGTATGCACCAACGGTCATAAAAATGGCTGTTTGAATCCCACTCAGGAGAAGTGCGGTCGATCGCAAATCAGGAGGGTCGTCCGCACCATCATCCGCAAATGTTCCAGAGAACTCTTGACAACCTGCGGACGATGACCTCAAAAGTCCGGTCGACCGCTCCATCATCCGCAAGTGTTCCAGAGAACACTTGACAATCTGCGGACGATACTCTGAGAAGTCTGGTCGACCGCATGATTTGTGGTCGTCCACACTTTTGTCAGGTCTACCACAAATGCATTAAAACTATGCAGAACAAGTTTCCAAACAACTCTAAGATTTTGCAAACTATATTTTATGAATTTTGAAGTATGTGCATGTATTTTGAAAATCATTTTACTTTTATTGAGCAACCTATGGAACTCATTACTCAAAGGGATAGACCTAGAGATAATCAAAGATAAATAAAGAATTAAATCTACACCTCTAGATCCTATCTAATCCAGAAACTCTTATCTTCAAGGCTTGACATCAAAAGCTCTTTTCTGAAGAATTGAAACTTTGATCTTGCAAGGATTAGATATATGAATCCTAAGAGATCATCATTAATACAATAAAATCATTAGTCATTGTCAATGTTTGTCATTTAATCAAAATTAAGATATTAAAAGCTTTAAGGCTTTCAATCTCCCCCTTTTTGATGATGACAAATATTGATGCAATGTGATGAATAAAACAATTAAGTGCAAGGATTCAAAGTAAGGAAGAGTTTATATAATATGTAATAAAATTATTAAAAGTGCTCCCCCTTACAATATGTTAGGTATTTGTAAGATATCACATATAGCATTTAACCATTTAGTTTGATGATATCAAGAAATATATAGAATGTAACATTTTTCGAATAAATACTGGATCTCAAAATTAACGTATTCAATGTAAGTATACGAGATCACTTCCTAGCTTATATAGGCTTAAAGAAGCCTATTTTTCCACCTACCTCCGTATCCTCCTTCCTTCCAGAATAACATATAGAAAGACTATAAAAACATTTATAAAGCTCCCCCTATCAATATGCATTAGTTTTGTAAAAAATTTGACAGAGTTTCTTTTATAACTTTTATAAAAACCATTTTTGCATAAATTCAATCAATGCAAAAAGAGATGAGATAACACATAAAATCACATATAAGGCCAACCCGGCCATCAACACACAATTCTCATTCTCCTTCAATCTCATTATATCATAAACTTAGAAATATATAACTTTTAAACCATGGATAGCCATACTTAACCTTTTAGAGCTATTTCTCCTTTCTCTTGATTTTGATGAGTTTGAGCATTTAAGTTCATCTCAGAAGTTCCTGAAACAAAAAGTTAGTTACACAACATTTATATATTGCAATCAACAGTTGTTTTTCTCCCCCTTTTGTCATCATTCAAAAAGAATGGATAGAAAGGATAGAACAAAGTTAATTAAACAATAAGATCCCTCAACTACCAAGGAGTCATCATGGGGAAAAATATATAAAAATAGAGTCAAGAATACAAACAAGAGATAAGTTGTCTGGATAAAACAAAAGTACAATAAGTGCAGAAAAACACTATCTCCTAGGTCGTCGCATATAAACTTTTGCTGTGGAAGAGGATGGTCCAGCAGGCTGCTCATCAGGCGGGGGCATATCACGTGAAGGTGGTGGTGTAGAAACGTCAACCTGAATGCCATGTAGTGCCTCTAGATGAAATTTGATGTTGATGATCTTAATGCCATGGTACTCCACCCTTGATGCCAGGTCGTCGATCTTGGAGTGAAGTGTCTTGAAATGATTGTCAAACGTTCTAAACATCGAGCCAATCTGAGAAGAAATTTCTTCCAGGGCACCCCAGATGGCAGGTTTTGGAGTGGATACATCTTCCTCTCCAACTTTTTCTTTACCTTTTGCCCTCTTCAAATCTGGAGCCTCGGGAGGAACATCTTCTTCCTCATCTAGATGAAGTGATCTTTTCACACCTTGTGAGTCTTCACCTTCGCCAGAAAGGTCACCTTCATGAAGAATTATTGGTGGTTCTTTTCCCATCAACCTTGCTGTCTCCTTTGTTGCCACAATGATCTCTTCCGAAGTCATATTTTTCTTCAAGTCCCATGTACCATTGAGACATAACGCTTGCATTCTTTTAAAAGAAGCAAAGTTGAACTTAGGCACATGTTTTGTCCCCTTCAGTTCTGGAAATGGGACGTTGAAATGGCGGAAAACTTTGGTTAATAACCGTCCATTGGGTAAGCTTTTCGGAACACCTTTGCCCTTTTCAATGGTAGCTATCATGTGGTGTACCATAATGTAACCAAAATCCACCCGGATTCTCTTCACCAACAAATACATAAGAAACATATGCATAAACGTGACAGTAGTTTTATGGCCTTCAGTGGGGATGAAGATGTTAGTGCACATATGATGAAGAATACGATGTTCAAAACTAAACACATTGGCCTCTCTCTTGACTAAGTTTACAAAAGAGTTTCCTTTAGTGAATATCTTCTCAAAACCCTCAGCAGAAAAATCCTTATGATTTATTCTGTGATGAGTGTTAAAATACTCAATCTCATCTATAGGTATCTCTAAGATTTCATCTAAACCAATGGAAGTAAATTTTATATCTATCCCATTGACCCTTGAAACAAAAAGAGTTCTTATAGTCATCTCTCCCTTCTTTTCTAATACCTCTTCAAGATTAGCATAAAACTGATATACAAGATCAGTATACAAGGATTCTGCATGATCAATTATATTATCCCATCCTTGCCAAGCCATATAGGTAAGAATTCTATCAAAGGGAAATTCATACCTATCAATGGTGCTCCCAGAAATTACTTGGCGATTCTTGAGGTAATCATTGTAACGATCCTCATGATGCTTGCTCCTGAAGAGTTGAGAAGAAGCTTGCATGGTTCTCTTCTTCTTTGGAACATCTTGAACCATTTGTGTTTTCCCCTTGTCACTTTGAGTTTTTGCCATTTCTAGGGTTTTCAAATGCAGCAAACAAGGATATGTAGGATGAATGTATGAATTGGGGAAGAAATGAAGTGTATTTATGGTGGATTGTTCGTGGGTTATGAGAGTTTGAAGAGTTGCGGCTGATAAATGAAGAGGTGGGGATGATTGGAAGATGAAAAGTTGCGTCCGAAAGAGGCATATTTGTAACGGTCCACAGATGTGCGGTCGACCGGATCGTCGTCCGCAGTATCGTCCGCACCTTGATTTTTGTTACTCGGGAACATTTTCGGTCGATACATTTAATCTGCGGTCGACCGGAAGTTTTAATTTGAGTCGTCCGCAAATTCTCTGGAACATTTTCGGTCGATGTGTTTAATCTGCGGTCGACCGGACGATTTGATAAGTGTATCGTCCGCAAGTCCACTGGAACCTCTCCGGTCGATATTTTGAATCTGCGGTCGACCGGTCATCCTGTCATGATCATCCTCAAGTCCACTGTCTGTTCTGTGGATGATTATTTTCTAGCTTGCGGTCGACCGCACCTGCCAATGGTGTTATCCAAACAATGCACAAAAGCATATATTTGACAGACTTCATAAAAACGCACAAGTTAGAAATCAAACGTACCAATACCCAAAAGTTTTCTAAGTAAACAAAACCTTTTCTCAGCCAAAGGCTTTGTGAAAATATCAGCTAATTGATCATCCGTAGGAACAAACTCAAGAACAATATCACCTTTTAAAACATGATCACGCAAAAAATGATGTTTAATATCTATATGCTTAGTTTTTGCATGTTGTATAGGATTCTTTGTCAGATTTATGGCACTAGTATTATCGCAGTTGATGGTGGTACAATCAAAGTTCAAGCCATAATCTTGCAAGGTGGTTTTCATCCATAAAACTTGTGCACAACAACTACCAGCAGAAATGTATTCAGCTTCAGTGGTAGAGAGAGAGACACAAGCTTGTTTCTTACTATACCAAGAAACTAAAGAGTAACCAAGAAATTGACAGTGACCACTAGTACTCTTACGTTCTACTCTACAACCTGCATAATCTGCATCAGTAAATGCTACTAGCTCAAAAGACATAGATTTAGGATACCACAAACCAAAATCTATAGTCTCCTTTAAGTATCTAAGAATACGTTTCACAGCAATTAAATGAGATTCTCTAGGAGATGATTGAAATCTAGCACATAGACAAACAGATAACATAATATCAGGTCTACTAGCAGTTAAATACAAAAGACTACCAATCATTCCTCTGTATATAGTTTGGTCAATCATCTTACCATTCTCTTCTTTGTCTAATTTAATAGATGTGGCCATAGGAGTATCAATCTCCTTTGAATCAGCCATTCCAAACCTTTTCAGTAATTCTTTTGTATACTTGGCTTGGTTAATGAAAGTACCTTCCTTTGCTTGTTTAATTTGTAATCCAAGGAAAAATGTCAACTCACCCATCATGCTCATTTCAAATTCATCCTGCATTGTCTTAGAGAAATCTTTGCACAAATTTTCATTAGTAGCTCCGAAAATAATATCATCAACATATATTTGAACAATCAAAATATCATGAGCTTTATTTTTAATAAAGAGAGTAGTATCAACTATACCTCTAGAAAAACCTTTTTCAATAAGAAAATTGCTAAGTCTATCATACCAAGCTCTTGGTGCTTGCTTTAAACCATATAAGGCTTTGGAGAGCTTGTACACATGATTTACATATGATTCATGAATAAAACCAGGAGGTTGTTCAACATACACTTCCTCTTGAATGACACCATTTAAGAAAGCACTTTTGACATCCATTTGAAATAATTTAAAACCTTTAAAGGAAGCAAATGCAAGTAACATTCTAATGGACTCTAATCTAGCCACTGGAGCAAAGGTCTCATCATAATCAATACCTTCTTCCTGATTATATCCTTGAGCAACAAGTCTAGCCTTATTTCTAGTTACAATACCATGTTCATCAAGTTTGTTTCTAAAGACCCATTTTGTACCAATAATAGTAAGATTTGAAGGTCTAGGTACAAGTTCCCATACTTTGCTCCTTTCAAATTGATTTAACTCATCTTGCATGGCAATAATCCAAAAATCATCATTAAGAGCTTCATCAATGTTCCTAGGTTCTATATGAGATAAAAATGCAAAATCATCAACAAAATTTGTAAAAAATCTTCTAGTTCTTACCCTTTCATTTGGATCACCAATGATTTGATCCTTTGGATGGTTGTGAACATATTTCCATTCTTTTGGAAGATCATACTTTGTTCCTTCTTCAAGTGAGATAGATTCTTGATTTTCAAGGACTTCTCTATTCTCATCCTTTGATGTTGAAGGATTTTCATTTCTTTGAGCAGCATCCTTATTTATTGACTTCAAGGGTATTTCTTGAATATCACCTTCAATCTCATTTCTTGGCAAATAGATGTTAGATTCATCAAAAACAACATGAATAACTTCTTCAATAATCATAGTTCTCTTATTATACACACGATAAGCTTTTCTTATTGAAGAATAGCCAAGAAATATACCTTCATCGGATTTCTTATCAAACTTACCAAGATTGTCTTTGACGTTTAAAACAAAACATTTACAACCAAAAACCTTGAAGTAAGAAATAGAAGGAGTTTTGCCAAACATAAGTTCATAGGGGGTTTTCTTCACAAGAGGTCTAAGAAGCACTCTATTTATAATATAGCAAGAGGTGTTTACAGCTTCAGCCCAAAAATACTTTCCTGTAACGTACGATTTTTCCTGTAACGGGTCATTTCCTGTAACGTACGATTTTTCCTCTCAACAACACCATTTTGTTGAGGAGTTTTAGCAACAGAAAAATTGTGAGAAATTCTATTCTCATCACACAGTTTAGTGAAGTTAATATTGCAAAATTCTCTACCATTATCACTTCTAATGGAGATGAGTTTGCAACCTATGGTGTTTTGTACTTGTTTAAAAAGCTTGACAAAAGCTCCAAAAGCTTCATCTTTGCCCAACAAGAATAATACCCAAGTAAATCTAGAAAAGTCATCAACTATCACATAAGCATACAATTTTCCACCAAGACTCATTGTCCTCATAGGACCAAATAAATCCATATGAACAAGTTCAAGAGGTTTTGAAGTTGAAACAATCTTCTTAGGTTTAAAAGAACTCTTGACTTGTTTACCATATTGACACGCATCACAAACACGATCTTTTTCAAAATGAATGGCAGGCAATCCTCTAACATATTCATGTTTAGATAAGTTATGCAAAGTATCCATGCTCACATGTCCTAACCTACGATGCCAAAGATATGCATCATCATCTTTCAAAGCAAGACATTTAACATCTTGTTCAACTAAATCATCAAAGTAAAGATCATACATATTTCCATTTCTATTTCCAACAAAAACAATTTTGTTAGAGCAATCATCAATAATTAAACATGAATCCTTCTTGAAAATAACCTTATAACCATTATCACATAATTGACTAATACTAAGCAAATTATATTTGAGATTATCAATAAGAAGAATATCTTTAATAAAGGGAGAAGTACTTTTACCAACATTGCCAATGCCAATGATTTTCCCTTTCTTTTTGTCACCGAAAGTCACAAATCCTTCATCTCTTGGTTTGACATCATTAAGTATGGATGCATTTCCAGTCATGTGTCTTGAGCATCCACTGTCAAGAAACCATTTGTTCTCCTTTGTTTTCAATTGAAAACATACCTACACCAAAGATGTTAATAAGCCTTTTGGTACCCAAATTCTCTTGGGTCCATTGGGGTTAGTTCTTTTAATTACCCAAGTGCTTTTAGCACCATTCTCAATCTTTTTCTTCACATAACATCTAGTCACTTTATGACCATTTTTACCACAATAAGTACAACATATTTTCGAAGAAGTATAGACATGTGAATGATATGCATGAGATACTCTCTTATGTGTATGTGACATATGTGAGTGAGATAAACTCTCATGTGTGTGTGAGACATTATTATAACTATCATCAAAACCAAGACCTCTCTTATCATGAGTGAGTCTTTGCATACCAAGTAGTTTGTTCAAATTGTCCCTACCACATGTAAGTTTTTGCAAGCTAGCACTTAAATCACTCATTCTAATTTTCATGGCATCATAATCACTCATCATATCATCCAACTTCTTGTTTCTAGAAATAAGATCAACATTAGCATTCTCAAGAAATTTTACCTTATCATTTAAACCAATAACATTCTCATCAAGACAAATCTTTGTAGAAGTTAACAAGGCATTTTCATCGATGAGCCTAGTATTATCTAATGATAGCTTCTCTACTTGACATTTCAGGACTTTGTTTTTCTTGATAATCTTTTTCATTTCCTTATAGAGATTGGAGATGAATTCATCTCTATCAAACATGTCACAAATATCATCATCACTTTCATTATCAACTAAAGAAGGAGTTTTTGGAGTATTTACCTCATCTTCAATGGCCATGAAACAAACATTTGCATGTTCAGTTTGTTCTTCATCTTCACTTCCTTCTTGATCCCAAGTGCAAGCAAGTCCTTTCTTGTTCTTGGACTTGTACTTCTTTTCTTTCTCTCTTAATTTTGGACAGTCCGCTTTGAAGTGATTTGGACTTCCGCATTCATAGCATTGCTTTGAGTTGTTATTTGTAGATGTCGATGGCTTCTTTTTGAATTTGTTGAAATGTTCCTTTTTGAACATTTTCTTGAAGTTCTTCATGACAAGAGCTATTTCCTCATCATCCATTTCTTCCTCATCACTGGAAGATTCATTTTCGTTGTTCTCTTTAGTTTTGAGAGCAATTCCTCTTTTCCCTTTGTCTTCCACTTCTTGATCATTCAACCACTTCATCCTAATCTCATGAGTGAGAAGTGATCCAATAAGCTCTTCCACTGGTTTCTTCTTCAAATCATGAGTTTCCAACATAGCAGTAGTTTTGCCTTCCCAAGCCTTTGGTAAAGCATTGAGTATTTTCATATTTTGTTCTCCTATAGAATAAGACTTGCTAAACACTTTTAAACCGTTAATAATGTTAGTAAAGCGAGTAAACATATCAGTGATGTTTTCATTTGATTTCATAGTGAAAAGTTCATACTCCCTTGTAAGCATACCAAGTTTTGTTTCCTTTACTTGGTTTGTACCTTCATGAGTCACTTCAAGTAGTCTCCACATTTCATGTGCAGATTCACAACATCTTACCCTGTTATACTCATTCATATCAAGTGCACAAGTAAGAGTGTTCATGGCAAGAAAATTAAGGGTCATTTTCTTTTTATCTTCATCATCAAATTCCTCAGAAATTCTATCAATCTTTATACCATCAACAACTTTGAAAGGTACATAGGGACCATTTTCAACAATATTCCATAATTCATAGTTTAGAGAAGATATATAGATTCTAACTCTATTTTTCCCGAAATTATAGTTTGTGCCATTCAACAAAGGAGGTCTAGTAGTAGAGTAACCTTCTACCATCATAGTGTTATCTAGATGAGCCATAGAATCTTTGCTTCAAGGATGTTAAGCCTTATCAACAAGAAGACCTGCTCTAATACCAATTGAAAAACCTAAGAGGGGGGTGAATTAGGTTTTAACCGATTTTTCTTCTTTAAATTAAACAAGCTTTCTAAGATAACAAATATCAAACACTTGGTGTTCAACCAAAGTATGAAAAGATGAGTTCAAGAAAAGAAGCAATGAACACAAAGATTTATGGTGGTTCGGTTTATCCAACAAAACCTAATACACTACCTTGAGCTATCTACTCGAGGATTTCACAAAACCTTTCACTAATATAGTAAGAGAGAATACAATAGAGGCTCACCCAATTCCCTTAGGGTTTTACAACATAAACCTCTTAACCAACCAAGGTTCACTCAACACTTTGAGTTTTACAATATAACCTTGTCTACACACCTATCTCTATTACAACAATTAATGAAAAAGAAGCTCTTAACACAAACACAGTTTTCTATGGTTCAAGGCTCACTCTAACCCTTAGAGTTTTAAGCTTAATGCAACCTTGAACAAATCAATCAAGATATGAATAAGAAGAGTTTGATATATGAAATCACCTTAATGTGAAGATATATCAATGTAAAGCATAAATACCTCTTTGAGTAATGTTTTCTTGTAAGTTGCTCAAGAACCCCAATGATTTTGTATAAATCTCACTTTGATGAATTTCACAATATGAATGTTAAGATTTGATTTCAAAATAATCTCCAGAGGTTCTATGAAGTAATAGGATCAGATTTTTGCTCAAAAAGTAGTTCTTTTGAGTTGTTTAAACGATTGGGTATTTATATGTATGCACCAACGGTCATAAAAATGGCTGTTTGAATCCCACTCAGGAGAAGTGCGGTCGATCGCAAATCAGGAGGGTCGTCCGCACCATCATCCGCAAATGTTCCAGAGAACTCTTGACAACCTGCGGACGATGACCTCAAAAGTCCGGTCGACCGCTCCATCATCCGCAAGTGTTCCAGAGAACACTTGACAATCTGCAGACGATACTCTGAGAAGTTTGGTCGACCGCATGATTTGTGGTCGTCCACACTTTTGTCAGGTCTACCACAAATGTATTAAAACTATGCAGAACAAGTTTCCAAACAACTCTAAGATTTTGCAAACTATATTTTATGAATTTTGAAGTATGTGCATGTATTTTGAAAATCATTTTACTTTTATTGAGCAACCTATGGAACTCATTACTCAAAGGGATAGACCTAGAGATAATCAAAGATAAATAAAGAATTAAATCTACACCTCTAGATCCTATCTAATCCAGAAACTCTTATCTTCAAGGCTTGACATCAAAAGCTCTTTTCTGAAGAATTGAAACTTTGATCTTGCAAGGATTAGATATATGAATCCTAAGAGATCATCATTAATACAATAAAACCATTAGTCATTGTCAATGTTTGTCATTTAATCAAAATTAAGATATTAAAAGCTTTAAGGCTTTCAACATTTATAAGGTCGTTATTATTATTGTTATTATTTTTGCTTGTAGTATGGCTTGCAAGTACACTCCTAATAAGAGAGTTAGAGGTCTCCCTGTGATTGGTACGAAAAATATTACTATCAATATCAACGCAACAAGACTCACACGATAAAACAACATATCAAACTGATGTTCGATTCAGTGGCACGTGCGCACAGTCAGGGTAAGGCTAGGTGTCAGTTCCTACAAAACAGTAATGAAACTCCACAGCACCTTGCCTAAGGACCGGGTAGCTTATGCTTATGACTTATTCCGTAAGAAAGCAACTTACGTGAATGGAAGACCATATGCTATCGACTATGCAGATTATACAAGTGAGTTGCTAGACCTGAGTCGTCTTGATGAGCCTAACATAATCGAAATTTGCTCTAAATCTGACCCAGAAGAAGGTGAGGAGTTGGAAGAGATTCTTGTAGATTCGAAGCCGGAAAATGAGGTGGAAGAATTTTGAGTAGGGATGGCTAGATGTTAGGAAGGATTCTTGAGTAGCTTAGGACATAGATGTTTGATTTGTTCATTATTTCATTTATTATAGACTTGATGTTTTACATGATTTGAACAATATTTTGGTTATTTCAAATAAAGAGAATCCTACATTAATAAAGTCATTATTGCATTTTCTTGATCTATTTATTTTGTGAACTATGTGATTTATGGATTCTTGAGAAAATTATTCATATATGTGATCTAAGTACTTGTACATCGTAATTTTAGAATCATGCCTCCAAGAAAGAACAACAACGGAAATGGAAATGGATCATCCTCTAGTCAGACACCGGAAGGGGATGTGGGCACAACGCTAATGCCTAACCTGATTTCCGTGCTTCAAGGTTTCCAACAGCAACAAATGTTTGTACTCTAAAGTTTCCAACAGCAGCAAAATCATGCACCACTAGTACATACTAGAACCGAAATTTTGACAGTTATGAAGTAGTTTCAAGAGCTCAAACCACCTGCTTTCAACGGGCGAGCGGGACCACTTGTAGTCAAGGAATGGCTTAGGGCTATAGACAGAAATTTTGAAAGAATAAGTTGTACTGATGCACAAAAGATAACCTGTGCTACTTTTCGATTCTCTAGAGATGCAGATCACTGGTGGGAATCTTTTAAGAGATCCCAAACAGAAGCACAAAGGACTAGCTTAACTTGAAACCAAAAAGAGTTTGAATTTCTGATGCTAAAACAAGGGACAATGACAATGACAGAATACGAGCACAAATTCAATGAATTGTCGAAGTTTGCTCCACATCTGGTCGACATTGATAAGAAGAAGGTTGACCAATTTGAGCAGGGTTTGCAGAAAGAGATTAGCGGAGTTTTAACAAGGCACGGAAATATGTCTTTTCTAGAAATGTTGAGCCGGGCACAAAAAATAGCTTTCCATTTTGAACTTGATGCCAAAGTGGTCAAGAGAAATGATGCTTCTAAAAGAGAAAATGGAATGGTTCAAGATTTGAGCAAAATTATGGAAATCGTAACAAACAAGCCAAACATGGAAATAACAAGCATTCCCAATGGGAGAAATTAGAAAAACCTCTTTGCCCTACTTGTGATAAAAGACATGCTGGAGAGTGTCTTAAAGGAAAATGGGTCTGCTACCGTTCTAAACAGTCGCGTCATTCTGCAGGAGAGTCCAATAAGTATAGGAAGAATAATACTTAACAGAAAAAGGAAACTCCAACAGGTAAAACACGCCTCTACTCAATGGCACGAGGGGAGGCAGAACAATCTTTTAGAAACATGACGGGTATGATTCTTGTGTCTAAAGTCCCCACATAGGTATTATTTGATACCGAGGCCACTTATTACTTCATATCTACGAAATTTTTTGATAATGCTTATGTTATAAGTTACACTGTAAATGAAACCTTAGAAGTTAGAATACCTTCTGGGAAGATTATTTACACTAAGGAAATGGTTAAAGGAGTGAGATTGGACTTAGGTGGAAAAGAATTAGATACATACTTACATGTAATTAAAATGAATTATTATTATATTATTTTGGGAAAAGATTAGTTACACAAGAATAAGACAAATATTCATTGTCCAGAGAGAAAAGTATCATTTGGAGCGTAAGAAGATAAGAGATTTATCTTTCACGAATCAAGATTGAGTAACTCGCCTCGAGTAATTTCTGTGTTGAAGGCAACAACTATGCTAAGGAAAAGGAGCTGCCATGGTTTCTTAGTTAACGTAATAGCTAATGAAATTGTGGAGTTAACAGTTGCCGATGTACCTGTAGTACGGGAATAAGCTGATGTTTTTCTAAAGATTTGCTAGGATTACCTTCGGATCGTCAAGTAGAGTTTACTGTTGACTTAATATAGGTGTCTGCACCGATATTTAAAGCACCTTATAGGATGGCACCAAAGGAGTTGCAAGAACTTAAGGTACAACTACAAGAGTTGTTGGATTTGGGTTTTATACGACCCAATATGTCTCTATAGGAACACTAGTGTTATGCGTGAAAAAGAAAGATGACACATTAAGGAATGTATATAGATTATCAGGAATTGAACAAGCTAACTATTAATAACAAATATCCCTTACCTAGAATTGAGGATTTATTTGATCAGCTGAGAGATGCAGGGGTATTTGCTAAGATCAATTTAAGATCAGGATATCATCAACTCAAGATCAAAGAAAATGATATTTGTAAGACAACATTTAAAACTCGGTATGGACATCATGAGTTTACAGTGATACCGTTTGGACTTAGCAACGCCCCTACAGTATTTATAGATCTAATTAATCGAGTTTTCCACTCATATCTAGATCTTTTTGTGATTGTATTCATCAATGACATCCTTGTATACTCCAAGGATAAAAAACAACATGATGAGTATCTCAGGATTGTTTTGGACATATTGCATAAGGAAGCATTGTAGGCAAAGTTTAATAAGTGTGAGTTTTTGCTGGATAAAGTAGTATTTTGGGACACGTGGTAACTGTCAAAGGGATCGAGGTGGATCCGTCTAAAGTAGAAGCAATTTCAGAATGAAAAGCGCCGACTAATGCTTATGAAGTCCGCAGTTTTTTATGTCTAGCGGGCTATTATCAACGATTCATTGAAGGGTTTGCAAAGATAGTTGGCCCAATGACACGTCTCATATGGAAGGGTGAGAGGTATGTCTGGACCACTAAGTGTGATGAAAGCTTCCAAGAACTTAAGAAAATGTTAGTCTCAATACCAGTGTTGACAATACCTAACTTTGTTATTTATAGTGATACATCAAAATAAGGTCTTGGTTGCATACTTATGCAGAATGAGAAGTTAGTTGCTTATGCTTCCAGACAACTTAAGCAGCACAACTAGAATTGGCAGCAGTAGTATGCGCATTAAATATATGGCGACATTATTTATATGGTGAGAACTGTGAAATCTATATGGATCATAAGAGTTTAAAATACCTTTTCACACAAAAAGAATTGAATTTGAGACAAAAGAGATAGTTGGAACTAGTAAAGCATTACGACCGCACTATACATTACCATCATCAAAAGGCTAATGTGGTAGCAAACGCACTTAGTCGCAATAGGTCATAAGCTCTTATGAAGTCATGGGAAACTAGCAAGTTTGGTCACAATACAAAAAGATTTGATCAAAAAGTTTGAAAAGTTGAGTTTGAAAGTGGTAGCACCACCTAGAACTACTGAAGGGCATTTGACCGCAATGGTAGTGCAACCTATTTTGAGAGAATGAATAAAGGAAGTTCAAACTAATGATAAGTTCTCGAACAAGATGAAAGAACGAGCTCTTGTTAGAGATATTAAAGGGTTTTAAATTGCTACAAATAGAACATTGATGCTTGAGGGAAGAATCTGTATGCCCAAGGATGGCGGTTTGAAAAATGAAGTGCTAGAGGACGCACATTGTACACCTTACACAGCACATCCTAGTGGAACAAAGATGCACCGCGATCTAAAAAGGAATTTTTGGTGCCGTAATATGAAGGGGAGTGTTGCAGAATTTGTTGAGAAATGTTCGATCTGCCAGCAAATCAAGGCTAAACACTAATGACCGTTAGGGTTATTGAAACCATTAGAGATCCCGCAATGGAAATGGGAACATATTACAATGGATTTTGTTGTGGGTTTACCGAGGTCAAATCAAGGAAACCAAGTTATTTGGGTTATAATTGATCGCTTAACCAAGTCAGCTCATCTTTTGCTGATTAAGATGACATATAGTCTGGAAAGATTAGCAGAGTTGTATATAAGGGAAATTGTGAGACTTCATGGTATACCAATGACTATTGTATCAGATTGTGACATAAGGTTTACCTCCAAGTTCTGTAAGAGTTTGCAAAGTGTTATGGGAACTAGGTTAAATTTCAGTACAACATATCACCCTTAAACTGATGGACAATCTAAGATAACTATTAAGATATTAGAGGATATGTTAAGAGCCTATATTTTGGAATTCGAAGGTAGTTGGGAAAGATTTCTACCATTAGTTAAGTTTGCTTACAATAATAGTTATCAAACAACTATCGAAATGTCTCCATATGAAGCCTTATATGGGAGAAAGTGCAGATCTCCCATTTGTTGGGATGAGGTAGGTGAAAAGAAAGTTTTTGGACTTGAATTGGTTGAAACTATGGAAATTGTGGAAAAGATCCGAGGAAGAATAAATTCAACACAAGAGAATGTCTCCATATGAAGCCTTATATAGGAGAAATTGCAGATCCCCCATTTGTTGGGATGAGGTAGGTGAAAAGAAAGTTTTTTTACCTTAATTGGTTGAACAAACTGTGGAAATTGTGGAAAAGATCTGAAGCAAAATAAAGTCAGCAAAAGATAGATAGAAGTCTTATACTGATCAAAGACAGAAAGAATTAAGTTTTGAAATTGGAGAAAAGATTTTCCTCAAAACTACTCCAACCAAAAGAGTTATAAGATTTGGAGAGAAGGGCAAACTCCGACCGAGGTACATTGGACCATTTGAGATTTTGGAAAGAATCGAGGATGTAACATATTGATTAGCACTACCACCTTCTTTGGTAACGGTGCACAATGTTTTTCATGTGTCTACGCTAAGAAAGTACGTTCACGACTTGAGCCATATGGTCAATTATGAGGCATTGGAAGTAAATAAAGACTTAACCTATGAAGAAAGACCTATACCATTTTGGATAATAAAGTGTATAAGTTGAGAAAACATGATATGGTATTGGTTAAAGTATAATGGAACAGACATAGACGTGATGAAGCTACTTGGGAACGTGAAATTGAGATTCGAGCTCAGTATCCTGAGCTTTTTGAAAATCAAGGTAACTGAATTTCGATGACGAAATTTTTATTAAGAGGGAGAGTGTGTAATACCCATTTTATAGTTTAATTTTTTATTTAGAAAATGGGTTTTATTATTTTTCTTTTAGTTTTACTTAACCTAACCCATTAGGATTTTACTTCACATATATATAAGAATAAGACAAGAGATTAACATATTTAATAAGTTTTTTTTAAGCACGAATCTCGATGTAGACCAAAAATCTCTTAGCCTCTCTAGTATGACAGCCACCATCAGCGTTACCATATGGTTGGCCGCGGCGACGGCAATAAGTCTAAAAAGTCGATTTTCTCACCACTTATCCTTCCATATTCAAAGTTTTATAGTTTTTTTGAAAAAACTCCCTAACATCCATTGAAAAATCAATGAGGAATTTTGAGTATTTTTTCACGGGTTTGAGAAGGAGAAAGAGGAAGAAGGGAGAATGGGGTGAGGGGTAGTTAGAGGGAGTTTGGAGATGGATGAGGGGCGACAGACAGTGAGGGAATAGGGGAGTCGAGGGGCAACAACCGTGGGGGAAGAGAGAATGAGGCAGAGGAAGAAGGGATAAGAGGGTGAGGAGTGGCTAGGTGGAGTTGGGAGAAGGGAGAAGGGTGGCAACAGTGAGGAATGGGAGAAAAAGATAATAGAATTAGAATTAAGGTTAAGGTTAGTGTTTTGAGGTAAAATGAGTTATATAAGGGAGGCATTTTTGTAATCTAAAACCCTTATCCATTTTGAAATTACGTTCTTAGGGTTAATAAACCCTAACTTCTCCAAATTTATATACAATTTTACAGATTTATCACAAATATTTTAGGGTTTTCAAATTAGTCCCCAAATCTTTCTAGAGTTTTGAATTTAATCCCAAACTTCTTAGAAATTATATTTCTATCCAATCTTTTAGGAATTCCATTTTATACCTTACGCTTTATTGAAATTATGTTTCAACCCATATTTTCAAAATTTCGTTTTTAGTCCCTATACTTTTTAAAGTTTACAATTTGACCCCTTAACTTTTCTAAAATTATAGTTTGGCTCCAAATTCTTTCAAACTCAAAAATTTTCCTTTTCATATTTCAAAAGTGTCTCCAAACCTTTTAAAATGACAAATATTTCCTTTAACGTTTCAAAAAGCCATTTTTTTATTTATATAGATTATTTATTTATTTATTTTTAAAAACAATTAATTAGTTTTGTCTTTACAAGGTTCTCATTCATTGAATACTTTCAATGTAGAATCTAAGGACTTAGGGGTCTAGTTTTTCCACACAATGTAGCACACATTTATATATGTTTTGAGGAGGAAGTTTTAACCTTATTTAATTTTTTATTTTTTTAATTGCATGTTATATTTGCTCTATATTATATGTTTAATTGTGCACTTCTAAATTATATTATGATATGTGTACAATGTCTTTATAATTGCGCATATAAATATTTATTGCATATGCTATCAAATAATATGGGCATTGACCCGATAAAACAGGGACTTATGTCCGATTGAATAGGGGCTTAGCCCAATTAAACAGTAGTTTTTGACTCGATAATATACATTGACTTTTTATGATTACATGATATTTTTAATGTGTATATTCTTGTATAATGTCCACATTTTACTCCCATTAAGTACTTTGTACTTAACCCGTGCATTTTGGTTTTTTGGAAAATCATTTACAGGTTGACAGGTTGCGATGCAAAGATGTAGGATGACCATTCATTTATAAATTTTGAATTTTATTTAAATAATGCTCTTGATTTAAAACTAAGAATATCTATATTTAGTTTTACTTAGTTATAAATTTTATTCCTGGTAAAATTGTTATTGGTTTCGAATTTATAATTTGATATTTATTGGAAATTAGGGATTTTTATTCACTATTTGGAAATTTTGACTGTTTTAAATTAGAATTGTTAATTTGACTTTACTATTATATTATATTTTCTATTTGTGGTATTTTGGAAAAATCTGGTATGTTACTATAAATGTATGGACTTTGAAACTAGCAAAGAATGGCATAAAGCTAATAGAAATGTTAAACAACTTGAATAAGCACAAAAGAATAGCATTATTAGAAGTTAAAATCAATAAAAATAATTGCAATAGTGCTTCAATTAACTTTTATTCTCTTAAAAGTTTTGAAAGCTGGTTAATCTAATTAGTAGCATCATCTTATAGAGAGCCACTGCATTGCCAATTAAGTCTACTATGTTTTCATGAAGACCAACTTTTCTTCTAATTTATTATTTAATCTAACAAGTTATTTGGCATATGAAACGATTATATGGAAATAAACAAAACTTCTTAGCCTTGTAACCAACTGGAGCAAAAACACCATAATCTCAATAACGAGATCATTGTTGTTATGAAATTCAATATAGGATTTTTACCACAAGTCATAAGAAACCTAGACATGTAGATAACTATTATGTTTAGTATTGAAAAGAGCAATTTTCTCAACTCTTCTAAGAAAAAAATCAAGACATTCAAAAGTTCATTATTTCTTGTTTCAAAGAGTTTAATTCTTGTATGTAACATTGTCTCCTTTAACACCTTCAAAGACAAGCATCAAATAATCATTGGACATTAAATCAAATGATAAACAAGATATCCATATGGATACATAAATGAAAAAAAAAACCTTCATCATATTAAAAAATGAAATAGGTAGGAAACTATATAACTTCCAAACAAGTAGGATCCAATAGATAACTATGATAAGGAGAACATAATTTTTGTACAAAAATATGAGTAATGCAGTAAACCTAACACATATTGTCAAATTAATAAAACACAAAGAAAAAAATAAGGACTCCAAAATTAGATGAGTAAAATGAGACAACCCATTATGATTAATTAATTTTAAATGTTGAAGGAATGAGATGATAGAAAATGACATACGCAATAAGCTCATTGGTTGTCACTTTTTAGATCCATTCCATCATGCGTTTTTGGCTCATTTTCATTTTAATCTTGGACATACATGAAGAATTAACGACTTCTCAAAAATACCCATAAGAGGAGATTTGAGGGCCTCCACAAGAGCACTATTAGAATCTAATAGAAATTATCATACCTTGCCTCTATAAAACATAATTTCTATTGACAACTTTGAAGTTCACATACTTTGTAACATTAGTATGAGTGAGGACCCTTATAAGTTCACTATTTGTCATTATAAACTAACCATGCATACGAGTAGTCAACGAGAAAAATTGAAAGCACCAAAGGTGAACAAAATAGTCATAGAAAGCATAGAAACAATAAATAATAATGAAATATGTGGGGCATCATGTGAACATTGTAGCCCCTGCTAGAACCAAAGTGTGGTAGGAGGATTATCACTTCTTCTATCTAAACAAAATTGAGTGAAATTAATTCCCACCTTAATAGTCATTCCTATCCATATGCAAGACCTATTTAATTAAGAGGAGCATAGCATCCAAAACAACTTCAAGCCATAAATGGGGTAACGGGGGTATCAAAATCAAGAGTTGGAAAAAAAAGCCACATTTATTAAATTCCACTTCAAAAGAAAAGACAATTTTTGTGCAAATAAAGTGAACTTTATTTTTTTTTAATAATTGTAAGTGAATGAAAATTTATGTTGTAAGAACTAATAAAAGTCAAGTTCCGTAAGGGATTTCCTAGCATTTTTTATTTTTTGTATTAATAAATGTTCTAGACACAAGAACAATCAAGAAACCAAAATCATATTAAATTTCTAAATCTTCACAATTTTGTTAAGAAAGCAAATCCATACAAAAAGAAAGACCAAACATCATCCAATGAGAATGAGCTATACAAAAATATAGAAGGAAAGAATAAAGTACAAGTCAAACACAACAATTAGTAAGAGCATCAAAATTGCAAAAGATTACTCAATAAGAGTTTTCCGCACAAAATTTAGAGGTGATGACTGCAGCTCAACCAGAAAAAAGAAGAGCTAAGCTGCTTGGGACGATTTAGCTGATAACATGATGTCTTTTGCCTACCTTTTATGAAGATAGTTTCACGACTAAATCACCATGATGGATGGCGGCAATGAGCATATCAAACTCAAAGGCTTGCTCCCACGACAATTGTATCATCATGCCTAAGCACAATTGCATTAATTGAGAAGATATTCAAGGTTTTCAAGGCTTCCAATCAAGATAAAGATTCATTGAATTTGGATAATTCTGCATAGAAAGAGAGTAAAAATTGAGGGTACTTTGAAATGAGAAAAATCAATAGTTGATGAGAAATGGCCTATCACTTACCACCAAATTGAAGGCTAGGATAACACATGACGAGCGTGTCGTTGCGCTATCAAATTAAATTCCAAACTTAAACCAACTTATGTAGTTAGGGCAAGTAAATGTCGAATCCACAAGAACTTGTAAAATTTCAGAATAAGTAAACTGATCTAGATTTGGGGGAAAGATTTAATTTCTATCTAAAAGAATAAAACTTTAAATAAAATAACTCAAAAATCAATGGATAGAAAAACGTTAGCAAGGACTTTGTATTTCAGCTTTATTTATTCGGGATTAATCATTGATAATAACCTATTTGAGTAATGACTTAGAATTTCGCGTAGCACCACAAATTTCTATTCCTATAAAAGTTAGGTTAATTCCCTAGAAGCACGACAAATTAATTTTAACTTAATTAAACTAAAGTACCAAATTGCTCGCATAAAATAGTCAATCAAGTTATTAGCTCAAGTACAACATTGACGAAGCCTGTCGTACAGCTCTCAAATTTTAAACATAACAATTCCTATGTAGATAGGGAAAGTAAGGATCGAATCCACAGAAATTTGTCAACTCTTAAATTAAAATCATTAATCGGAAAGTGTTTTGGGGGTTTTTGGTTTTGAGAAATAAGATAATGACAACAATTAAAATAAATAAATTTTTGGGGTTTTGGATTTGTGAATAGAATTAAAAAGGAATTTGTAATACAAATGATATAAAAAGGTTTAGCAAATTACTAGTATCAAGTTTTTTTATGGGATTAATCATAGATAATAAATTATTTAGTTGGCTTTAGAATCCCAATAAGCTCAGACATATTCATATCCTTACAAATTAGATTAATTCCAATCAGCTCAGATAGATTAATCTCTAATTTAATTAAACACCACTACCAACTTTAAATTGTATATAACAATCAGCTTAATTATATACAATTTAAATTATATAATTCTGCTACTAATTTAATTAAGTCAAGAGCTGCAATTCAATTAAACTAATAGATGCTACTTGAATCACATTCATTAATAGATTGTCAATCCAATTAATTCACACAATTATATTAGTTAAAACAAAAATTATATAAATACTCAATTAATATATATATATATATAAGTATATTAAATAAATACACAAATAAATAAATATAAAGAAATATAGGATTTATATTAACTAAACCAATTAGGCGATTCAACCGGTCATTTACATAAATTAAACTAAAAGTATGGAGGCTCGGTCTTCTATAAAAAGAAATTAAAGACATAAAATCATTTAATTTATGAGTACATCAACACAAATTACAAAAAATTAATATCCGATTAAAATCATGCAATTCGTTACTACTTTTGGTTCAAACAATTCCCTATTAATTAATCAAACACATATATTTAAATTAATGAATAGTTACTACTTTTGGTTATCGAAAACTGATTCTGCATAATCCTAGTTAATCAACTATGTAAAACAATTAAGATGACCAATAATAATTGAAATAACATAATTGATAGAATAAAATCAAGAATTTTTCAAATACCCAAATAGAAATAATGATTTCTTAAAAAGATCTGATTTTTAATAACATAACAAGAATCTCATATTCCCAAATAAAGCAGTCCTAATACATGTCCTTGCCAACTATAAACGTTTACTCATAATACATAAAAGAAAACATTATAAAAAGATTAAGGGAAAGAGAGAAACTAATTAGATGGAAATCTAATTTTCTGAGAAGCTCCAACCCTTGATCTTCTACAATGCTCGGGAACAAGATATCTAAGGTGATTGACACCCCAAACTCAACTATTAAGTCCGATATGTAACTGGAAAAGATCCTAGGGTTAATTACACAAGAGTCCTAAATAGAAACTAATTAAAAATAGCTTAAAAACTTCAATTTAGAGAGTAGATGCTCGAGAAAGCAAAGTGGACGCCTGAGAGACACTGATGCGTCCACATGGACGCGTGCTGCTGTCAAACTTCTGAGGGTGGACGCGTGAGATTTGATGGATACATCCACTTCCTGGCCTTGCGTGTCCACTTTCTCTTCCAACGCGTCCACTTATTCTTTCTTCCAAAAATCCATTTTCAAGCTTCCAATCTCTTTCAATTCCATCTAAACATCTTCTAAAACCTCCAAAATATCTGAAAACAAAAGCATAAGTGTAAAAATTCATTTAAACTACATAAAAAGCCTAAGACGGGGGGTGAATTAGGTTTTTACCCGATTATTCAACCTAATTCAATAAATACCTCTTTAACAACAAATATCAAACACTTGGTGTGCTAGTTGGGTGAGAAATAATGTGTTCCAATAAAATGCAGAAATTAGAGTAATGAACACAATGATTTATAGTGGTTTGGTTTATCCAACAAAACTTAATCCACTACCTTGAGTTACCTACTCAAGGATTTACCAAATCCCTTCACTAATCAAATAAATTATATTACAAAAGAGGCTCACCTAATTCACCTTAGGGTTTTACAAATAACCTCTCAACCAATCAAGACTCACTCAACCCTTGAGTTTTACAACACAACCTTGATTATACAATAATCTCACTACTCTCCTTAGTGAATCCTAACAATACAATTCAATTCAAGGTTCACCCAAATGTTTTACAAACAACCCTTGAATACAAAACAACCTACATAAGGCTCACCCTAACACTTAGGGTTTTATACTACTTGCAACCTTGATACAATTAGAATCAATAATAAGAGATAGATAGTTTGATAGATATTACTTTAATGTGAAGATATATCAATTTGAATCACAATCACCTCTTTGAGAAATGGCTTGCCAAGATTGCTCAAAATTCACCTTTGAATGTAAAAACCCTTCTTGAATGATTTTAACAAGATTGATGTTTAGAAAGGGTTTTGGAATGTTTCTAAGATGTTATAGGTTCAAGATATACAATTTTTTTGCTCACAATTATTCTCAGAAATAATTTCAAAGGTTTTGATATTTAAAGGTTTGTTCCCAATGATAAAAAATGAAGCTGTTGGAAACCCACTCAGAAGAAGTGCGATCGACCGCATATCAGACGGGTCGTTCGTACCATCATCCGCAAGCTCACTGGACAACCTTCGAATGATAATTTTCATCGTGCGGTCGACCTCATGATCGTCCACAAGTTGACAGATGAACAAATTTGACAGCACATGCATCCACAAGATAAGCTAACTTTTGGACGATACCTTGATCACTTTAGGTCGACTGAAACATGTTTATTTGTGTATCAACAATACTCTAACACACAAATGATGATTTCAATCAACCATATAAGTTATGGTATCAATCCAACAAGAGTTTATGAACCATTTAAGTTTTGAAATCACAATGCATGGTTTTCAAAATACCAAAACATATTTTAACATATTAAAAACATTTTGAAATAACATTTTAAGTTCATAGAGCAACCTTTAGAAACCATTACTCAATTAGAGGTAAAACTAGAGATATCATAATATAACTCTAAAACTATACCTCTAGTTCCTATCTAATCCAATAAAAGCTTGTCTTCAAATCTTGATAGTCTTGACTTGTATACTTCCTTGAAGACTTGAAATCTTGTCCTTGCATGGATTAAATCATGAATCCAAAAACTCTATCACTTGTACAAATAAGACATTAGTCCTCATCAATGTTTGTCATTAATCAAAATTAAGACATTAAAAGTTTTAGGGCTTTTAGCACAAAAAAACACATAATTAGCTAGATTTAAACTCAATAAATAACACGATAAACACTAGAAAACCAAGCTTAATTATGGTTCAATCAACACAACCGAATGCAAAATAAGAAATCCAATGGCTCATGTGCATCATTTATAAAAAAAGTGTTGGAAACTGAAGTATAATCTTATTCACTTGCTTGTGGCAAGTGAAGACAAGCAAAAAGAATAAATAACGAGTAATGTTGACAAAAGAGTGAGCAATTGAAGCTCACTCTCTATCCACTCATCTTGTCTATTTTATTAAAGTTGTGAATTGTCTATATTGTCCACGAATACCCAAACTTCTCGTGTAACCATGCAATGGCTTCTTATAGTATATACTAGGTGGCGAACTCCGTACCTAAAGCACGGAGAGGTACCCGGTGCTATAGTACTAAATATCATTCATAAGTATTTGCATAAGATTAGAATCAAAAGTTTATTCACAAAAGCTATTTTATATATTTTTAATATCTGGGAACCTTTCCAATATATATATATATATATATATATAGAAAAGTTACTACACCATAATATTTTGTCTTTCTATTTACATTATGGTAAGAGTGACTACATACAACACCATAAAAAAGAGGTTGCAAGATAAGGCTTTAGGGTATAGTCTAAGTTATATAAAACAAAAATATCTCAACCAAGATGAGCAGTTCTACTCTATCTTTGGTTTCTTTTCGAGATGTTGCTAGGCAGAAGTTGCTAGTTTCCCAATGTTTAACTTCATTGCAAGCAATTTTGTGGGAATGTTTGGTGGATTAATATTAGAACAAGGAGTTTTTTATTTGTGTGATGCTTTCTCATCTTTTGCTGCAACATGTTTTTCAATCTTCATGGTATCAAGAGGAATTTGCATTGTTGACTCTACAGTTTCTGTTAGCAGTTTCATAGAGTTGGAGAGATAGAGAGTGACTGCATTATATTTTTTTGGTGGATGTATGTTGATTCATTCACAAATGTAGTGATCATTTCACTCTCGATTTGTTCCTGAATAGCTGTGAAATTAATTATGCCCTATTTAGAAGGCAAAGGATAAGTATTGTTTACATGTCTATATGAAAGAAAATAAATGGAATTTGTGTTTCTTACCTAGGACATTTGATTGTGAAAGTTAGAAACACTTAAGGACATAAGTTCTTCTGCATCTTGACCAAAGAGAACAACTAGAATATCTCTCGTTGAATCATATATGTTTATAGTCAAGTGAAACTTATATAAATGTAAATTGAGTTACTATATGTAGTGTAATTAAGTTTGTTATATTAGTTGTTTAGATATAAAGTTGAGCAATTATTTTTCACTTGGGAATGATATCAACATCCTTGGCACAATTTTAACAGGGCATTAAATATCTGGGACTAGATGTTATAGGTTTGAAGCAGTTCGGACAGAAAATGTAGTACATTATTTGTGTCTACAAGTATAGTTTACACACAGAAAAGTGTTGATTGAGAAGTAAGCTTCATGAGTACTTAGGCTTCTAGTAATTGAGCTAAAGCTGAATTTTAAGTATGGTTCATACTACAACTATTACTCAATTTAGTTAACTTAGAAATCATAAGCATAAATGAAAACAAATGAATCTATCTAAACAAATTCTAAGTTTTAGCTTGTTCACAAAATGAATCTGTATAGATTTAGCTATTATTTCTTATTCTTCTATAAAAAGAAATATCTTTATTATTTCTTATTCTTCTATCTGGTTTTATGTCTCTATGATCCCCTAATGTGGATTAAATGCAAGGAATATCCAATATGAAACTTAAAGTGTGTAAATTTATGAAGTCACAAGAAAAATTGAAAGACATTATTTCTTATAGTTTTTCCTTAAAGCTTCTAGAAACGTTTTTCATTCCAAAACTACTATTAGAGTTTAGTCTCTATTTATCTAATTCAAAGGTGAGAAATAAGCTTTCAATTTGCAATGTAAGTGAAAATAGAAGCTGAGATTCTGAAGGGATGAAGAAAACAATTGTAATGGATCTTTAAACAAGAGTTTCTTCATAAGCAAATGGAAGAATTTGGAATTTCGATTCTAATCTATATTAGGGAAGAATTTGCCTAGCCTTCTACCAAGTTCCTGTTAATCGAAGTAGGAACATGTCTAGCATTGAATAACTCATGAACAATATTTGAACAAACAAAAGTTTCACAATTCTTCAATCCATCTACAATATCTTCAGACATTTGAAATAGGAAATGAACATTTGATTTTAGAGAAAGTAATTATTAATTTTATGTAATACTTATGAAAAACCTAAGAGGGGGGGTGAATTAGGTTTTAACCGATTTTTCTTCTTTAAAACAAACAGTGCTTTCTAAGATAACAAATAAGAAACACTTGGTGCTCAAACAGTGTGTGAAATAATGTGATCAAGAAATAGGCAAAGGACACAGATTTATAGTGGTTCGGTTTATCCAACAAAACCTAATCCACTACCATGAGCTATTTACTCAATGATTTCACAAAACCTTTCACTAATTTAGTATAAGAGATTACAATAGAGGCTCACCCAATTCCCTTAGGGTTTTACAACACAAACCTCTTACCCAATCAAGGTTCACTCAACACTATGAGTTTTACAATATAACCTTGATTACACACCTATCTCTAATACAACAATTAATGAAATAGATACTCTTAATACACTCACAATATTCTATGATTTAAGGGTCACTCTATCCCTTAGAGTTTTAAGCTCAATGCAACCTTGAACAAAACAAACAAGATAAGTAGATGAAGAGTTTGATATAGATATCACCTTAATGTGAAAATATATCAATATAAAGCATAAATACCTCTTTGAGTAATATTATCCTCTAAGTTGCTCAAGAACCCCAATGATTTAGTATCAATCCCAACTTGATGAATTTCTCAATGTGAATGTTATATTTTTGTTTGAAAATGATCTCAAGTTGTTCTATCAAGTGTAAGAATCAAATTTTTACTCAAAAAGTAGTGATACTAAGTTTTTTAAACAATTGGGTATTTATATGTATGCACCAACGGTTATAAAAATGATTGTTTGAATCCCACTCAGGAGAAGTGCGGTCGACCACATATTAGAAAGGTCGTCCGCACCATCATCCGCAAGTGTTCCAGAGAGCTCTGGACATTCAGCGGACGATACTCTGAGAGTTCCAGTCGACCGCAAGTGTTCCAGAGAGCTCTGGATATTCAGCGGACGATACTCTGAGAGGTCTGGTCGACCGCATAATCTGAGGTCGACCACACTTCAGTTAGGTGGACCGCACATGCATTGAAACTGTGCAACAAGATTCCAAACAACTCCAAGAGTTTGTGGAATACATTTTATGAAATTTAAAGTATGTGCATGTAATTTGAAAATCATTTCAAATACCCAACTCATGTTTTATCTAAATGAAATGCATTTTGAAAAACATTTCACTATAATTGAGCAACCTATAGAATTTATTACTCATAGAGGTAGATCTAGAGATATCTAAGGAAGTATAAAATAATACTACACCTCTAGATCCTATCTAATCCAAAAACCGCTTATCTTCAACGCTAGATAACATCCGATCTTTCTTGAAGACTTGAAACTTTGATCTTGCAATGATTAGACATAAGAATCCTAAAAGACCAACACTTATAAAATTAAGACATTAGTCCTCATCAATGTTTGTCAATAATCAAAATTAAGATATTAAAAGCTTTAAGGACTTTCAACTTACAACTCAAATTTTATTCCCTTATGAAAAGAGCTATGTCTACTCAAAGCTTACAATTACCAAGTTGTCCTTACTAAATATTGTTAATTACAAATCTATTTCTTACAAAAGAATAGAAAGCCAAGTGATTTCAAGTTCATACTCTCAAATTGAAATAATGAATTTAGATGCATGTTGAGATACTCACCCGCCCATATGCGAGAGTTGCAATTGAGAGTATGTTTGTTGGATGTGAAACTAGAAAAAGGAAATATGGTTCTTTGTATGTTTATTGGGTGATAAAGACAAAATCTTACTTTGATTTTGTATTAACTTGTAATTAGGGGTGGAGGGCCAAGGTAGACATTCGGACTGAGCTGGGACCAACTTGAATTTTCGTAGGCCTAAAATCTCATAGCCCAACCCGGTTTTATACATGGGCCGGCTCGGGCCAAAAATGAAAAATGACAGTCGTTTTAACTTTAAAATGACATTTTCGCATTTTGCCCGCGGGCCAGCCTAAACCTAACCCAAATTTTGGCCCGATTGGGCCAAGATAGAAATTCAGGGCCAGGCCAAATTTTGGTAGGCCTATTATTATAAAGCTCAACCCATTCTAAAAATTGGGCCACTCGGGCCGGCCCGTCAGGCCGAGCTTAAATTACCACCCCTACTTTTAATACATTGGGGAACAAATTAAACATGTATAGGCAAGAGAAAGGTACACACATAAATAAAGTTCTTATCAAGCTTTCGGGGGAGCAGCTTCTACTATGAGTAGATCAATCATGAAACAAGTGGAATACTTAGTTGCTACACTTAAGACTTTATAATAAAATGGAAAAGAAGAAGAAGAATATTTAGGCATTAAAGAAAATTGAATGTTTAAAAAAATGGTAGAGAATCAAATGCAACTTACAATTTCAGTGATGTTGCTTTAACATAAATCAGTGCAACAACAAGGTGTGTGTTGATGTTTTGGATTAGAAGTGGTGCCTCATTAGCTTGGAATTCTCCATACATAGTTAATGTAATGGGTATTTCTCTAGTCAAGGGTTAATAATAAAAGCAAAATAAATAAGCATATTTGCATATGTAGTAAAAAAATGTGTGAAGAAAGATTGCAAAATTATTTGTAAAAATCTGCAAAACAAATACAAATAAAGGCAATAAATATTATATAGTATAGATGTGACATGATTTAACTGCTGAACAAATGTTCAGTTACATTATCTCCGTGAGTATTTGGAATAACTTTTGAGTGTTAAATTTTTTGTGTCATGCTTAATGATAAGAGATATAAAAGCATACTTTATGAAACAAAGCTAACACTTCAATTTTTTCCTTTTGTAACTTGAAATTTCAACTTACTCTTTATCACAATGATGAAATCTTGAACAGTGGTATCACTCATACTAGTTTTGATTTCCTTTGAATGAAATAAATAGATGACCACACCTAAAATATTTGTGATGAAAAATTTGTTAAAATTTGAAAAGTTTAAATAAGCACAAGGCTTTATCTAAAATATAAGATTTTATAGATATAGTAACTATGATTTTCATCTGTGTCAAGATGTTGATTGAGTTGAGAATATTGAGGGAATTCATGAATATGAGGAAGGAGAGGAGGGAAGTTTTCCTTGACTTTTTGTGCTGTTGCACTTATATTTATTGTCCAATACAACTCTCTAGGTGTTTTGTGAGCCCCTCATTGTGGCCAAATTTGTGAGCCCCTCATATTTCCTGCACCAGCATTAGCGACTATACCTTGAAGTTGTTCCCATCATATTTCTGCCTGAGTTGACTTATAGTAATCAAGTCGTTGTGTTTCTAGTTTCATATACATGTCAACAACATATTGCCTGAAAAGCCTATCACTACGAATGAGTAAAGATTCGATTTCATCTCAAATTTGTAGCTTGTACGAATATTATTCGCGCATGGAGACAAATTCTCGACTACCTTTAATAGTATTGAGAGCTACACAAGAAAGAAGAAGAAAAAAAGAGTAAAAATTGATGAAGGGCTTAAAATTATATACTATGAGATCATGTAAGTTTCGATGAAAGACTGATATTATTATCATTTTCCTCCATCCCTAGTAATTCTAAAGCATTACTTGCTTTTCTAGGGTTAACAAATAAATTTTGGCTTATGTTATTTTACTTTCGATTTCTTTCTTTTAGGTTTCCAAATGTTTGTTTTTCAATTTGACCATATCTAAGGCTAATTGTTCCACCGAACTCTGTAATTTTTTTATACTTGAAATAGTTTCATGTTGAAAGGAAAGAGTACTACAATTGATGTAAACATATCCTCAAGGGCCACCTTTGAGATATATTTTGATACATATGTGGAGTATTTGAATAGTTGTTACAATCATTTGAGTAATTGTAACTTGAAAAATGACCTTGTTCATTCTCCATATTTTGAGAAAGTTGATTCCAAATACTACAAGGTGTAGAAGGTTAATGATTATAACTAAGATGGATAATAATAATAACTATAACTATCATGATACTCAAATGACCTAGCATGAAAATTTCTATTTTCAACAATCCCAACAAAATTAAAAAGATTAGTTTCAAAATAGTTCACATCACCAATTCTAAAATTATCATAATAAAAATTATAATGATTCATAATTGAGAATAAAAGAAGAGAAAACAATTTACAAACAAAAATTCGAGTTTTTTTAACAAAAATAAAAACAACCAACAAAAATAAAAAGAACATATACAAATTTTTACAAATATACAAATTAACAAACTTAAATAAAAATTTTTTAGCAAATCCCCAATAAATAGGGTAAGTTGGGTTGATTCCACAAAAACTCATAATGTTTTACAATTTAAGTTTATTAAAAGAGTTTTTAGGGTTTTTGGTTTAAAAATTATTCTTAACAAAATAAACAAAATAAATTATAACTAAACAAGTAAATTCTAACTAATTTAAATAAATAAAAATAAACTAAGTTAGTAAATATTTATGGCAAAAGACTATTTTCAATTTCTATTTTTATGAAATAAATCATAGATTAAAAATATTTAGTAGTTGGTTTTAGAATTTAGATGAGTTATACAATTCTTATCATTTTAAATTGGGTAATGCTGATAAGTTTGAAGTTCAACCATCAATTTAATCGAAAAATCCAAATAACTTAGCGTGTATAAGATTTCCAATTAAATTTAAATGACACAAAAGACATCACCAACATTAATTAGCATAAAGTAGTCATATTCATTTTATACAAATATGATAAAAAATTAAAATTAATTATTATATAATTCATATTAATCTAATTAATTCTGAGTGATTAATTTAATTAAATAAATAATTGCTACTTAAATCATTAATTCCAAATTAATAATTTGAGCAAAATAATCATGCTAAACAATTAGATTGTCAATTCAATTAATTCAACATATATCATATAAATGAAAACAAGAATGATGTAAATAGTCAACAAATATAAAATTAAGGATAATATTTTAATAGATAATGAGATGAGATTCCCGGCCATAAAAAAGAAATAAAATAAAAGCTAATTAAATTGGACGGTAAACCTTTAAATTATTTAACTAAATAAAATATAATCCGGGTAATCCTACAAACAAATAGACTAGCATGAAATACAAAATATTGATAAAACAACATAATTAAATGAAATTTAACCAAAATAAATTGATTAAATAGCATAAAATATAGTCATTTTTCAATTATATCAATATCTGAAACCCAACATATCCTTCTAGCAAATACTTTAGAAAATATAAATGATTTTTTTTTGCATTATCCTAAATTGAGAAGATGTAGAAAAATGAAAAAATAATTTTTCTTGATGATTCATTTTTTGAGGAAATGCAATTAGATTTGTTCACAATCTATTGTAAGTATTGATGTCATTAGTAAGATATTATAAATGACTTAAATCTTTAATTAAGTGAATTGGATTCCTAATACTTTCTTAAATTACGACAACACAAAAATTAATTTTTTGTTTTTGTTAAAGTATTGGTTAAAAGGTTATGCATATTATATTAATTGAAAAACATTTTATAAGGGATGGATAGAAAATGTTAATTAAAAATTGTTAGGGAATAAAAAAAGTATTTTTTAAAAATATTAAGGATCAAAATGGTTAGAAGTGCAAACTTAAGAAACCAAAATGTTTAAAATTGTAAATTTAAAGGATAAAAATGTTTGATGAATTATCATTGTGATTTGAGAATTTTGTTCTTAAAAATTTTCTTCGCTTATGTTTGTCAATTAGAGTGCATTGACTTTCTTGTAAGAAAAACACAAATGGTAAAAATATTAAATTTAAAAGATCTAAAAAGTCAATAAAAGACAAGAAACATAAAAAATGATAAAAATATCAAATTTCTATTGTAGTGTTCGACAATAAACATATAAAAAAGATTTCTATTATATCTTTTTTTTTAAATAACCATTTTCTTTGTCAATGATTAAATGTTTAATTTTTAAAAAATAAATATACTCGATTTGAATGGAAGTTTTAAAAGAAGGGAAAGTGGAGGATAAGTTGTTCAAAAGAATGAAATTTAATTTATAAAAAATAAATGTACTCAATTTGAATGAAAGTTTTAAAAGAAGGAAAAGTGGAGGATGAGATGTTCGAAAGAATGAAATTTAACTTTTGATGTTAAAAAAAAAAAAAAGAATGAAATTTCAAACAATAGTCTAGGAAAGACTAAAGACGACCCCAGCTCCCCACTCAGAACATTGGTCCCTCACATTTTCTCCACCGCGTTAAGAAATTGAAAACAAAAAACCCTTTCGAATAACGCCATTTCCTTTCATATCATAGATCCATTCAACCATCTTTGAATTGAATCCAACCTTTAATCTCTTCGCATTCTCAGAAAGATTCGACACTTTTCGCACTTATATTCATTCATTCGAAGCAATTCCTCCCCGGAGTTCGATTTCAGCTTTTGGGGAGTGGAGCTGAACAAATTGAAATATGGCGAGGGTTTATGATAATTGGTCTAGATTAGTCAAGGCGACGCTGCGGAGAGAGCAGCTGCGGCTTACTGGACAAGGCCATGAAAGGGCTCCTAGTGGCATCGCTGGTTCTGTTCCTGATTCGCTTCAGCGCACCACCAATATCAATGCCATTCTTCAAGCTGCTGATGATATTCAGTCTGAGGATCCCAACGTTGCCAGAATCCGTAAGTTTTTTGATTTCAAAATGTATATACTGGCATATATTCGCCTCTTTTTTGGAATTAATAATCTGTATAACTGGATTTCGTATTTGAATGTAGACATGTATAAATAAATATACATTAATTTTATCTTCGTAGTCATTCACGTATAAAACAAGATTCTTGTAAGGGGTAAAGTAGTTTCAGGTTCTTGTAATAGTCGTTCGGCTGGTGTTACTGTGCTGATCAGAAATGAAACAAGGTTATATCTCGTCATGTAATTTTGTGTCTGCTTGTATTCATGTAGTTATATGGTTTTTTGTGTGGGTAAGAGATAATTAAGTTTGTTCTCTTTATCAGGTAATCAATAGCTAGTTTTTAATCCACGAAAAGGAAAAGAGAAAACCTTAAAGAGTGGGTAGTTAATTATGATCAATAATGCCTAGTCTGAAGAACAAAATGGTCTTACCAAAAGGAATTTTTTTTTTTGTTTGATGAGCAGCGTGAAAAAAAAAAACTGTTGTTAAACGAAACTTTCTCTAATGTTCTTTGGGAGTTTGAGAGAAATGGAAAAAAACAGGTGTTTGATTAAGAGAAATGGAGAAAATATTACTTCATAAGTACTTAATTTACATGTGTAAACCTCATGAATTGGAAGAGGATTATTATTATTATTATTATTATTATTATTATTATTTTGGTGCAGAGGAAGACTTGGAATTACATATGTTCAAAGTAAATTTCTCCTTGTCTTTTCCTTTCTCTGCATTTTTGGAGTTTTGCTAGTTGATGTCTTAATTCTCTTTCATCTCTTATATTTCTCTTCTCTTACTGAATTCCCCAGAAAATAGAAGGTCTACGAATTTTCTTCTCTTAAATTTCAATTTTTTGATTCTTTTTTACGTAGTGGAAGGGTGCTAGGGTAACAAAACTAATCAATTAGGGCTAGATTAGGGTTGACTGAAGTTGAAGTTGGAACAAAGAATAAAAATTCTTCCTCTGGAATATATCTGAAAATTAATAAGAGTACAACCACTAATACTAGTTTTCTAGCCTATTTATAAGCTAATTCTAGGATAACTAGGATTCCTTGTCCTTCAAAACTAATAATTAATAGGGAAACTTACTAAAAACGTAATAGGATTTTCCCTAATTTTTCCTGCATCACTTTTGTAAACACTTGTCGTTACGGTAAATAGATTCCTTTGTAATTTTTCTGTAATTTTAGTGTGTTAGATGGCATATTGCCGAGAATTTATTGCAAACCAGAAATTACAGGATCTCAAGCAGGTTCTACTAGTTGAGATGACCATCTTTAATCAATCTTTAAGGAAAAAAAAATGACAGATACTGAATATGGCGTACAAATCAAACATAAGACGGTTAAGTTAGGAAGGATTGCAAACACGGGACTTAGGTCATCCATCTTCCCATGGAAGGAGCCCTGAAAGAAATAGGAATAAAATTACTGGTTAGCAGAAAACAATGGAAACAGAAAGAAAGTTGTTGTTGTTGCTGTTTTCTTTTTTAATTAAAATATTAACTACTCATGGATGTGATTGACTTCCCATTGCTGCTCAAAATTTTCTATTAAATTAATTCATTGAGGAGATTGCTTTTATATTTGCTTTGCTTTGCCTTTCTCAGGAAAGTGTTTCTCACCCAAAGTTCCATCCTTTCAAATAAAGGCATGATAAAAGCAGGATTTTAAGTGGTGAAAGAAGTAATTACAATTCAAATTTTGCTTCTGACATATTATATTAAGAAGAGATAATATTGTCCATATAGCCATTTGTACTTCTTATTTCTTAGAAATAGTTTTCTGTATGGGTGGATAAGTATTGCATCCTTCTTGCTTATTTCTTTGTTGACTCCTAATTTTTAGATACTTTTAGCTGAGATCATAGATCATGGATGTATATTAGCTAGGGTGCAGTAAAAGAGAAATGGAAAAGTTAGGATGAAGGTAATTAATGTGGTTTTCTTTTGCTTTGTGAGATTACATGATTGCTTTACAATATTTGTTCGTAGATTTCTTGGAGGTTTTTGAGTTTGCGTCTGCTGGAACTCAATCTCTGGTTTCTATGTTTATTCTGATATATTGTTCTTTATTTCAGTTTGTGAGCAGGCATATACAATGGCACAGAACTTGGATCCTGATAGTGATGGCAGAGGAGTTCTTCAATTCAAGACGGGTTTGATGTCTGTCATCAAGGTACTATGTTGTTTATGAACTGAACTAAAGCTGAGTTCATTAGGTGCTAATACAAATGCTAAAATTCTGATTGGAGCCACTGAACTACATATGGTATTTTCACAGAGCAAAAGGAAAGACTTAGTAACAGAGAAACTTTCAGAATGCTTATCACAACATACTATATTTTTCAGTTGATATGACTATCGAATGTAAATATGTCCAATGATAATAATTTATATTTGTGTTATATTGCATTTAAGTATGTTTTCTTTGCCTATTTACTTCAGATTGAGTATACTTTAAGGAGTTGGAAGATGCAGGTTTCACCACTTGATATAATTTTTTTTCCTCTGGCAGCAAAAACTAGCAAAGAAAGATGGAATGCCATTTGATCGAAGTCGGGACATTGAATACTTATGGGAGTTTTACCAGCGATATAAAAGGCGAAACAAAGTGGATGATATCCAGAGAGAGGAGGAACGATGGCGTGAATCTGGAACTTTTAGCTCCAATCTTGGAGAGTATGTTTTCTATTATTATAGTGTTTTTGGTACATTCGTTGGTTATGACAAATGAAAAACCTTAATCAAATATTTTGATGGAAATAATATTTTTTGAAGAGCTCTTAGTTTCTGTATAGTTTTGGTATATTTTTAGAATAATGGCTTGAACGTTTTGTTGCTCAGATAATGAAACCGAGGGATGTAGGTTTTTTGGGTTACTTTAGATACTTGAAGATTATTCCCCATGGTAGGTGCTAGTAATATTAAAATTCCAATTTCTAAATACTTTATATTTCCTTTTGGTGAACTCCCTTTAATTTGTTAAGTAAAAGGAAAGATTAGCTGCCAGTATAATAAACCAAACATGACTGTTTTTGCTTGGTCAGTTTCCAAACTAAAATTCATGTAGCGATGTATAATATTGAGAAATATTACTTTCAGCTGGCTTCTTTAGCTTAGACATGCTATTGCCTCTGATGATTGGTACTTGATAAAAGTTGAATTGCACATTTTATTGATTTTATGGTCAAGATGTACCAATGAAAAGTTCTATGCTGTTGGTTGCCAGAGGAGTGTCAAAAAGGTGCTTTCTCTATAACCTGAAGCATCTTCTTGGTTCTCTATCTTAGTTTTGGCCTTGGATGTATTTGTTGCAATATTATTGAGTTTATCTTCTCTAGTAAAATCCACCTTTTTTTTTTTAGCTTCAGTTTATGCTATGACTATGGTTTGATTTGCTCTATTTAGTTAGAGGTTTTACTCTCCTGCCTGACAAAACATAGGATTATGCAGTAAGAATGTAACACCGGAAGCATGGGCAAAGCTCATGTCTTGGGTTTGAAAGCTGTATAATTGGACATCCTGGCATTGACTATGGCAGGCAATAATTGTCAGCTTTGACATCCATGAGTGGGTATACAATCAGTGAATTGTAGGAAAACATAATTATGTTTAAAGAGGAGTGAGTGAGTGACTTTGTATGGTAATCAGGATATGTGATATGTATATGGTTATATGTTTCTTTTTGTATCTTATCGTAATAACTAGATTGCTTATTTGTCTCTACTTGTTTTTAGGTTTGGACTTAGATTTGAAGAAATGAAAAAGGTAATTGCTACCTTGAGGGCATTAGTTGAGGTGATGGAGGCACTAAGCAAAGATGCTCCTGAAGGAGTGGGCAGACTAATCAATGAGGAGGTGCTTTCCTAGCCTCTTACGTTTCTCTCTCTCCTCTCAGACACGCTCCAACCTTAAGAGTTGGCATGCATACATTGTCAGAAGGCTCTATCTTATTTTGATGCCTTCTGTTTGTTTACTTGCACTCTCACTTGTTTGGTGCTCGATTTCGCCAGAATTTACCAAATCCTGCATTCCACAACCTAATTTTTGTAGATCTTCCTCACAGCCATTTGAAATATATTTCTTTAGTCTGAATCTTTTGTTATATTTCCAAATTCTTGTAAATTGCAAACAACTGATTGGATTTTTCTTTTCTTTCTTATTTCTGTTGTTCTGGACTGATGGCTTATTTCAGTTAGGGAGGGTGAAAAAGTCAGATGCAACTTTATCAGGCGAACTCTACAACATTGTCCCCCTAGAAGCACCATCGTTAACCAATGCAATTGGATTCTTCCCAGAAGTAAGTTGAGAGCACATGTTATGAAGTAGATCTTTTTCTCTCTATATTTTTAGGTGCAGGAAGTTGATTTAATTTTGCAACTGTTAACCTTTAGGTAGTTGCCTATGGTTTTGTGGTTCTATTTTCTTTTTAGAATGACCAAGTATTTATTAACAAAAAATTTCGTTCCTTATATTCTTTTTCACTTTTTGAATCTAACATATTTTCCGAGCCATATTTGAAAGTTATTTCTGGCCAATAGTTATTATTATTATTTTTTTCGTTGGATTCTCTCTTATTTTATTTTATTGTGTTTTGTTCTGCTGCTTAATGTAGGTCAGGGCTGCCATATCAGCTATTAGATATATCGAACAGTTCCCTCGGCTTCCACCTGATTTTGAGATTTTTGGACAGCGGGATATGGACATGTTTGATCTTTTGGAATATGTGTTTGGTTTCCAGGTATGTGTTTGGTTATTTACTTTTCTTACCTTCTGTCTTTGTGATATTTGTGGATATGTTCATGTGTGTGATATGAATTAAAAAAATACTCTCCCTCCATCCCTTATTATAGTTTCTGGAACGATATTTACATAGACCAAGGAGTTTTTTTAGTTCTTAGAAAGCCCTTGTTGTATCTTTGTTTTGTTGGAACTCATTCTTATCTCTTTATGCAACTTATCTCTCTCCATCAAACTAAAGAGTGAGAACGTTGAAAGTCACTTTTATCTCTTTACAAGACGTATCACTCTCCAATAAACTAAAGAGAGAGAATGCCTCTATTTACGAAGAGTTTTGGAATAAGATAAACTTGATAGAATAGATAAGAATAAGTAGAGATAATATTGGAAACAATTGACAAAATATCTCTAAAAATTCGTAAAACGACTTATAATTAGGGACAAGGCTGAAGTCTTCTAACAATTTATAGTAAGGGACTGAGGGAGTATTTCTTATTTTTCTGTGATTCAGTCTGAAATCATATCTATGAATCATCTATTGGTGGCAACTTGCATAGGATAAATATCTTTGGTAGTGCTGTTATTTTCTTTAATTTGTTTATAACATTTTATAACATTGTATTTGTTAAAATATCAACTCCATGTTAGAGGATTAAGTCGTCTTATTTCTTTAAGCACAGTGGCTGTATTGAACTTTTAGGTTGTAAAGGCTCATTTTGCAATATTGAATTCATTTTAACATTCTTCTTATTTCATTCTTTGGTGTGAAAATGTAATCTATTTACTTATTTTAATGACAACAAGAAAAAGGAAAAAAAAGAAGACTGCATGATATTGTATTTTTCCATGGTTTTGTTTATTTCTATCTGTGGATGAGTGTAGAAATTTTTGGGTGCAGCAAATTTTGAATACCTGTACCATTCGAAAAACTCACGTACTGTTGAAGTCTGAAACTGCTTAGTAATTCTGATTTTCAATATTGATACTATTTCTTTTAATGCTTCTAAGAGGTAGGTTCAAGTTTCAGATTCATTTGGATATGGCATTTTTTTAATATGGATTAATTCAAAAAATTGTTTACCTGTTTCCATTTTTAGACTTTCCTCTTTAATTTCACTTTTGACCTAAAGGAAACTAGTCTTCATCCTGCCATTGTGCATATGTTTCCTTACATTTTTCTTGCTCAAGTTATTTATAGTGGTTTGATAATCTATTATGAACTTTAATAGCCTAGCCCTGAATAAAATAGATGCAACATATATCTTGTTTTCTTTGCTAGTATTAGTATCTCTCTTCGGGGTTGCTGTTTTGTGTTGCAAAAAGTAATGTCTGATCATTCTTTCGGTTGTCATTTCCTATTCTGTATTTTTCTTTTCATATCTTATTGTTGGAGATTCGTATCTGCAGAAAGACAACGTAAGAAATCAGCGCGAGAATGTCGTTCTTGCCCTGGCCAATGCACAGTCACGTCTTGGCATACCTGTTGAAGCTGATCCTGTAAGTCATGTGATTTGAAGAATCATAATTTTCATTTATTTAATTATCTTGTTTTTAGCTTTCTATTACATTACTTATCTTGTGGTTGTGGGAGTTTATTCACTCTATTGTCTCACGTCATTTCAGTTTTCCTTTGCATCACTGTCTATATGCAAAAAAAGAACTCATCTCATCTTTAATTAAACATTAATCATGTTTTTACTTGGTAACTGTTTCTAGGTTAGGACTTAAGATCTTGGTCAAAGGGTGTGGTTGCGCCTTCTTAGTAAATAAGCACCTTTAGTTTTGGAAATAGGTAATGGCAAGTTTACAGGGTGAGATTCTTACGCAGATTTTAGTTGGATGAAATTTTCTTGACCATCAATTTTCATCTTTAGCATTCGCATATTTTAAGGTCAACTGGAATCTTGCATGGCTTCGTATTGGGTCTTTAATTGGGGTATTTAACATTTTGACAGCCTAGTTAATGTTCTAATTGCAGAGTCAATATTGAGAAATCTAGACTAACCAGTCTAATAGAATTAGAAAATCTGGCAGTAACAGTATTTGGATTTGAATTTGAAAAATGTCAAGTGTAGGAGTGGATAGTTAAGCATTTCAACCTCTTTTTATGATGCCTTTTGTGGTTTTATTCTGGCGTGATTTCTTAGATGATTCTTTTTGTTCGAATTTCTCCTCTATGGATCGGAAATCTACTGTCTGTCCCTTTTACCTGCAGTCACAACTGCACCTGAATCCATAGACATCAATGGTCTTGTCCTCAATTTTAGCACACGTTTCGGTTCTCATGTTTGCTTATGTTTTGTAATATATGCATCTTATATGTTCCAGTCTATCCAAAATCACTGCTATGCTGAAATATTCTGTAACTGTGTTGAATCTTATCTTACTTTTTCCTGGGCAGAAACTTGATGAAAAGGCTATTAAAGAGGTCTTCTTGAAAGTCTTGGATAATTACATCAAATGGTGCAGATATTTGAGGATACGTCTTGTATACAATAGGTTGGCACTCATATCTCCTGCTATCAAATCATCTTGTTATTTTATTGTGATGCTAACTTCATTAAAAATTGTTTTCTTTTCCTACAGTTTAGAAGCTATTAATAAGGATAGAAAATTATTTCTTATCTCCTTGTACTTCTGCATATGGGGTGAAGCTGCTAATGTCCGTTTTCTTCCAGAATGTATCTGCTACATATTCCACCATGTAAGTCTTTCAAATGAATTCCTCTGGTGCTTTATTGTGGTTGATCAAGAGGGGGGGGGGGACAAGAGAAGCAGTTTTGGTTTATTTACTTAAGGCTTCTGGTTGGGACACTAAAGAATTGAGATTAATATATTGGGATATTTACTTGAAGAACCTTGAGGTCTGTACAAAGAATGAAATGTCCATTCAACATTGGAGAATATGCCATATATGATTATCTATTTTCATTGTATTTGTTAAACTTCATCTGGTAAGAATAATTATAATATTTTTAATATTTTATGCTAATAGTATGCCTTTTGAAAGAAAGGCGTTTGCCTTTTTGCGCCTTCCGCCTTAAGGCTCCAGACTCCCTTCGCATCTTCGTGTGCCTTGTGCTATTAAGAACACTGGTTTCTATTAGGTGACAATGTATTCTCTTCTCCATTTTTCCCCCTTTCTGATCCTACATCCAGGAATAAGAGTTTCAAAATTTTTGACATTGAGGACCTCAGAAAATTTCCTGTGAAATCAGTGAGAAATTATTCATGACTGACTGCGAACTGGATTCATTTAATAATATACAAGTTGTAGGACACCATCATTCAATATACATCAGAATGTGGTGTCTGTAGTGATGCTCACAGCATGAATTAATAATAAGTTGGTCATCCGGGAGATAGATTATTTAGATTTCTCCCGTAAAAAATGCAGTTATGCGTTTGTGCTGTAGTTGATATGTTTATAGTTTGATTTTCAATTTCTAATGGGTGATTGATTTTGCAGATGGCTAGGGAATTGGATGCTACTTTGGATCATGGAGAAGCCCATCCTGCCCCAAGTTGTACAACTGAAAGTGGTTCTGTGTCTTTCCTAGAGCAAATCATTTGTCCAATATATGATACAATGACAAAAGTGAGTGATTCTTCTGCTCTTTTAGTCTACTTATGTGGAATTTACTTATATGATGCCTTGCACCTTCAGTAAACTTTACAGATCCAACAGTATCATTTATTGCTTTCAAATTGCTTTCTTCCTGATTTCAATTTTGGCAGGAACTGTACCCTAGATTTTAATTATATTTTAAACTTTTCCTTTTGGTGAATTGAACAATGCTTTGATGAATAAATTGGATTGATGAAGTTGAAATAACTGAATTTCTTGTATTGAAACTTCTATGTCCTTATTCCTCCCCACTCTTGGAAAATGTCTATTTGCAGGAAGACAGATTTGATTTTGAATGGATGATGGTTTTTTTTCAAATAAAATTTATATTTTTTTTTATTTTTTAAGTTTTTTAATGCTTCTGGTTGGCAAATTAGGTTTCAAATTTAGATATAGCGAGAGAAATGTATTGGGTTTGCACTAGATTGATGTGGCACAGAAAGTTGTGTGTTTTTTGGGTTTGGCATGTTATGCATGGAATTATGTTCTTCTGCACCTATTGACTAATTTAGTTTCACCTGATTAGATATGCCTAGTAAGGGCCTTAGAATATGAATCAGACAGCTATTTTGATGGAACCACGCAGTCTGGAAATTCTGTCATTGTCCATCATGCATCAGCCAGAAAAACAAACATAGTGGCCTTATAACAATTTATTATGTTATTGCTCAATTTTGACCACAAAATCCACATGAATCTAGTCCATACTAGATTTTCCTTTGTGTAGTCCCTTGTTTTAGTTAATTGGTAACTTCTTTGCTCTATATTAGTTTTCTTTTTCTTTTCCTTTTCCTTTATTCCTATGTGTCCATAGTGGATCTTCCTGTTTGGACCTAACCAGTATAATTCTTGCTTGAACTTTTGAATATTTCATGCATAATTGGGTCTCTGCCTAGTTTACTGGTATGTGAAACTTTGCTGATTTTGTTACTTTTCCCTTCATTGCTCCCCAACTTGTTTTATTCTATTGTTAGAATGGAAGAGCAAAACATAAAGCCATTGGCAAAGAAGACAAATGGGCATGGATCGCTTTAAATCTGACACATGACTATTAGGCAAAAATCATATCTCTATATAAATGGTTGCAATTGGTAGATATAAAGTGTTCATAAGTTTTAGAATTGGGATGCCATTTTGGAGCAAATCTTTATTCACTAACCCCATAATTATGCATATTGCATTACAATATTACATGATGTCAGTCTTTATAATTAGAGAATCCGGTGATGTTATTTAGCCAGAAACTAAGCAATATGCTAGAAATTTCTTGCTTTTTCCTTTTATATTTGAATGAACTTTCGTGTGTCCCTTAGGTCTTTACATACCCCTAAGTATTGTATTCTGTTGTTTTCTTCCACATTTTTTTTCTGAAAGTTTTTTTTTTAATTTTAATTCTTTAAGTTGTATCTTATTATACTTTAATTTTCTTTATCTGATGTTTGTTTTGCTCCTTTCCCATTTCAGGAAGCAGCTAGAAATAATAATGGAAAAGCCTCACATTCGGAGTGGCGGAATTATGATGACTTCAATGAATATTTCTGGTTTGATTTTTATAGAATTTTATGATTCAATAATCTTTTTCATCTTCACCTGTTAAATTTTTTATATTTTAAAGGAAAATAGTAATTGCTGAGAGAGCTAGTGACATAATTTAGAAGTACTTTTACCTAAGATCTTAGATAAGCAGATCCACAGATGAGTTGGAAAAAGGTGAGAAAAGGAGAAAAAAAAGGAGAACTAAATGAAAGGGGAAAACTGTGGTTGGATATTACCAAACTGATTTTTTTCCTAGAAACGCAATCATTTTGTTACATTTGCAAGTGTTGCTTTGTATTAAAGTGTGTGTGTCTGTAGGTCACCTGCTTGCTTTGAGGTGAGCTGGCCCTGGAAGAAGGACTCCTCATTCCTGTTGAAGCCGCCTAAAAAGGGGAAAAGGGTCAGTTGACTGTCCTAGCCACTTGGTTCATTATGTGTTTCCTTTGTCCATTTTAGTGCTTGAAACTATACTGTATTATTTGTATGCTATATAATTTTACTGCTATTCTCGGTTAAGAGTGAATTTGAGCGTCATGCTAAGTTATGAAGATGCAAATTTCTGTATTTACTAATTTAAGGATAATATAGAAAAGGCATTACTTTTTTTGATACTTGCATTTGCTGAGCTAAGATTAGTACAGAAAGGCATTGCTTTTTCTATTGTCAAGTTAATTGATAATTTGTTCAATTTCTTCGTAAGTTTCTTATTTTTGGTCTACTTGTTGCTCTTATGGCAATTTCGTTGGACAATCTTGTTATTTTGGATCTTTAAGTTTAGCATTATGATTCCATAAAATTTTTGGTCAGGTATATGAACGAGGACTAATTGTTGTACTTATACTGGTTTCTTTCCTTCCATGTTCTTTTTACTGAACTTGCAGACTGGAAAAAGCACATTTGTTGAGCATCGAACTTTTCTTCATTTGTATCGAAGTTTTCACCGTATGTGGATGTTCTTGATCATAATGTTTCAGGTAATTTCTACCTTGCAAAGACCTTGTTTTTCTACCAGATCCTGCTGGCTTACATTCCAGGTGTAGTTTATTTATTTATTTTTTGATTTTGATTTTAGGCTTTGACAATTATAGCCTTTAATGATGGAAAAATAAATCTTGATACTTTCAAGATAGTCCTTAGCGCTGGGCCAACATTTGCTATCATGAATTTCATTGAGAGTAAGTTAAATTTCCATGCCTTCATGATATTCACACTTTTACTATTTTCAAATCTAAATTAATCTTGGTTATCTTACTCTGCCTAAATTAGTGCATCATATTTCTGATAGGTTGCTTAGATGTTCTCCTTATGTTTGGTGCTTACACCACTGCAAGAGGCATGGCTATTTCAAGGCTTTTTATTAGGTTTTTCTGGTGGTGTTTGAGTTCTGCATTTGTGATATACGTATATATGTAAGTTTGAATCATTTTGCAATCTTCTCTGCTGACCGGTAATCCAGATATACCAATTCTAGCTGCTTATGTTGTATGCTGTGATATTTCAGAAAGGTTTTGCAAGAAAGGAATGAAGGTGCCAATTCCTTGTACTTCCGGATCTATGTCCTGGTGCTGGGCGTTTATGCGGGATTAAGATTGGTTCTTGCACTTTTCATGAAAATTCCAGCATGTCATGCATTTTCTCAAATGACTGATCAATCATTCTTTCAGTTTTTCAAGTGGATCTATCAGGCATGAGTTCTTAATCATGCGAAATTAATTTTGCAACTACCTTTCAACCTTTGGGAATTAATCAATCGGTTAAATTTGTAGGAGCGATATTTTGTTGGCCGTGGTCTTGTTGAAAAGACCACTGATTACATGAGGTTTGTCTCATCTTGTTTGAAAAAAGTTTGCTTTATCTCATACATTACTGTTCATTTGTAGAGATTTTCTAGTAATTGCATCTAGTAGCTATTTGAGTCTGTGCATGAGGATCTTGATGCGTATTTTTTTTGGAATATCAAATTCAAATTGAAAGTAAATTGGAGGAATGGGAAAATTTATGACTCAGATAAACTTAAATTTCTTCTATGTGGAAACAGCTAATTTCAGAGATTCAAATTGGAGATCTGTTTTATGGTTTGGTTACAACATCAAATAGGACAATGCTTTTTCTATTTTTGCTTGTTGTCAGAGGAAGACCTATAGAAAGAGATATGATAAAATATTCTAGTAAATTCTTCAATTAAATGCGGAGCACTGGCTTGTCAATTATGACTTGTTCAAGGAAACTTTGAATCTCCTTGGAATAGTAAGAATGCTGTTTACCATTGAGGGAGCAGGGAGTAGGAACTGGTTTTTTATAAACATTGCTGATGGGAGAAGTCTAATATAAGAAGGAAAATAGGAAGAAGTAATGATGGCATTAGATGCATAGTGCATAACTGACATTTAATTATGACTGTATTGAAGGATAGTTTTATGGAGAAGTTTGAGGAAGGAAAAGTGAAGCAAAGGAAAGAAAAATAATCTCCCTTGTTATGTAATTTTTAGAAAGCAATTTTTAGACAATTTTGTAGTTATTATCTCTATTGAGATTTGAATAATTTTATGAGAATAAAAATGGTTCCTGCAGTAACTGCAAGGCAGAAAATACAGGAAAGTGGTTCCTGCAGAAAGTTGCTTCTATTACTTGTACAAGAAGCCTGCAGTTTTCTTTCTCTTCATCCTAACAATATATTGAAGGAATGATGTTGGAGTGGCCTACAGTAGAGGTTGACCTGTAGTATTGATCCAACTGGAATTACAACTCATTTGTGTTTGATAAATTATAGCTTCAGCTAACTCATTTTCTTCCTTCTTGTCCCTCCAAAAAATTGAGGAAAATTCTTTATGCCACATGTCTTTTCTTGTTTTGGGTTTTTGCATGACATGTTTCTGATTATATTGCCTTGTCCTATTTTCATTATCCACAGTTATGTCCTCTTCTGGCTGGTTATCTTTGTTTCCAAGTTCACATTTGCTTACTTTCTTCAGGCAAGTTTTGCTGTGCTTTCCTCTTGATTTTATTTATATATTTATTTTTTGCATTTTGGTGCATATATCCATGCTTGTGTCTTTAAAATGTTGTTTACTTGATTGAGTATTTGTTTCTGAACTAACAAATGTTCCTTTTTCCACGCTGTATTGCAGATTAAACCTCTTGTTGAGCCCACAAAGATCATTGTAAATATCCGATCCTTGCGATACTCGTGGCATGATTTGATATCAAAAAGTAAGTTCAAATCTCAATGTTAACTCATTATAATGCTATCTTTCCTTTCTTGTTGGATATAGTTCTTTTTGTCTTTATGGTTGGTTCGTATGTTTTCTATATTTCTTGTGTGATCTGTTTATAGTTCACTTTATAATCATAGTTGCAGTAACGGTGAAAATATCAGATATAGGATTACTTGCACAACATCTTATAGCATTTGTGTGAGAAAGAATCTGATGTCTTGGAAGGGAGGTCTCTTTTTCCTCATTTTGTCACAGTTTATCTTTTACTGCTTAGGGGTCGAGTTGTTCTTTTGTCCTTTTCAATAGTGTGCCCAAAGGTTCTGATTATTTTCCCCCTCTCGTCATTCATTTTTTGTTGGTGAACTGCACTTTCTGTAAGTAGAGTAGACTAGATATGTAACTGTTTTAGCTCCACTAATCTATTTCCACATGGAATGGAATTTGGATTGTGAACAAATCACTTCATCCCTCTATCTGAGCAAGTCAAGATAATTTAGTTGAGCATCATGTGAGGAGTTCAATGGTTTGCCATTTATTTGCATTTTTTTGGGGATATCGGTACAAACTACAAAGAAATAAGATTGATATGCCCATTGAGCTACTTTGTGACAGTTATTTTTCCATCATCTCTTGTAGTCAATAACATCCCATGTTTTTGGAGCTATAGATTCATAGATTTGCAAAGAGATCTGGGCTGTAATGTAGTTCCTAATTTACTTTCTTGACGATGCATCATCTTCTTTTAATTCTTATTTTCATTAATTAAATTTCTTTTTCTTTTTAAATGCTAAAAGAACAGTGCTATTTTGCAGTGTCAGTTTAATGCCCCTTTTGAGTATTTATGAGACTGAAAGAGCTTAAAAAAGAAATACATACATATACATACATGTATAACCATGCACAGTCACATATGCATATGTTGCATTATCATTGGCTTTTATTTTTTTCAATCTAGGAACTGCTTTGAATATCTGTTCTTTTGTTACTCTGTTTTTTTTTTGTCTTGAATTGATTAATTTGAAGAGTCGCATTGCTTCAATATCCGCATTAGAGGATCATTGACCAATCAGTATCAATAACTTGCTCTCCTGATCTTTTGGATTCTTATTCCCTTTCAATAGTTGTGCTAGATTTCATTTGGCAATGTACCAAGAATGCATTCCCCAAGGTTCTTGTTGATTGTATTTAATGACTTGATACAATAGATTACAAGAAGTGCCTATATATATAGGCTTACACAAGCACACAAATGTAGAAAAAACAACACTCATAGCAGCCATGTTTGGCTGCCAAACATAGCAGCCATTTTAGGCTGCCTAACTTAATTTAATACTCAACACTCCCCCTCAAGCTGGAGCATATAGATCAAATGCTCCAAACTTGCTACAAATGTATTCAATCCTAGGTCCTCTCAAAGATTTAGTAAAGACATCAGCAAGTTGGTCATTTGATCCAATGAAAGTAGTAACAATATCTCCAGAAGCAACCTTTTCACGTATGAAGTGACAATCAACTTCAATATGTTTAGTCCTCTCATGAAAGACAGGATTAGATGCAATGTGCAAAGTAGCTTGATTATCACAAACTAATTTCATAGAGTTGAGTTTACAGAACTTGAGCTCTGTGAGAAGATGGTTCACCCAAATAAGTTTGCACGTCCCAAGAGCCATTGCTCGGTATTCGGCTTCTGCACTTGAACGAGCTACCACATCTTGTTTTTTACTTTTCCATGACACAAGATTTTCACCAAATAAGATACAATAACTTGATGTTGATCTTTTATTCTAAGGACTGCCAACCCAGCCTGCATCTGTATAGCCAACAATTTCTGTATTTCCATAATTCTTATAAAGTAAGCCTGTAACTGGAGACTTTTGAACATACTTTAAAATTCTTGTTGTAACTGCCCAATGACTTTCACAAGGTGCTTGCAAAAACTGGCTAACCACACTAATTGCAAATGAGATATCAGAACGAATGACTGTCAGATAAAGTAGCTTACCAACTAACCTTCGGTATCTTCCTGGATCAGATAAAGGCTTCCCCTGTCCTGGAAGAAGTTTGACATTAGGATCCATGAGTGTGTCAACAGATTTGCAATCTGTCATACCTGTTTCTTCAAGTATATCCAAGGCATACTTTCTTTGAGAAACATAAATCCCTTGTTGTGATTGAGCAACTTCTATACTAAGAAAATACTTTAAATTTCCAAGGTCTTTAGTCTCAAAGTATTGAAATAAATGTTCCTTAAGTTGACTTATACCCTCTGTGTCATCTCCAGTGATAACAATGTCATCAACATAAACTACCAAATAGATGCTTTTTCCTGATAAATGTCTGAAAAATACAGAATGATCAACCTTGCTTCTAGTCATACCGAACTGTTGAACAACTCCACTGAACCTGCCAAACCAAGCACGGGGAGATTGTTTCAAACCATAGAGGGAACGCTTAAGGCGACATACTAAGTTCCTTCCTGTTTTAGCTACGAAACCTGGAGGTTGTTCCATGTATACTTCTTCGTTCAGGTCACCATGTAGGAAGACATTCTTGATATCCAATTGATGCAATGGCCATTGACGAGTGGCTGCCATTGACAGGAAAATACGCACAGAGGCAATTTTGGCCACGGGTGAAAAAGTATCAGTGTAGTCAACACCAAATACCTGCGTATAACCTTTAGCAACAAGTCGAGCTTTAAGTCTGTCCACTTGTCCATCTGGGCCAACTTTGACATTATACACCCATCTGCAACCAACTACTGCTTTGCCAAGAGGTAGAGGTACCAACTCCCAAGTTCCTGAAGAATCAAGAGCTTCCATTTCATCAGCCATAGCCTGCCTCCAGTCTGGTTGAGATAAGGCATCCTGAACATTCTTAGGGACAGAAACAGAAGATAAATGGGAAATAAAAGCACAATAGGATGGAGAAAGACGCTTTTGTGAGAGAAAATTATAGATGGGATAAGGGTTTCGAGTAGACCTGGTACCTATGCGGTTGGCAATAGGTGAATCTTGGACCGAGTCAGAAGGATCCGACGGCATAGGACATGAATCAACTGGACGTTCATGATCTTCTTGTGAACTACGTAACTGACGAATGCGACGCTGATATATGTGTGGGAAAGGTGACATAAGTTGTTCCTCTTGGATTTGGGGCAAAGACTCAGGAGGAAGTGAAGTGAGTGCTTCTTCAGGTACCATATGAGATGATGACTCAGAGAAGGTAGGAACAGGAAGTATTTCTGCAGTCCCAGTGGGTGCCCCAGTGAAGTCGGACTCGGCAATAGTAGTTAAAGAAAAGAAGGGTGATGACTCAAAAAAGGTAACATCAAAGGATGTGTAAAAACGATGAGTCTTAGGACAATAACACCGAAAGCCCTTTTGAAGACGAGAATATCCAATAAAAACACATTTTATTGCTTTGGGATCGAGTTTATCTCGTCCAGGAGTAGTGTCATGAACAAAACTGGTACACCCAGAGACCCTTAGCGGAAGCTTATGAAGAGGTTCTTGTGGGAGTAAAACACTAAGTGGAATTTTTCCTTGTAAGACAGAAGAGGGCATTCGGTTTATGAGGTAGCAAGAGTGAAGTATAGCATCTCCCCAAAATCTTTTAGGAATCTTTTGATGGATAAGTAAAGTGCGGGCTGTTTCGACAAGATGTCGATTCTTCCTCTCAGCAATTCCATTTTGTTGTGGAGTTCTAGCACATGAAGATTCATGAAGAATGCCATGTGAGGAGAAGAAAGTAGTGAATGGATCAGAAAAGTACTCTTTTGCATTATCACTACGCATGATTTTTATGGAAACTCCAAACTGAGTTTTTATTTCATTATAGAATGTTTGGAATACATCAAAAAGCTCAAAACGATTTTTCATCAAAAAGACCCAAGTGCAACGAGAAAAATCATCTATAAAGGTAATAAAATACCGATAGCCAAGAATAGAAGGAATACGACATGGCCCCCAAACATCAGAGTGAACTAAAGAAAATGGGGTAGTAGTTCGCCTATCAACCCTACCAGGATATGAAGCTCTGGAATGTTTCCCAAGTTGGCATGACTCACATTCAAGAGATTTTAAATTTGACAGATCGGGAAGGATTTGACGCATTTTATTAAGACTCGGGTGCCCCAAACGGTAATGGGCAAGAAGAGGAGAAACAGTAGCGGTGAGCGCAGCTTTGGAATAAGAAGAGGTAAAGTCCTTTTGATTCATATCCCATACCAATGGTTTCCTTCGTGTGTCGGTCCTGCACAAGTACCGAATTAGAAGAGAAAGTGACACAACAGTTAAGAGACTGAGTAAGTTGGTAAACGGAAATTAAATTGAAGAGACATCCAGGAATATACAGCACATTAGATAAGGATAAAGAAGGAAGAAGAGTAACATTCCCAATGCCTTTTGCAGCACCTATTGATCCATCGCCAAAGGTAACTGATGGAAGGGAATTAGAATAGGTAATGTGAGAGAAAAGATCAGGATTACCAGAAAGATGATCAGTGGCTCCGGAATCAAAAATCCACATAGAGTTAGACTGGGAAGCAAGAGCGGTATGCGATGCTTCAGGAGTGACAGAGGTCCTAGCAGCCTTGAGTCGTAGAAACTCTTGATACTCGGTGTTTGAGATAGTAGTGTGTGTATTAGGGGCATCTGAATTGACTTGTACCACATTAGCCACTATTGGCTTGCCATGAAGTGCCCAACATTCTTCCTTTGTGTGCCCTGGTTTGTTACAATGATCACAAAATCGGAATGGACCACGGCCACCCCGACCATTACCATGACCACCTCGACCATTACCACGACCATCTCGACCTCCTCGATAACTTCCTCGACCTCTTCTTCTGTTATTGTCTCGGTAATGTTGAGTTTGAAAGGTAAGAGCAGAGTGCTCGATTGTGGAGGAGGGTGTAATTTCTTTGGAAACAGAAGAAACTTGTAGAAGTCTTTTAAACATGTCTTTAGTACTCGGTACAGTTCCTTCGCCGAGAATTCCATTACAAACTTGTTTATAATCTGACTCAAGCTTTGCAAGAGTGAAGACAACAAAAAACTTGTCACGTTGAGCAAGTTGGTCTGCCGGTGATCCTCCAATGGGCAAGAGTTTGTTGAATTCTGACATGAGCCCTTGAATTTTGCCTAAAAATTTTTCCATTGACATATCTGACTTCTTGATATTCACCATTTCACTAATAATGGAATAAAAACGAGAGATGTCATTTGTATATAGTGATTGTGCGTGTTCCCATACGGATGCACAGGTCATGAAGGGACGGAACATAGGAACTAACTCAGGTGAAAGAGACTGCCATAGAAGACTGCATAATTGGGCATCAATTCTTTCCCACACATCTCTTTCATAGTGAATTTTCTCAGAATTTATAGTCAAATGATCAACTACCCCTTGTCCCATAAACCACAGTTTCACAGCAGAAGACCACTCTTGATAATTTTGGGACCCTATCAACTTATCATGAGTGATAACAACATTACCAGATAAATTTGGCACATAAACTTTTGGTTGAATAGATTGAGATTGGGAAATGGGGTTCAATATTTCTTCTTCAGCCATGACTTGTATTTTGTTCCTAATACTAAGGTTGTATATTGCTTATCGAGACCAATTGGAGATAAGAAACAATTGCAGCAAAAAGTTCTTAATACCCAAGAGAACAAATGTGACCCATTTCAAAAATCAAAGGTGAAACTGATAAATAACACCTGGAATGGATCAAGCAGAACCTGGAGAAGCTCGAGGGAGAAGCGGCGCAGCGTTCCGACCGCTGCAGGTGGCGCGTGAGGCTCACGCACCGGAGAGTGAGGCGGCGTGTGGCGGCGCGTGGAGGCGCGTGGCGGCAGCTTCTGGCTGCCGGACTTCGGGTGATGTTCTGAGAGGTTGAGGCGCGCCTAATGATGATGAAAGACAGACAGAAAAATAGAATGGAGAATAGAAACTGAATTTAGATTGAAGAAGCTGGAATTTGAAACTTGAAGAAGCTGACAAGTTTCTGTGGCTGTGGCTGCAGGGGAGGATATCCAGGTGATTGAAAATGTGAAGTTGCTGGAGGAGCAGGTTGGCAGCTGGAGCTGCAGGGGAGGATAGGCAGGACCTTGAGAATATGGTGCTGGAGCTTGAGGAAGAGGTTGGCAGCTGATGATGATTGAGGAGAAGGATAAACTGATGCTGAATTTGGCCCTGAATTTGGAGGGTTAAGACTTCTTGAAACAAATTCCAGAAATGTTCTAATACTTCAAATGAACCTTTCAGATTATCAGAAAGGTTCATGCCACAAGAAAAGAGGCTCTGATACCATGTTGATTGTATTTAATGACTTGATACAATAGATTACAAGAAGTGCCTATATATATAGGCTTACACAAGCACACAAATGTAGAAAAAACAACCCTCATAGCAGTCATGTTTGGCTGCCTAACTTAATTTAATACTCAACAGTTCTCATCTTTATACTAATGTGAATGTATGCACTTCAACAAGCCAAAGTAAAATGCTTGTTGAACAGTGCATCTTTTCTCAATCCCCACAATTTTTTGCTGGAAAAATCTAGTTTGCTGAACAGCATCCTTGCTTCTTTCAAAGCCTTTTCTTTTAGATTCTGATTAACTTGATTAAAACCCATGATAGCGGCATAGATCTATACATGTGACAACTAGTTGAACTTGAAAACTATTTACTGCAAGTTTTCCATCTCAAATATTCACGTTTGACCTTCACAAGGATGCTTCTGTGTTGTAGATATTCTACAGTTTTTGATGCTGTATTCTTTTTGGCAGACAATAATAATGCTTTGAGTGTGGCTAGCTTGTGGGCTCCTGTTATTGCTGTAAGTATCCGTTCATTTATTTGAACTTTTGTATCTCCCCCCCCCCCTAGTGGATAGAAGAGATGAGGCATGAATTGGGCCCCAAACTCCTATGTCTTATTAAGTAACCCCATTTTATGGAGTTATCCTACAGCTTTATGCATGTAAGGGTTGAGAGTGGTCCGCTGGAAACCATTGGGCTACTAAACATTTGCAGTGAGGAGCATAATTTATACACTTATCACCAATCCTAATGGATTTTTACCTCCTAAAAGAAGAAAGGAAAACTACTTTTGGAACATTAGTCGAAAATACCTTCCAAAATTAAAAATTAATAGCCAATCTACATGCACATGGTTTTAAAGACCAATAGATGCCAACATAAGAAATTGTCATCAGTTCGTTATCTTTTGTCAATCATCTTTTTCTAATTCCTTAGAATTTTCTTTGCCAATTCTAATCACATTTGCCATATTGACAAATTTGCTACCATGTATTTAATAGTTTTTAGTTACTCTTTTACTTTCTGTAACTCATTATCAAAGCACCTTTCATATCTACATCATTTGGTCTATTTTTTAAATAGAAATGAAAATTTTGTTCTGCCTTAAATTAATAACTGGCTCTCTGATTTTCAATTCCTGTCCCTGGTCTCCAGATTTATCTCATGGATTCTCATATATGGTATACTCTATTATCTGCAATTGTTGGTGCTGTAAGTGGTGCTCGGGCTCGACTAGGAGAGGTACTTCTGTACTTCCAAGCATTACGTTTAGCTAATCCATTTTGTTAGAAAAACGTAATAGTTTGCTTTTTGTAGTGCTTATCATGCCATCTGTCCTTTTTTTTTTCTTGTAATCTTGAAAATGACTTTTTGAAGATCCGTTCAATTGAAATGGTACACAAACGTTTTGAGAGCTTTCCAGAAGCATTTGTCAAGAAGCTTGTCTCACCAGAGATAAAATGGTAGGTAAACATTTGGAATGGCCTGATAGTCATTCATGAAGCTGAAGTTAATTCATCTGACAACGTTTATTCATTTTAGTGATGTATCTCCTACTAATTTTGCAGGATGCCCTTTTTTCCACAAGTTTCACAGGTGAATTATTTTTTGTCTTTTGGTTCCATGTTTCCCTCCTAAATCAATTCTTGAAGTATTGCTATGTCGAATGGGGATTTTGTCTTTGATCCCTGCTATTCATTTCTTCAATGTTGTGATGTGGGATGTAAAACTGGAGGATTATTTTCTTCACCTGCCTTAATGAAATTTTATGCATGATTTTTCTTTTATTTGGTTACACTGGCTCATTGAAATTTGAGACTACTGCTGATTTAATGAAATGAGCAATGATTTATGTTGGCTTAGTTTAAATAGCCTTAATTCTGGTACGTGTCTCAGATATTTCCTCAATTTGCTGATGTCTCTTGATGAAAGGAACTTCTAGATTTTTGTGTATTCTATTTTGTTACAAAGTTTGTCTGTTTATTTATTCATATATGATTTCCTGTGATTCTCTAGACTTCTCAAGATAATAACAAGGAGTATGCAGCGGTATTTTCTCCTTTTTGGAATGAAATCATCAAAAGCTTGCGTGAAGAGGATTACATTAGTAATAGGTAAAAGTTGCAGACTGTGATTGTGGTTTGGACCAATGTTTGTTGTGCTAACCTATTCTCAATATTAATATTTTTGGTCATTTTTTTTTCTTTTATTCTAGAGAGATGGACTTGCTTTCAATGCCTAGCAATACAGGAATTATTAGATTGGTCCAGTGGCCTCTGTTTCTTCTTAGCAGCAAGGTCCTATCACATGAACTTGCCATCTGATACAAACAATTAGAGTGGTTATCCAGATTTTTTAGTATTCACAAGCTATTAATCTTTCCAGATTTTATTGGCAATTGATTTAGCTCTGGATTGTAAAGATACACAAGCAGATCTGTGGAATAGAATATGCAGAGACGAGTACATGGGATATGCAGTTCAGGAATGCTACTACAGCATTGAAAAAATTTTGTATTCTCTTGTCGATGGTGAAGGGAGACTCTGGTGCGATTGTCATTATATTTTGTGAAGAAACTATGTTTCATGTAATTGCAATATATTGCTTTCTTTCAAGATCCTGAGAACTTTGTTAACTTTTTATTCTTGTTTAAAACAGGGTAGAAAGGATATTTCGTGAGGTCAACAACAGTATTCAGGAGGGTTCACTTGTCATCACATTGAATCTGAAGAAGCTCCATGTTGTGATAGGAAGATTTACGGCTTTGACTGGGCTACTGGTAATGATTTATGTGCATCCCATCTGTCCTAGTCCCCCATCAACCCCCACCCCACCCCCCCCCCCCAAAAAAAAGAAGAAAAAGCACATGCACTAATTGTTACAATGAGATGCAAACTCTGATTCTTGGTCTTGATATTTATTCAATAATTTGGGATACTCTGTGCATCTTATAATGAAATTTTATTTTGAAAAGGAAATCATGTCCCTGATATTGTCGTGGCTATAATACTTGTATTGTTGATTGCCCTGATTTGTTCTTGGTTTATTTTGTTTAAGTTTTCATTTTATTTGAATTCTTTGGGATTTTCAAATTCATTTCTCTTTTTAAATGGATATCTCTGGATTCAGATACGGAATGAAACTCCTGAACAAGCAAAAGGTGCGGCAAAAGCTCTATTTGATTTCTATGAGGTTGTTACACATGAGCTACTTTCGTCTGATTTAAGGTCAGTGCATAGTTGATTTCTTTTACTTGCACAAGCAAGTGACTTATTTTCTATTTATTTTCTTTGAAACTAGAGCTAAATATGCATATCTTTCCACCAGGGAGCAGCTTGATACATGGAATATATTGTTAAGGGCAAGAAATGAAGGTCGTCTCTTCTCTAGGATTGAGTGGCCCAAGGACCCTGAAATTGTAAGCTTTTAATATTTTAATTTTGGCCTGGCTTAATTTTATCTTTTGGCACTAATGAAAAATTTTGTTTGAAAAAATAAAATAGTAGAAAACTACTTATGCAATGGATGTTACAAAAGAAGACTAAAGCACTCCAGCTCTTTCTTAATCTAAACTTTCAAGAAATGAAACATGCAAACCTCATAAAAGCTGTTGGCTAGAGGGGGAAAACAGAAGAGGACGGAAACAACAGGTCTTTTATCTTCCTGTATCTAGATTCTGAGTTTGTTGAATTGTTACCCTCTTGACAGAAGGAACAAGTGAAAAGGCTACACCTGCTTCTCACAGTAAAGGATTCTGCATCTAATATACCAAAGAATCTTGAAGCAAGAAGGAGACTGGAGTTCTTTACAAATTCACTATTCATGGACATGCCAGCAGCGAAGCCAATTTGCGAGATGATGCCATTCTGGTTTGTCTTCATTAGTATGATGTAGCTGGTTAATCTTTGTTCTGTGTACATGTGAATATTCTAATTCCTTTTATTCTGGATTTTCTGGAAAATAGTGTCTTCACACCTTACTACAGTGAGACTGTGCTTTATAGTTCCTCTGAATTGCGGGTGGAAAATGAAGATGGCATATCTGTTCTTTTCTATCTCCAGAAGATATTTCCAGGTTTTTTTTCCCTATTGTTTCAATTATTGTCTTATATTTTTTTGTTTGTTATGAATTGAGCTTCGTGAATGGTGGGATCACTTGTATATCTTTTCTTTTCCATTATGCAAAGAGATATTTTTGTAAAAGGTATTTTACAAACTCCTGTATCGATGGATATCTTTCAGTAACTTGTCCAAGGTACTTGCCAATTTTGTACTTGCTGAAGATTTTCTTCTTCATATGTGGATCAGTTGTTCAGATAATATGGTTATTCTGAATGGATAGGTAAAACAGATTCTGAGAAGATGGTACATAGTAATAGAGGACGATAGAATCTAGAAGCTGGCTGCAATGGACTTCTCTGTTTCTAATGTGAAATAGAGGAGGTTAACAACACTATACAAATTTCTTTTTCACCTTCCTTGACTGGATATTTTGTGAGGCATCTATGTACAGTGAAAATTAAAATTTATTTATTACAAATTTTGTAGTCCTTACTCTTGGAAGATATGTCTACTGACATCTATGAACATGTCTTCTGGCATCTTATAAGGTTTTATTTGCACAATTTGTTGCTTTGGCTGCTGTTCTGTATAGACCTTCTGTAGTTGTTGCAAGAGCACTAATAGAGGAAATGGGCAGTATTAGAAGAAACTTAGAAACAACCTTATTTTTGCTTGTTTCATAGAGTTGCTACAACTAATAAGAAAAACAAGTATAAACAACTGTTTCTTTTTCGTGCTGCATTAGTATTTTTCTGTGCATGTTATGGATAACTGAAAATTCTGGTTATAAACACAGAAGGCTTCTGGAAAGTTTCTCCCAAATATGATTATGTTCACTATAGGATTTTTCAATTGTTTTTCTTAAAAACTTAATTCATACTAGTCCTCGTCTCCACGAAATTTGTTCTTAATATTCTTCATTATGGAATTCTTTGATGTCCCTTTTTTAGATGAATGGGAAAATTTTCTGGAACGAATTGGCCAGGGTGGTAGAGATGATGCTGAAATTCAAGAACACTCTAGTGATGCATTGGAGCTTCGTTTTTGGGCATCTTACCGGGGCCAAACATTATCTAGGACAGGTAGATTCACCTAATTTTCATGCATGATTATCAACTGAGACATGAAGTTCCAGGAACCATTGTCATCATCATTCTTGAATACGGGGAAATTTGACACTATTTTGTGACTTTATGTATTTAATCTTCTTTTTTCCTCCTTATTTCATATGCAGTGCGTGGTATGATGTACTACAGAAGAGCAATAATGCTACAAAGTTACCTGGAAAAAAGATCTCTAGGAGGTATTGAACTGGATGAGTATTTTTATTTTAATTTCCATTACATTGGCCACCAAAGATTACAGTACAAATGTTTCATAATTTATTTGCAGTGCATGCACAACCACAGACTAGTCTTCCCATGACACAAGGGTTTGAGCTATCTCGAGAAGCAAGGGCTCAAGCAGATATAAAGTTTACTTATGTGGTTTCCTGCCAAATTTATGGGCAACAAAAGCAACGCAAGGCTCCTGAGGCAGCTGATATAGCTCTTTTGTTGCGTAGGTTTGTGTTGCAATTTGATTATTCATCTCATAGGTTGGCCCTCACCATTTCAATTTATGATCTATAAGAAGTCTGAAAATTCTGAGCAGTGTTTCAAAGTTGATGACCGTGCTGTCCCTCTACCTTGTTTTCCTTTTTTTTTTTCTCTGCCTCTTGGTTCATCACTATTTGTAGAGCTGAGATCCTTAATTATAACTTCTCTTCATTGAACAGAGGCTAACTGGATCTATCCATTTTCTTTTCTAGGAATGAGGCACTTCGTGTTGCTTTCATACATGTAGAAGAGAGTGGTGCAACTGATGGAAAGGTGTCAAGGGTATTTTATTCTAAACTTGTTAAAGCTGATGCACATGGGAAGGATCAGGTACAAAATTGTGGCTTGGACGAAAGCTCCTATCCATGTTCCATTTCTTTTCACATATTTTTGGAGCAGATCATTCATTTTTTTGTTTGCTAATCTTATTATACCTCAACATTGGAAAATTATCAAGTTTTGGATGAAATATCTCTAAATCATCACGATAAGGTGTTAAAGCACAGTAATTACTGTATATTTTTGCAGTGGCAATATCAGTTGTTCAGATGATGAATAATTCTAACTTTTGTCATTTGAGGGCCGAATCTGAAATGTTTCAAGCTACAAGTAGTTAAATAGTCACTAGGATATAAGACAGTATGGCTCCAAGAATGTGATTTAATTTGTTTGACTTTTCTAATAAGCTACTACTTGTGCATATAAGAAGAAATATATTCTACTGCTGAAATTTGATTAGTTAGGATAGTCTAATCTTTTCTTTCTCTTTTTTACCCACAAATCCAATATCATAATGTCTGGTAGTCAAAAAGTATCTCGTGAATCTCTAGGGTTCTTAAATCTTGCTCGTCTCTCTCCTTTTATTGAAAAAGAAAAGAAAAGTTAGGGGCTAAATACACCAATCTCTCTGTTTGGGAAGCAGGAAACATAACTAACCAATACTCTGTATTACTCATCTTTATTCTCCCATGGCAACTAATTTTTAGAGTCTCTTTTGGACATTTTAATGAGCTGGCAAAAAATCATAAAATTTTAAATTTGATTGGAAGTCTAGATTTGGTAGCTGAATGGATTTTTCTCCAGGATTCAAGAATAAATATTTTTCCGTAGTATTTTTCTCATTCGTTTCTAGCAATTGAACATACTTGTTGTGTTATCTCATCTAAACTTTATATTTCCTTATGGTTTGTTGCTCTTTCATATATCCTGGTTTCTGAAATTGCATTTCAAAATCCAATAGGTTATTGTTTGTTCTGTTCTTTTTAATTTGTTGTGGTTTCTTTTAAGTTCAGCAAACAAGTATAAGAATTTTATTTTTATACATAATTGATGTGCAGGAAATTTATTCAATTAAACTTCCTGGAGATCCAAAACTTGGGGAAGGAAAACCGGAGAATCAGAACCATGCGATAATTTTCACACGTGGGGAAGCCATTCAAACAATTGACATGAATCAGGTCAATGTTTTTCTATTCTCTCCATTTTTTCACCTGCATATTATTGATAAGTTTCACATCTACCTTGTAAATCTGTACTTTATTTCTTCAAATATTTCTTAATCTGACACTGAAATGCTTTTCTTCCTTTCCTGTTCTCTTAAGAATCAATTCTCTTTTTTCACCAGCTTTTATTTTTATTTTTATAAATATCTTTAAATATCTTCTCCACACATTCTGGGGCTCGGGCAGCCTATTAATTTGCAGTTTTTCGTAAATATGTCTTACTGGCCCATTGCAACATCAGGTCTATAACTGTTGCATTAGCCTCTAGTCTCTCTTGCCCCCTCCCCAGGCATGCAGGTTTTTTTAAATTTGAGTAACCTAAATGAACAATTGAAGCTATGCTGAAGCATGTTCCTCGAGGAGTGGGTTTTTTTCCCTCTGTTACTTCGTCTTGTTTTCCTGGAAAACATGTGAAAGATGTCTGAGTTTGTTTGTGACATCACATGCATTGCAACATCAGGTCTATTTCGAGTGATTGTACTGAGTTTTTCATGTCGCTATTATGGGTTTTTTATCCATGTAAAATTGAGAAAAGACATGCTTGTTTCTTTTACATTCTTTAAGGGGAAGATGCAGAGGGACCAAAGAAAAAGAAAAGAGAAAAAGACTTGCAATTCTCATAAAAAATTGAAGAGGGGATGGAAATTTCAAAGTTTATGCTGGTTGACGGTTGTAAGGTGGTTGGATTATATTTGTACTAGAACTTAGCACTGTTCTTAAGAACATGGTCAGGCTGAAAAAAGTTACGATTTCTTGTTTCTTCTTTGTATTTGCTGGCTGTTTGTTTCAACTCCTCACAATGTATTCAAGTCTTTGAATCCTGATTTAGTTCCTAGAAAATTAAGAATCGAAAATAAATGAATTGAAGATGCCATTAAATTAATACTATTCAAAATATCAGAACATTCATTCATCACTGGAAAAATTGGCTTCTTTGCTCAGTTTAGTATCTATTCCTGTCTATTTTTCCTGAAGATTCACTTGGTGGATAAATATGATGCCCCTTTTACTAGCGTTTTAATTTGTGTTTGCTTTCAATTTTTTATTTTCCTTTGAATTATTTTCTCCTTTATTGCTTTGGATGTTTAGCATAGATACTCAATTCCTAATTTTCTTATGCAGGATAACTATCTTGAGGAGGCAATGAAAGTGAGAAATCTTCTTGAGGAATTTAAAGCAAATCATGGTCTTAGGCCTCCAACTATTCTTGGTGTCAGGGAACATGTGTTCACTGGAAGGTTTTGTCATCCTTATCTGAAATGATACAGAAGGATACTCTTTTATTGCTATTTCTATATTTTGCATCATGATGTGCTGCAATATTTATTTATATTGGTTTGCCCTTTATATGCAGTGTTTCTTCCTTGGCCTGGTTCATGTCCAACCAAGAGACTAGTTTTGTGACCCTGGGTCAGCGTGTTTTGGCGAAGCCTCTCAAGTAAGTAATTGAAAATATACACATGGATTTGGGGTTAAACATTTATTTCCAAAGACAACTTTTTTGTTCTGTTACTTCACTGTTTGAATTTTGAATAGCAGATCCTTTTCTGCAGTTTCTCCTTCAATTTCGTGCATTATTTGTTCCCATTCCTTATTTTGCATTTATTCTATGCTGCTGTCAATTTTTTATTTGGAATACTTGTATGCCCTGGTGGAATACCAAATGGCTTCTTGAGACACTCAGGACATTAGTTTCTATTTTTCCCTCCAGTATAAATGAGCAATGGAGTTCCTTTAAAATTTGAGAATTGTTCTTATTTATCTCTTCTGTGTTTTATTATTTTTAGTGAGTGGGAACTTCTATCATCTTTCTGATTATGAAGAAATTCTATTGAAAAATGAATTAGGTATACATCTGGCTTAACTTTTAGTGGAGCAAAGAGTACGCTTTTACATTCTAATATAAAGAGTTCCTCGATGATTTCGACTGTAGAAGTCATCCATAATTTTGGGATGAATATGCACAGGCTCTGTTAGTCTAGATTTTTTTAAAGGTACAACAGCTTTCAGAAATGATTTATCTGATTGTTTGGTTTATTTGTGCAGAGTACGTATGCATTATGGGCATCCGGATGTCTTTGATCGGATCTTTCATATTACTCGTGGTGGCATCAGTAAAGCATCGCGGGTGATCAATATTAGTGAAGACATCTATGCAGGCAAGTATGAAAATTGTGTCATCTTTTTTTATTGTATTTTGGAATTTTTTGCGTAGTCAGGAAGTCTACTTGTGATGTAAGGTATCATTGATGTAGTGAATGGCTCAGTAACTGTGCTTATTCTTTAAACAATAAGAATTTTCCATTTCTTTCTCTCTTTTCATCAATAGATGTTGCAGACATAATGATGGATCGTTGAGGATGAAGGACCCCCCCCCCCTCTGTTCATGGAGTGTTTTTACAATATCTTGTTGCAGACACCAAAATAGATTTCATTATTGTTAGAATTTTGTAAAAAAAGTAGTTAGATATACTTCACACCAATAAGCTACCATTTTTTCCTCTTCGCTTGTTTTGGTGAGACTCACATGGATATACCATGCCTGCATCTCTGTTTATTGCTTTTCCCTCCTTTTATCATTCTTGTGTTTAAACTTTATATATGGTTTAGTTGAATTTTCTTTAAAGATATTTGTTGAATGTGCAACATCAATAAAAATATACACCTACCTAAAAGGAAATCAACTTAACAGTATAGTTAGTTGGGTATCTGAGATCCTAGTTGATGTCTGAAGTGTTTTGACCAATAAATCTTACTATATTAATGGCAATTCATAATGCAAAAGCAATTTTCTAGTCTTATCATTGTAGGACGAAGGCAATAATGCTCTTTGTTCAAGTAATGTCTCATAAGAAGCTGTTTCATTGATAGATATACTAGGGAAGCTAGAAATAGTATATTCAGTTTTTCATTGTGGTTTCTTTGTTTAAAAGCTGTTTTGGGACAAGCTCTTTGCAAATTTTCTTTGTCGTGTTTTGTTGTAGGTATAAAAGGGAAAAATCTTTATATGCTTGATTGTCATTGAAATGTTAATTGAGAATTAGGATTTCAATGCCGTGGATTCTTCTAGGTGCAGTTGGATAATACTAAACAGATGTTTCTAGAGATATCTGAAAGTTAACTATTTGAGATGTTTTATCTTTATGTCATTTGTCTGTTATTTACTGAGATGTAGAAGAAGTATCTTGATGTTTTCTGATTGGCATACGTTTTCAGAAATTTGACTTGTTTCCTCTGAGTTCCAATTCTCATTATTTCCCGAATATGCAGGTTTTAATTCCACACTTAGGCAGGGTAACGTTACTCACCACGAGTATATACAGGTTTGCCACAATTTAAATTTTTACTTAGCAGGTGATCAGGCTGTTTCTCAATGGTTGAGAATTGACTTTTCCAAGTTATCTTGGTCTCTTGTGCATGACTTTAGGTTGGAAAGGGAAGAGATGTCGGCTTGAACCAGATTGCCTTATTTGAAGGCAAGGTGGCTGGTGGAAATGGAGAACAAGTTCTAAGCAGGGATGTCTATAGGCTGGGACAGCTTTTTGACTTCTTTAGAATGCTTTCTTTCTACTACACTACAGTTGGTTACTATGTTTGCACAATGGTAATAGTTTTTTTTCCTATTCCCCTTGGTCCCTTCAGTTTTGGTATCAATCTTTTAACTGTGTCATAAATTTGTTTTCCTGATGCAGATGACTGTACTTACTGTATATATATTTCTCTATGGAAGAGCATATCTGGTAATTTTCTTTTCACACAATCAAATTTAAGATTATCATATTGTATTCTTTTTTTATTTGTCCCCCCCCCCAGTTGAACAGGTATTGGCATTTCCATTTGTTCCTGCAGTTCATGTGTCAAAAATAATATTTTTTTGTGGAAAAAATTAATTAAATGGCATCACTTTTGCTGCCATTTTTCCTGTCTGCGAGCATCTTGCTTAAGAAAGAAAGCTGACAATCAATTGTCTTAATACTAAGTAAAAAGATAACAGAATTGTTTTATGTGCAGTACATATCTGATGCATAACATGGTAGACTTTACAACAGAGAGTTTGCTAGGTTCTGTGCTTAATTACATGGATAGATCATTTCCTTAATTACTTCATTTCTCAATTTTGTGGGAATGATGGTAGAGTTTATGCATTCATTCTTGCTCACTGTGTTATTTAAATTTCCTACAGGTTCATGCTAAAATTGACTGAATAACTACATGTGGTATTTTTAGGTATCAGATGCTTAGTATGCAGAATCCTTTTATTTTGCATTGTGATTGTCTGGTTCATTATGTTCATTGGCATGCCTAAACTCTGTTCTGTGACTATCTATGTAAGTATTGATCTTTGAAATTTATGTTTGATTTTAGGCTTTCTCTGGATTAGATAGAGGAATTACAAGAGAAGCTAAGATGTTGGGTAACACTGCATTAGATGCTGCTCTTAACACTCAATTCTTAGTCCAGATTGGGATTTTCACTGCAGTACCTATGATAATGGGCTTTATTCTGGAGGCAGGCTTGTTGAAGGTTCCTTATCTACTTTTATTCTCTTGCGTATTTCTTTAGGCCAAATTGATAATTCCTAGCATGTATTTCCTAACTTTTGGCCTGGCTGTCCATTTTGCTTATGATTTTCTATATTTACCCCCATGCATATGTTTTTGGGAAATTAGCCAATTTAGTCCCTTAAGTTTGACAATTTTACTGTTCAGTCCGTCCTGTTTTTATTGACTTTAAGGTCCCTTAAGCTTAACATTTCACCATCTTGGTCGTCACCAAATATTTGCCGGAATCTGACCGAGCGATACACATGACATGCCCCATTTTGGTCATGGCATTTACATGACACACATGTCCTACTTAAGTTTGCAGTTTTAACCGTTTTGATCCTTAGTATTTTATATAACTTGTTAGATCCTCTTAACAATTTTAAATTGACATTTTTGGTCCATCCCTTGTTGCGATTTTCAACTAATACAATATGTATATCTTTCTAACAAAATAGTTCAGCAAAAAAGAAAGGTTAATTTTTGCATTGTGTAATTTAAGAAAGTGTTAAGAATCCAATTTACTCAACTAAAGCCTTACGTAATTTATATTTTCATTGAATGACTTCAATATAGACAATAGAGTGTAATCAAATCTAATCTCATTTTTCTCAAAAGATAAATATAATAGTAAACATTGTTTTGTATTTTCCTAGATATATATACAAGGGATGGTAAAAAAATCTCAATAAAAAATTATTAGGAGATTTAACAAGTTTAAAAATCATTAAGGACTAAAATGGTTAACACTGCAAACTTAAGAGACCAAAATGGTTAAAATGAAAACTTAAGGGACTAAATTGGTGAATTATAATTGTGATTTGACGATTTTACCCTTCAAAATTTTCTCAAGTGAATGTCATGTGTATGGCCGGATTCCATTGACTTTTTGGCTGGAAGAACTAAAATGACAAAAATGTTAAAGGACCTAAAGGGGACTAAATTGGCTATTTTGTCTATGTTCTTTTATTTGACAATTTAAAAGTGGAGAAGAAAATCTAAAGGCACACATATGTCCTTAACCCTACTAATTAACTGCTATATTCTCTGTTTCTTGTCAAAGTATAATTGGTATTACTATTGGGATGAACTAGTAATGAGATCCTAATTTTTGTAGGCTGTTTTCAGTTTCATTACAATGCAGCTTCAGCTTTCTTCTGTCTTCTTCACATTCTCATTAGGAACCAAAACTCATTATTTTGGGCGTACTGTCCTCCATGGAGGTGCTAAGGTATGTAAATAATGTCTGACCATTAGGAATACTGGAGGATATATATTTTTTTTTATTACAAGGGGGTAGGGGGGATTTGCTGGGACTTGAACCCGTGACCTTCCGGTGACGGGGGGAAGTGTTCTACCACTCAAACTAACCTTCCTGTCCTACTGGAGGATATATTTGATCATGCTTCTTTGCAACCAACAGTATCGGGCGACTGGGAGAGGCTTTGTCGTGCGTCATATCAAGTTTGCGGAGAACTACCGCCTTTACTCGAGAAGCCATTTTGTCAAAGCGTGAGTCGTGTTTTTGTCCCATGTTTGTTTTTCCCTGGAATTGTAGTTGTGTTTTTTTTTTTTTCTTTTTTTAACTGTATAATCCTGCATAGTTATACATGAGCCAATCTGATATCAAGATGTTACAGGCTGGAAGTGGCTTTGCTTCTTATAGTTTATATTGCTTATGGATACACTAAAGGAGGAGCAGTTTCATTCATATTAATCACCATTAGCAGTTGGTTTCTTGTTATTTCATGGCTCTTTGCTCCTTATATATTCAATCCATCTGGATTTGAATGGCAAAAGTAAGTTGATATTTCTTTTTATTTTCTGTTATATTTTATATTGGGAAATGAAAAGGTTATAAATCAGTATGTCAGTGATGCTGTTGTGTAGAGGTTTGATCTATTTGTGTTGCAGGACTGTTGAGGATTTTGATGATTGGACCAGCTGGCTTTTGTATAAAGGAGGAGTTGGTATTAAGGGTGACAACAGCTGGGAGTCTTGGTGGGATGAAGAACAGGTTACATAATCCTATATATATTCTCTTTCTCAATGTTCTAATATTAATTTTGTTTACAGGATTTAACTATTCAACTATTGCCCTTGAGTCTCTCCGCTAGGTGTTGTGGTTTATGCATGAGGGCAGTTTTCAGACAACCAACTAGTTTATTTATGATCGCTTTCCCCAACCTTTTCCCACATGAAAACTTTCTAGGTTATTTATATTCCCTTTCCTTTCCAACCTCTTGTCCCGGAAAACTTAGCAGGTTATTTGTGGAGCCTTTTCTTCAAACATCTAGCCCTCAATTTGGGAGGCAGCTTATCAAATTTTGAAGTCAATTGGCATAAGGAAGGTGCTGGCTATACATGCTGTCCTTCACAGAAATCCAACACAACCCCCCCACCGCATCCCCAAGAAAATAAAAGGGGAAAGAAAAAGCTTTTATGTGGAGCTTCATAAACAAAGTTTTAATTCTCTGCCGATACTGTTTTGCTTATTTATTTGTTCCTTTAGTTGGCACTTTTTTTCCTTTTTCTGGGTTGATTTTCCTTGGCCTCTCTCTCCACTCAAAATCATATTGTTGTTACAGATGCATATTCAGACATTGAGAGGAAGAATACTTGAAACGATCTTGAGCTTGCGATTTTTGATATTTCAGTATGGCATTGTGTACAAACTTAATCTTACAGGGACAGATACTTCTTTTGCGGTATACTTCTATTTATTCTCCTGCTTTATAAGTATACATGTAAACATGATGAGATGCTCTAGCTCCTATTCCACCATGTAGGCTATCAAATTACAAAATCCTGCTCTCTTAAAAGTAGGTCACTAATTTTACATCATACACATTCATGCTTTAATGCTATTTTCTGCTGTCAGCCTGCTTCTTTTGCTTCCAGCTCTTTTGGGTTGCGAAATGTTTTTCTCAAATATAGCATTGGTTTTCCAGAAGCTCTTTATCAATTGTTTTGGATGATATAATATTATGAAGTACAGTTCTCAGCTGATTTTGTATCCATTGCATTCTCTGTTTCTTCATTCTTCTGTTTTCATTCTTAATTTTGTGATTCTTATCAGATCTATGGCTTCTCTTGGATTGCTCTGGTTGCAATAGTCATTATCTTCAAGGTATTTGTCTTGCCTTTTTTCTTGTTTTGCTGTGTCCTGTTATTGGCTGTTTGATAGTCAGATAATTGAATCCCCTATTCTCGATTGTTAAATTTTACTTCTCAGGTTTTTACCCTTAGCCCCAAAAAGTCAACCAATTTCCAGCTAATGCTCCGATTCACTCAAGGAATCTCAGCCTTGGGACTTATTGCGGCCCTTGCTCTTGTCGTAGTGTTCACTGATCTGTCTCTTCCGGACTTGTTTGCAAGCATTCTCGCATTTATTCCTACTGGATGGATGATTATTTCAGTAAGTGATTTGCCTATGATATATTATATATATGTTGCCCCCTTCCGCTCATTATGGATTTGCACCAGTATCTACATCAGGAGATGTGTGGAATGGTGAATATTGGTTATAGGTAGTGGACGCCAGAATGGTATTTGTCTACAAGTTTTGAGATTCTTTCCATTTAATGATTTTGTTGCATAATCTGGAAGCACCATCAATCAAATTGGCAGTGGTGTGCCATATTCCATACAGAGTCAAAGAACATGATGAAGATAGAACCCCTGCAATTCTTATTTTTACCTTGATTGTTATTATTATTACTTTTGTCCGGAATTGAATGTCTACTTAAAATTATGGAAAGTCTTTAGCCCTAAAGAAGTTACAAAATTATTCACTATCTTTGTTATTGGAACACTTGAGTTAATAAAACATAAATTTCTTAAATTTAGGACGATGTTAATGGTATGTTACATAATAAATATGTTAAACATATTTGGATAAATGGACGTTCAATTATAGACAGAGAGTTATTATTACTATGACTGCAGGCGCCCTCAATTGGAATACAGTTTTGTTTTCAGTTTGAGTTTATATTGGCCAAGTTTACAAGCTGAGCTCTCTTTTTTGTTGATGCAGCTCGCCATTGCATGGAAAAGTATAGTCAGGAGTTTAGGACTGTGGGATTCAGTAAAGGAGTTTGCTCGAATGTACGATGCTGGCATGGGAATGTTAATCTTTGCACCTATAGCAATGTTGTCTTGGTTCCCATTCATCTCGACCTTCCAATCACGTCTTCTCTTTAACCAAGCATTCAGCCGGGGATTGGAGATCTCCTTAATCTTAGCTGGGAACAAAGCTAATGTTGAAATGTAATTGGTAGCTCTTGCTTGACATGATTTCTGGTAATTTCTAGCACTGAGAGCTCAACTTCTTTTATAGTGCATTGTACTGAAGATTAACAAAATGGGGTTCAGTTTTGTAAATATTTATGGATACAGATAATAGAAGTTGACTATATTTTAATGGCATATTTCCTCCACTTCCCCCAGTAGTCACAGAATTAGCAAATTCGTCTATGAATTAATTTTTGTAACTTACAGTAGGATAGAACTAGCCTCTTGTCATTCATGTTTGGATGAAGCCCTGGAGAGGCTCTATCATGAATGCCCAGAGCCTGGAGAGGCTCTCCTTTTTCTTCTGTGCAATTTTTACATGTGATTATATATCACGATACCCTTTTTTTATGAAAAAGAAATCGAAATGATGTTTTTTCTTTTTGCAAAATCAGATAACCAGTTTATAAACATGTTAAAGCAAGACTTTGGAAATCGGATTTGCTTTGCATTTGTATGTTCTTATTGTATTGATTGTTTTGTATGGGAAGTTAGAAAAGTGAGTTATGTAGAGAAACTGTTTGATAAAATGACTCAGAGGAACTGCCTTTTACTGCTTTTAGTGAAACCTTTTGATGTCCTTTTACTCCTATTGAAGGTTATGATGGACTACATTTTTTGGGATGTATTTATTTTGCGTAAAAACTCAAATTTCTTTATCTTATTTATAAAATTAATTAATTTTTAACTTTTCAAATTTCAAAGTTTTGAAATGTTTTACAAAAATCTTTTTATAAGCTTTAAACAAAACAACTATGGTTCATTATTCAATACTCATGTTACTTTTCATCATTTTTATAAAATGAACTAAGGAAATACCTAAAATAAATCTAATTGTGGTTGTTTTTTATCTTTGAATTAAAATATAAGGTTTACAATAATATTTAGATATATATTATGATTCTATTTGTGATGGAATTATAATAAATATGGTTTTTCAACCATAATTAATAATGTTAAGTAAAAATATATCTTATTTGTATTTAGAGTATGATTCAAATTGGAGTGTCATCTTCTAATTTTACTAGTAAACAAAAAAGTTAGGATTGATTCACAATAACGATAAGGTTCTTTTCAACTTATCTTGTAAACAACATAATTGAGGTCAAACAACATCCAAAAAAAAAAAATTAATTGAGGTCAAACTTTATATTCCATGAGTTTGTTTCAAAGCAATTTTCCTCTTCAACAATATTACTCCGTTTTCATAGAAAGAGCAAAATTTTCATTTAAATCAAAAGGAAACAAAAAATTTAGAAAAAGGAATAAATGAGAGAGAGAGAGAAAGAGAGTTTCGATATGAAGTGTTCATTTGACTAACTTTTTCTTGTATGTCAACTTTGACAGTGAGATCATTATGAGAGTTCCAAAATTGGTTGGCATGTTTAAAATATTTTAAAGGGTTTTTTCGTGAATTAATTCACCTATATAATTTATGGAGGTTATGATACTTAATTAAGGGTATGTAAGTTAGTTGATTTGATTTGTTTTTTGGGAAAAATAATTTGAGTTGATTTAAGTTGAGTTTTAAATCATATCAGGGTATGCATAAATAGTTTTGTCTAAATTAGAATTTGTTTGCACTCAATTAAGACCAAAGATTGAAGTGAGAATTCAATGAAAACTCACGTAGACTTTTTTTCCATGAAAATAGATTGTATTCTTAAATAAATAAAAAATTCCTTTTCATTTTATTTTAAACAAATAGTTTCTTTTATTTAATAATTTTATATTCCATGACTGAGTTTCATTACCAAATATATCAATTTTTAATAAGAATTTTTTGTTAAATTAGAGCAAAAATACTTTTTTGAGTGAATATATAATTTTAGACTGATAAGTACAACTTAGTTCATTCAAAATATTAGTGATGTGGGATAAGCATGACAAGCAAAAAACTAGCTAAGAAGTTCATGAGAGAAAAATATAAGAACTATATATGTTTTACACATGTTATATGATATTACATTCATTTTAAAATAAAAGTTGGTTTAGATTTTTTAAATATAAATTATGCTTTGGATTTTTAGAATAATATTAATGGTAAAGCAAAAGAAATACTAGTTAAAGTTAAGTTGCCCTAATGAACCTCTTTGGGTAGTTCAGTTAGCAATAGCTCCCTCATCCATTTCAATTTAATTTCTCTGATATTATCCCAAACGATCTTTTTCAATTCAATTTCATAAGTTGTTAGTGGAGCAATAGAAGATATTTTGAGGGGTAGTCCCCCTTCTCATCACAAACATTCTATACCTCATCATTTCGCTTGAAGCATTTCACAACCCCGAACTTAACTTCATGCATTTATGAATTGATGTGCTGGTCCTCACTGATTTAGTCGGTAGAAAAATTATACCAACATCTATATTAACGCATCCAACAATTCTTCAAGGACAAAAGACCTTGAAAAATGATGAAGTTTTTCATGAATAAAGTACTTTTTTTGTTTTTTTTATAAAATACATTAAATAAATTGATGTGACTGTCATTATTTCTTTGCAAGACGTTAGGTAGGTTCACCGTAATCTAAATTAAGAAATATAATAAATGTATTTTTGATGAGAGTGAGAGAGCTGTTCCACCTGTATTGTACTAAAGATCCTTTCCTCATATGATTTATAAATTGAGCGATGTACTTATATGACAATATATATATATATATAGAAAAAAATTAACATGATTCAAACTCTATAATCATCTTGCACAATATTAAAAATTTATCCCACAAATTAAAATATATTGCCTCCATATGACCACTCAGCTATCAACTCAACTATACGGCCGTTGATTATAATAAATGTACTTGACTCGACGTAGATGTGATCTAAGACGCCAGACAAAAGTTCTGGTTCAAATCCCAGTTCAGACAAGTGGACAAAAAAGTGAAGGATATTGCATTTTGATAACTCCTCCTTCCGTTCAGTTTTATATAATTATATTTATTAAATTCTCTTATATTTAATTATTTTTTATAATTATTATGTATATTATTTTATTAAGAAAAAAATATTAATTTTTTCAAGAAAAACTAAAATATAATGAAAATTAAAATAACTTTCTTTTTATCTTTATAATTTTTCTTAAAACAACTTATTAAAAGAAATAAAGAAATAGTAATATACGGTATAGTTGAATTTGCAAAGGAGCAAGACATGCACTTTTCGATTATCATTGGGAGTTTGATTTGTAAAATAGGCAATTGTGACTCCTTTTGGTATAGAAAAAAAAAATCATAATAATTCATAATAATTGAGGAATGAAATTACTATCTCACAAGCACGAAACTTTGAGTTAGAAAAAAAAGAAAGAAATATGATGAGAGAGAGAGAGAAAGAATGTGAAGGGGCCTTGAAAGTTGTATTAATGTACTAATAATTAAACAATACTCATAAAAGCAAGTTGGTGGCAAGTTGGTTACATTTAGTACTATCCTATTTTCCATTACTCCGTTCCAAATTATAGTGCTCTTTGAATTATTTAAGTTTTTAATTACATAAAATATTTTTGAAATTTAATATTTTTATTTTTATATATTTTTTAACTTTTTTAAAATTGAATGTCTAATTTTCTTAAATAAATATTTTTTATCTAAATTTATATTAATAACCTTATTAATTAAATTTTTTTATTAATTTGACAAGTTAATTAAATTTAATAATCTTTCATAATTTTTAATCAAAATTAAAAATGAAAATTTAATTCCGAACGTACGCAGTATATTTTGTTATTATAAAATTATTTTCCAATTAAGAAGAATATAAAAATAATTACAATTCTTATCATATCTTAAACTATGTAAAACATTGTGATGATTTATTTTAATAGGGTAAAGAGAGCACTATTCTATCTCAGACATCTTTACCATTTATATATATTTCTATCTCAGAACTTAATTATTTTTAACATTCACACACACACACACACACACATATATATATATATATATATATATATTTTATATAATATAAGCCATTAAATATACTGACATTTCAATAAATCATTTGAATTATTAAACCATATAATGTGGAATATATTATAGTCATTTTTTACTCCTTTTTTATATATACCTTAATTATTTTTAAGTTCTTATTATGAAAAATTGAAAGGATCTAAACAAAGAAACAAAGTTAACAAAAAAAAAAACATTAAACATAATAAACACAAGAATTAAGCATTAGACGTCCATGAGTTAGCAAAGGAAATTTCACTAAAAAGAGGAGCCTGGGATTGTTTCAACAAAGTATTTAACAAGATATTTATACTATTCTAAGTGTAAGGACTTCTTTGGTTGGCTGGAAAGTAAAAATATTCAAGATTATAATTCTTTGGAATGTGATTTTGGAGAAAATGAATCCAAACAAATTACTTATCCTGTATTTGAAAATATTAGAAATGTTGTGATGAAAATTGTATTAATGCCAATATTTTTATTCACATTTTGGCTATAAATGAATAAACTAAGGAATATATTCAATTCTTTACTGAAATATCTAAATATTTTTAAAAATATTAGGTTTGCAAAATTATATTTTAACTTGATTAGATGTATATTTTTTAAAAATATTTTCGTAAATGTATATAAAATAAAATAATTATGTTTACAAATGAGAAAAATTATATACAATTTTAAAAACCTACTTCTTAATTCTTAAATATTACGAATATGAAATTCTTAAAATAGGCAATTATTTGGATGAAATTGAATAATCAATACATGCACAATATCAAAAAGTTATCAATTCATAAAGCTCATAAAAATAAATAGTATTCCCAGCATCCCAAAATGCTGGTCGCTAAATAATTTTTGTATTCTTCCAAAATATAAATTGTTTTACACTTTTCTAGAATTTTTTATTTCTTTTTTTAATATTATCATATTGATAGAAGAATAATAATTACATATAAAAGACTAGTAAAAATATTTTTTAAAATAACAAATAAATAATAAATAAGAGTTTATAGGAAGAAAAAAGTTTATTTGGTTCATATAATTTTTAGTCAAACTACTTTTATTTTTGAACAAATGAAATAATAACTATCATGAACAGTCACAATTCAACATCAACATTTCCATAAAATTCTTACTCCCCTCACTCATTCATTAATATAAGTCGTCAAAGCTATTTGAATTTGTCCATAAATATAAGTCATTTTATCACTTTTTTAGATTATTTTACCATAATTTTCCTATAATAAGCTTGCTTATTTTTATATTTTTCATAACCTTTCTCATCGTCCTTGTAAAAGGAGAAGCTTGAATTTCATCTCATTCTTGTAAAAGGAAAAACATGAATTTTATTAAAAATACACTCCTAATAATTAAAGTATTTTAGAAATAAAAGTTTTTTTTTATATGTGAAAAAATTGATCCAACAATTTGTTTTTTGGACAGTAGAATAACTACTAATGAAGTATGGGTACAATAACTACAAGCTCAAAATTCATAGATCAATTCTTATCCATGATCTATTGATCTAATTAATTACATCAAGCTCATAAAAAATATTAATTTAAAACCATATGATTCCTTAAGAAATTCATAAATAACATAAAACTAAATAAACCACATGGCCATGTAGCACAATTTTCAAACGACCTAATAAAACGGATCTATAAATTTTGGAATGTATGGAATTGAATATGTAACTTTATTAAATTAAATATATTTTTAATATAAATTTTTACTAACAACCTCCTTAATTTAACATACATATTACTAATTTCATTAATAACAAGATAATGAAATATCTTATTCAAAAGTTATTTTTAACCGATTCAAATCTTTACATTCAATTCCGGAAGTATAGAGATTTTCACATCCACTAACTTCATTTATTCAATATTAATGCTCATCAGAGTGGTTGATGGAGAAAATCATGAAAAGATCTATATATAATGCATCCAACTCCATGCAGAAAAAATACCATATCGGAAAAATGGCTTCTTCCTTTAAAGTCGTCATCCCTTCCAAAATCATCATATTCTTCTTTATCTTGTTCTCATCTGCCACAGGTGCAAAAGCTTCATTTGCATCAAAACCTTTCAAGAAAATTTATGCCTTTGGTGATTCCTATACAGATACAGGCAATACGAAATCATCCACTGGCCCATATTTTTACAGGCATGTTTCAAACCCTCCCTATGGCCAAACCTTCTTCCGGCACCCCACAAACAGGTATTCTGATGGAAGGCTGATCATAGACTTTGTAGCTCAAGCTCTCTCTTTGCCATATTTGCCCCCTTATCTGAATCCGAAAGCCGACAAATCTTATGGTATTAATTTTGCTGTTGCTGGTGCTACTGCTATACGTAACAGCTTTTTTGTCAAGAACAATCTTACACTGAATACTAATCCTAAGCTTGAGTCCCTTCAAACTCAGCTCACTCGGTTCAACAAGTTTCTAAAGAGCAAAGGGTGTAAGGGACCAACAACACCTATGGCGTGCAACACAGTTTTTGATGATGCCTTGTTTTGGCTTGGTGAAATTGGTGCAAATGACTATTCCAACAGCTTTGGATCTCTTGTCTCAACAAAAACTATTCGAGATCTTTCCACTGCTAGTGTAACTGCTTTCTTGAAGGTGGAATTCAGCTTTTTCTTCATTTTTTAATATATAGTTATATTTCTTTTTCCATCAAAATATCTACATATCCAAAACTAAACTATTTTGGGTCTCATTCATTACTTGAACTATAACTCTAAATACAAAGCTTTTTCAAAATAGATTTTTTAAGTTACAGTCTAACTTGTCACTTTTCTTAAACATTAACACATGCGGATTCAAACGTTGACTCAAGCTAACATGTTCATATTTGAATACTAACTTCAATATATATATATATATATACATATATATTGTTTGCAGAAATTGTTGAGCAAAGGTGCAAAGTATGTTGTTGTTCAAGGACTCCCTCCATCAGGCTGCCTAACAGTGTTCCTGTCATTGGCTCAAGATGATGATAGGGATGCAATGGGGTGTGCGGCAAGTTTTAACACAAATAGCTACAATCACAACACAATCCTTCAAACCAAGTTAGCTCAACTCAGGAAGCAATTTCCCCATGCTGTGATTGTTTATGCTGATTACTGGAATTCATATATCTCAGTGATGAAAAATGCTAAGAAGTATGGCATCAAAGAAATTTTTAAAGCCTGCTGTGGGTCTGGTGGTGGATTATACAATTTTGATATTTTCAACACTTGCGGCTCCCCGTCTTCTTCAACTTCCTGCCCAAACCCTTCTCAGTACATTAATTGGGATGGTAGTCATCTTACTGAAGCCATGCATAAAGCTTTGACAGACTCATTCATCAATGGCACGTATTCTCACCCACCATTTAAGCACATGATAAAAATAGGAAATCAGTAGATTTCGTCCCCTAGATTGTTTGTACTTGTATCTTCTTCTCTGTTCTTTTTTTGTTGTTTGTCCTTTTGGTCAAACCCAGATCAGTAAGTACGTGGGTCAATTGTTCGTGGATAATATTGGAAGAAAATTAACTTCCCATAAAACAATTTGTGGAGTAAGTTACTTACTTTATTTATATTGAATTTAGAAAGTGCTTTTTGTTTCATTTTAAAAATAAAATTTTGTTTGTATAATTTTTTTTTTTCGAAATTGAATGTCTATTTTGATTTTATCTAAAACTTTAGAAAGATCATTAATTTTAATTAATTTATTAAATTATTTTTAACAGTAATATAATGAATTATGTGATTTATGAGTTAGTGAGATGTAAATTTCTTAAATTAAATTAAGAAAATGGTAAAGTATATGAATTAATTATATACAAATATTTTAAAGTAAAGAGGTTATTAATGGACTTTAAATAAAAAATATATTTATTTAAAGAAAATGTATATTTAATTTTGAAAAAATTAAAATAAAAAATGTAAATATTCAATTCGAATTGAGAGGAAATGAGTATTTTATTAAAAATTAAAAGGCCATTACTTGTTTTGAGCACATCTTCAATAATAATTATAAGAGATCAAGTACTGTTCAAAGTCTTCTCTGGGTTTGGTGGAGGATTGTACAATTTTGAATTTTCAATCCCTGCCATTGGCCATCTCCATCAACTTCCTGCCCAAACCCCTCTGAGTACAATAATTGGGATGGTGATCATCTCACTCTCAAGCCATGTATAATGGTGTGGGAAATTCATTCAACAATGGCACATTTTGTAATCCACCATGAAAGATTGTGCATTTTTTTTCTTTACTTTATGAATCATTTCCCAAAATGCATTTATTCAATTATGCTATCTCTGGCTGAAAAAAATTGTCAAATATTTCTAATCCCTTACTCATAAATTATATTTCATCAGTCCATTTTTATAAAATGTTTTAAGCAAAATTACACATATCAAGAAATTTTTTTAGTTTTCATTATACCCTTATTTATTTTAGTCTTTTTTGAAAAAAAAAATGAGCTTTTGTTCTCTTTTAATAAAATAAGGATGAATTTGAAAGTAACATAAACAATAACTTTAAAAAGTAATAAAATATTTTATAATTAGAAATAAAAGAGTTTATTTGATGCAATAAAGGGATGAAGGTAGTAAGATATTAGAAATTGCACATATATTAAGGATATATTTTTGTTTCTAAAACCCTTTATTTATTGTGTTTACTTTTTTTTTAAAATTAAAATTATTGAATGTGAAAGATATAATAAGTATGAGTAATATTGAAAATAATACCCAAAATAACTTTAAAAGGTACTAAAATATTTTATATTTTAGAATAAGAGAACTTGCTTCCATCATATTATATTTTGAGGGTGAGAGAATTTTATTGTTTTAATTAACATTTCAATTATATAAGTTGACAATATTATAATTATTATTTTTATTTTTGTCTTGTGTTACATACATTAGCCTTTGGAACTCATTAAATGCATACCTAATCCTAACTGTTTCTACATAATTTTTAAAGAAAGAGACAAAGGAAATTAGAAAGAGAATGAAAGAAAATATGCAATGTTATTTTTTTCTTTTTTCGGATTGTAAAGATATTTTAATAATTTTAATCTATTTTTTAAATAACTTAATTTACTAAAGTTAAGTCAATTAGTAACATTTGTACTTTAATTTAACTTTATATAAGTATGTTATTTAACTTTAATTTTAAGTATGCATGTTTCTAGTGACTTTAGTACTATAAAACAAAAAATGTATTTTTGTCATAAAACACTTGCCGGAGAGGTATTTTTGTAACTCTCTTACCTCTTTCCTTTCCAAGAAAACATTCTTTTTTTATTTTTATTTTTGAGAGGTACAAAGAAAACATTCTATGTACTTAAAAACGTGGATTAACTCGACTTTTTCAAGTTGTTGGGACTTGGGATGTATTCTTGCATTATGTGAATTAAATGAAAATTATAGTAAAATAATTATTTTAGGTGATAGGTACTTTCAACTACTAACCAATTATCGGTTTAGGTAGTATTAAATCATGCAAACTCTTCCCCTGCTTTCTTATTTGCTTTAATTGTTTTAAAGTCATGAATATTCGTAAGAAAGTGATAAAAGAGGTAAATAATCTTTCTATGTACCTTAGAAAGATATTTTAAGTAATTTTACATAAATTAATAAATTATTTTTATTTTTTATAATATTCTTATTATTTATTCTCTCTTTTTCTTTTTTAATAAAGTAAGAACGAATTTAAAAATAATATATATAATAAAATTTTAAAAATAATAAAATATCTTATAATCAAGAGAAAAGAATTTGATTGATACATCTTATAAAAAAGAATGAAATGAGTATTTATTTTCTAAAATATTTTTCGGTGCTAGAGAATGTGCATCTTTTGTCATCATTTTTTACTTTTCATTTTCATTTGTCCCAAATTATAGTTTAATTTATCTATTTAAAATATAATTTGTTTTTCAATGTATTAACTACCCTTATTTAAGAGACATTGACTTAACAATATTCATTTTCAAAATGATTTTGGAATACTTAAACATTAGTATTTTCCTAGAAGTTTTCAAGCAGATGTTTATGGTGAACCATTAAATTGCCTTTAATTCTTGATAAAAAAAGTTTTAATAAATGCAACTAGTATTTCAATAAAAAAATTTAATTGTTGTGTCAATTATTAGTCTAAGGGCAAAGTAGGAATAGTAAATAAAAATTCATAATTTCAACAATATTAAAAATGTCTTCTCATTCTTTGTGAAAAATAATAATTATCCATTTTAATAGGAAGAATAGAATATTTATTTTTCCTTAGAATAAGTTAGAGATGACGATTCGCTTTGAATCTAAACTCTTTCACTCCGCAGGGAACACTTTTACACGCTATATGCTTGTGTGCCTCACAAGTTTCTCCAAATCACAAATGCAAGTTTATCCTTTTAATTTATTTTTAAGGCAAAATAGCCAACTTAATCCTTTATCTTTATGATTTTAGCTAATTTGACCCATTATCTTCTTTTTTAAAAAAAAAATTATTTTGATCTCGTATGTACTATTTTTTGCTATTTAGGTCCCTTTTACTTATGAATTAACATTTTTTTCACTTCAATCAACTCAAAAGTAAAAGTGACCTAAATGACTGAAAAATAATACATAAGAGATTTAAATGGCTGGGAAAAAAAAGAGGTACAAGGCCTAAGTGACCAAAATACACACCGCCAGTCACACTATAGAAGCTGGACATGCTCGAAGTCATTACCTTAACCGCAAGGAGGGGGATGCCGAAGGTAAGGCTAGTGACTAGAGTGTAAGTCGTAACAAGGTAGGCGTACTGGAAGGTGCGGTTGGATCACCTCTTTTTTAGGGAGAGCTAATGCTTATTGGGTATTTTGGTTTGATAGTGCTTCACACCCAAAAAGAAAAAGAAGATAGCTACGTTTGAGTTAAACTTGGAGATGGAAGTCTTCTTTCCTTTCTCGACAGTGAAGTAAGACCAAGTCCATGAGCTTATTATCCTAGATCAGAACAAGTTGATAGGATCCCCCTTCTTACGTCCACATGACAAAGATAAGTAACTGAAATGACCATTTTTTCCTTTTTGTAACTTTTCCCTTGCAAGATATACAACATTTTGGTTTAATTATATAAGGAAAGAAAGAAAAAAAGGGAGAGAACTAACTATTTAAATAAAAATATTAGAAAAAAAACTGAAAAACCTAAGAGGGGAGTGAATTAGATTTTAACCGATTTTTTCAACTTTAAATCAAACAATGCTTTTTAAGACAACAAATATCAAACACTTTGTGCTCAAACAGTGTGTGGAATAATGTGTTCAAAAAATTTGCAAAGAACACAACAATTTATAATGGTTCGGTTTATCCAAAAAAACCTAATCCACTACCTTGAGCTATCTACTCAAGGATTTCACAAAACCTTTCAATAATTTAGTACAAGAGATTACAATAGAGGCTCACTCAATTCACCTTAGGGTTTTACAACACAAACCTCTTACCCAATCAAGATTCACTCAACACTTTGAGTTTTACACTACAACCTTGATTACACACTTATCTCTAATACAACAATTAATGAAATAGAAACACTTAAGACAATTGCAATTATCTATAATTCAAGGCTCACTCTAACCCTTAGAGTTTTAAGCTCAATGCAACCTTGAATAAAACTAACATAAGAATATGAAGAGTTTGATATATATATCACCTTAATGTGAAGATATATCAATTTGAAGCATAAGTACCTTCTTGAGTAATATGTTTCTCTAGATTGCTCAATAACACCAATGATTTTGTAAAGACCCTTCTTAGATGATTTTCATAATGTAAATGTTATGAAAGGGTTTCAAAGTGATTTCAAGATGTTTTATGAAAAGTAGGAATCAGATTTTTGCTCAAAAAGTCGTGGTTGTGAGTTTTTTAAACAATTGGGTATTTATATGTATGCACCAACGGTCATAAAAATGACTGTTAGAATCTCACTCAGGAGAAGTGCGGTCGACTGCATATCAGACTGGTCGTCTGCACCATCATCTGCAAGTTTTCCAGAGAGCTCTGGACATACTGCAGACGATAATTTGAGTAGTTCGGTCGACCGTACCATCATCCACAAGTGTTCCAGAGAGCTCTGGACATTCTGCGGACGATAAGCTGAGAGGTCTGGTTGACCGCATGATCTGCGATCGACCACACTGCAGTTTGGTCGACCGCACATGCATTCAAACTATGCAAATCAAGATTCCAATAAACTCCAAGATATTGTGGAATACATTTCATAGAAATTAAAGTATGTGTTTGTATTTTGAAAATCATTTCAAATACCCAACTCATGTTTTATCTATATGAAGTGCATTTTAAAAAACATTTCACTTTTATTGAGCAACCTATAGAAATTATTACTCAATTAGAGGTAGAACTAGAGATATCAAAATATATTATACTCTAAAACTATACCTCTAGTTTCTATCTAATCCAATAAACGCTTGTCTTCAAAACTTGATAGTCTTAACTTGTATACTTCCTTGAAAACTTGAAATCTTGTCCTTGCATGGATTAAATCATGAATCCAAAAACTCTATCACTTATACAAACAAGACATTAGTCTTCATCAATATTTTTCATTAATCAAAATTAAGACATTAAAAGCTTTAGGGCTTTCAATCTCCCTCTTTTTGATGATGACAAATATTGATGCATTGTGATAGGTAAAACAATTAAGTGCAAGGATTCAAAGTAAGGAAGAGTTTATAGAATATGTATCAAACATTGTAAAATGCTCCCCCTTACAATATGCTAGGTATTTGTAAGATATCACATATAGCATATAGTCATTTAGTTTGATGATATCAAGAAATATATAGAATGTAACATTTTTCGAACAAATATTGGATCTCAAAATGAAAGTATTCATTGTAAGTATATGAGACCACTTCCTAGCTTATATAGGCTCAAAGGAGCCTATTTTTCCACCAACCTCCGTATCCTCCTTCCTTCCAGTATTAAGAACAAATAGATAGATTATAAAAACATTTATAAAGCTCCCCCTAATAATATACATAAGTTTTATAAAAAATTTGACAGAGTTTCCTTTGTAACTCTTGTAAAACCATTTTCACAAAAGCAAGTTTACTAATCAAAAAGATGTATCACATATCACATAAGGCCAACTCGGCCATCAACAACACAATTCTCATTCTCCTTCAATCAATCAAAAATAGAATTTTAATCCAAGGATAGCCACACTTAACCTTTTAGAGTTGTTTCTTCTTTCTCTTGATTTTGATGAACTTGAACTTTGAAGTTCATCTTAATTTTTCTGAAACACATGGTTAGTTTGATAACAATTATATATTGCAATTAATAGTAGTTTTTGTCATCATTCAAAAAGAATGGATAGAAATGATAGAACTGAGTCAATTAAACAATGAAATTCCTCAACTACCAAGAAATCATCATGGGGACAAAGAAATGCATATAAAACAGAAAGAAAAAGATGGGAATTTATTTCACTAAATTACAACTATGAAAGATTCTTTAAAATCCTGGAGTAAGAAAAAGCATGGGAATTTTAAGAGTAAAATTGTTGACTTGGAGGGAAAACTTTTTGATATAAGACACTCTTCTCGTTTTCAACTACTAAAGAGAAGGAAATTTGTAGAGAGATTGAGCATTATCAAAATTTGGATTAAATTTATTAGATGCAATAAGGTCGTGTGGATTAGTTGAAAGATAGTAATCGTAATACTAAATTCTTTCATAGTAGTGCCACCCAACGAAGGTCTAAAAACTTGGTTTCTAGATTAATGGATTCAACTGGAAACTTTTACAGTGGTCAGCATGAGTTTTATTAGATTGAAATTTCTATTTTTCTGACTTATTTTCCACAAAAGGTCCTTATGTTGATTCAGTAGCAGATCTTCCTCTTTGACAACTTTCTATAGAGCAAGCACAGGCTTTATCGAGACCTTTCATTGAGGAAGACTTGGAAACTACTCTGTCATAGTTACCTAATTCGAAGGCATTGGAACCAAATATGCCAGTTGCATTCTTAAAGAACTTTTGGTCTTTAATTGGTGATGATGTATTTTCTTTTATCTTCAAATTATTTTATGATATTGTGGATTTAACATTTTTTAATCAGACCTACATTGTTTTGGTGCCTAAAATAAAAGGTTGTAGAGTGAATGAAAGATTTTTGGCCTATTAGCCTTTGGAATATTGTTTACAAATTGATTTCTAAAATGTTAGCTAATAGGCTTAAAAGGAAGCTTTACCTGTTCTTATTGATAAAGCTCAATCTACATTTGTACCTAGTAGACTCATCACTGATAATGCAATTATTGGATTTGAAGTTTTTCATAGTTTAAAATCCTCTCAATACTATAAAGATCAATTTTTTGCTCTAAAGTTAGATATACAGAAAGCCTTCGATAGGGTGGAATGACGTTATTTGGATGAGATGATGATTTTCATGAACTTTCCATTGGACTTTATTCATTTATTATGAAATGTGTTTCTTCTATTTCATTCTCAGTATTGATTAATGGTCAACTATCTTCGACTTTTTCTCTGTCAAGAGATATATGATCAAGGTGATCTTTTGTCATCTTTTTTGTCCATTTTATGTTCAGAGGGATTGTCTACTATGTTGAGGAAAGCTAAATTAGATGATGTTTTGCAAGGGATACCTTTTGGGATTAATGGACTTCGCTTCTCATCTATTTTTTGCTAATGACTATTTTTAATGTGGAATGTCTTAAGAATATTTTGCAGCGATATGAGAACCTTTATTGACAAGCTATTAATTATCACAAATCTGCCATTAATTTTGGCAAAGATTTAAGTGTTCATCTTAAGACAAATATTCAATTATCTTTTGGAGTTAAAGAAGGTAAGGAGAATGGAAACTATTTAGGGTTACCTTATCTAATTGGAAAGTCCAAGAAATATGTCTTTTCTTTTTTTGGAAAGGCCGCGTTTGGAGAAAGATCTCTAATTATAAAGCCAAATTTACTCACTACTACTAGGAGAAAAGTTCTGATTAATTCGATTTTGCAGCCAATTCCCACTTATGCTATGCAATTATTTTTAATCCCTAAAGGAGTTTGTAATGAACTTGTTTCTTTGGTACAGAACTTTTGGTGGGGGCATAATGGTGACTCTTCTAAAATGCATTGGAGAGCTTAGGATCAACTCTGTTAAGGGAAGTTTAAGAGGTGGTCTAGGATTTAGGGATTTGTATTCTTTTAATTTATCATTACTTATAAAGAAAGGTTGGAGGATTTTAAATCAACCTTGAAAAACCTAAGAGGGGGGTGAATTAGGTTTTTATCTGATTTTTCAACCTAATTCAATAAAACACCTCTTTGACAACAAATATCAAACACTTGGTGTGCTACTTGTGTGAGAAATAATGTGTTCAAATAAAATGCAGAAATTAGAGCAATGAACACAATGATTTATAGTGGTTCAGTTTATCCAACAAAACTTAATCCACTACCTTGAGTTACCTACTCAAGGATTTATCAAATCCCTTCACTAATCAAATAAATAAGATTACAAAAGAGGCTCACCTAATTCACCTTAGGGTTTTACAAATAACTTCTCAGCCAATCAAGATTCACTCAACCCTTGAGTTTTACAACACAACCTTGATTATACAATAATCTCACCACTCTCCTTAGTGAATCCTAACAATATAATACAATTTAAGGTTCACCCAAAGGTTTTACAAACAAACCTTGAATACAAAACAACCTACACAAGGCTCACCCTAACACTTAGGGTTTTATGCTACTTGCAACCTTGATACAATTACAATCAATAATAAGAGATAGAGAATTTGATAGATATCACCTTAATGTGAAGATATATCAATTTGAATCACAATCACCTCTTTGAGTAATGGCTTGTCAAGATTGCTCAAAATTCACCTTTGAATGTAAAAACCCTTCTTTAATGATTTTAACAAGATTGATGTTTAGAAAGGGTTTTGAAATGTTTCTAAGATGTTATAGGATCAAGATATACAATGTTTTTGCTCAAAAATCTTCTTAGAAAGAATTCCAAAGGTTTTGGTATTTAAAGGTTTGTTCCCAACAGTAAAAAATGAAGCTGTTGGAAACCCAATCATGAAGTGGGGTAGACCGCATATCAGACTGGTCGTCCGCACCATCATCCTCAAACTCACTGGACAACCTCCGGATGATGATTTTTCATCCTCCCGTCGACCGGACTTCACCTGCGGTCGACCTCATGGTCGTCCACAGGATGACAGATGAACAAATTTGATAGCACATGCATCCACAAGATAAACTAACTTATGGACGATACCTGGACCACTTTAGGTCGACTGAAACATGTTCATTTGTGTATCAACAATACTCTAACACACAAATGATGATTTCAATCAACCATATAAGTTATGGTATCAATCCAACAAGAGTTTATGAACCATTTAAGTTTTGAAATCACGATGCATGGTTTTCGAAATACCAAAACATATTTTAACATATTAAAAACATTTTGAAATAACGTTTTAAGTTCATAGAGCAACCTTTAGAAACCATTACTCAATTTGAGGTAGAACTAGAGATATCAAAATATATAACTCAAAAACTATACCTCTAGTTCCTATCCAATCCAATAAAAACTTGTCTTCAAATCTTGATAGTCTTGACTTGTATATTTCCTTGAAGACTTGAAATCTTGTTCTTGCATGGATTAAATCATGAATCTAAAAATTCTATCACTTGTACAAATAAGACATTAGTCCTCATCAATGTTTTTCATTAATCAAAATTAAGACATTAAAAGCTTTAGGGCTTTCAATCTCCCCCTTTTTGATGATGACAAATATTGATGCAATGTGATAGGTATAACAATTAAGTGCAAGGATTCAAAGTAAGGAAGAGTTTATAGAATATGTATCAAACATTGTAAAATGCTCCCCCTTACAATATGCTAGGTATTTGTATGATATCACATATAGCATATAGTCATTTAGTTTGATGATATCAAGAAATATATAGAAAGTAACATTTTTCGAACAAATATTGGATCTCAAAATGAAAGTATTCATTGTAAGTATATGAGATCACTTCCTAGCTTATATAGGCTTAAAGAAGCCTATTTTTCCACCAACCTCCGTATCCTCCTTCCTTCCAGATTTAAGAGCATATAGATAGACTATAAAAACATTTATAAAGCTCCTTCTATCAATATGAATCATTTTTGTAAAAATTTTGACAGAATTTCCTTTGTAACTCTTATAAAATCCAATATCACAATACAACCTTAACAATGCAAAAGAGATGAGATATATCACATAAAATCACACAAATGGCCAACCCGGCGATCAACACACAATTCCCATTCTCTTTCATTCTCAATACCTCAAAAACTTAGAAATACATAAATTTTAAACCAAGGATAGCCACACTTAACCTTTTAAAGCTGTTTCCTCTTCTTATTGGTTTTGATGAACGTGATCGTCAAGAATCATTCAAATACTTCAAATTCCTCAAATTCTCCCATTTTGTCATTTCGTCCCTTTTGTACCTATTCTTGATTTTCCTCAAAAAATGATTGAACTTCAAGTATCTTTCTTTAGATGGTTTCTCCTCTTTGCATTGAATTCTTCCCTTTTGTTGTAAGTGTTCTCGATCTTCATCTTCCTGCAAAATATTAGTTTCCAAAAGAACACAACACAACTCCTAAACATTGCTATCAACACTTAGTTTTTCTCGATCTTCATCTTCCTGCAAAATGTGATGGTTTCTCCTCTTTGCATTGAATTCTCCCCTTTTGTTGTAAGTGTTCTCGATCTTCATCTTCCTGCAAAATGTTAGTTTCCAAAAGAACACAATACAAATATAACTCCTAACTATTGCTATCAACACTTAGTTTTTCTCCCCCTTTGTCATCATTCAAAAAGAATGTATATGAAGGATTAAAATAAGGTCAAAAGCATTTAATAAAATCTTTCAATTTACCAAGGAGTCATCATGAGGAAGAAACAAACCAACAAACTACATTACTTAAAATTTTACTATATGAAGAGATCATAATGTAGCAGAAAACATATGAAAATAGTGCATTATAGATATAAAAAGAAAATGAAAGGTATAAAGATGATCTTCAAGTAGCCAAAGCTAGAGTCCGAGGCTTGGGAGCATAGACCTTAAACTGCAAAAATGATTATGTTGAAGAAGTGGTCTTCGGAATGATAATAGCTTCAACTGGTAGATCATCAATAGTAGTCACCACAGTGGTATCCTCTGAAATGATGGTAGATGATGTATCTGCACCAATAGATGGCTTCAATACTACTTGATGACACAACAATAGAAGTAATAGGATTCTTTGTCATATATGTGGTCTTCTCATCAAAATGTGAAGAAATATCTATGTGGACTCCATATAATGCCTCAAGATGAGTAGATATATTGTCAACCTTGTGATGAAGAAACTTTACTCTTGATTTCAAGTTGAACAACTTCTTCAAACACATCTTGAATTTTAGTATTGAACTTCTCAAGGATAATATCCATCTTGTTTGAGAGATGTTCCAAATCATTCCACAAGGCATCTTTTGTAGGAGGAATAAAGCATATATTCCTCTTGCATCAATCATTTTCCTTCCCTCAGTTTCTTTCTAATAGAAGTATCAACAGGAGTTTCTTTTTCCTTTTCCCATTGATGTCTTCCCTTTCCTTATTCTTTCTCTAGTGGAAGTATCAAGTGGTATATTTTATTCTCCCTCTAGTTGATCAACTTTTCTCTTTATACCTCTTGATGTCTCAGCTTCTTCTTGACCAATTCCTTTCTCATGAATGCCCCTTTTAAATAATAATGAGTACATTTTCACCCATTGATCTTGCGATTTCGGTAATGGCTTGAAGTAAATCTTCTTGAGATATTTTCTTTCTCAACTCCCAATAATCATTGAAACATAAGTCATGCATCCTCTTGTATGCAACAAAATTACGTTTATGAAGATATCTAATGTCAACAACCTCAAGTAAAGATAATTCAAAAGGTTTGAACACTCTTTAAAATAACCTTCCATAGAGTAGGCTCTTTGCTATTTTCTTAGCATTCTTAACAAAGAATGATATCCATAAGATAACCAAGATCTACTTGTTTCCTTTGAACATAATTAGCATAATAAACATGTGCAAATGAGTAATAGATGTCATATGACCATCTATGAGTACAAATATAGTGGTGCACATATGACAAAGTATATTATTTTCAAAACTAAAAACAATAGATTCCCTTTTTGCAAGATTCACAAAGGACTATTCATTTGTAAAGGTATCTTTAAAATCTTGAATGGAGAATGCATAATAATAGCAAACTTGGTGAGTAAAAAAAATGTAATCTCATCAATAGGAGCACTCAAAATATCACACAAGTTATAGTAATTGAAATATAAATCAATACCATATACTTTAGACACATAATATACAACCTAATATCTTTCAAGAATATTTTTCTCTAGATTAGCATAGCATTGAAGCATATAGTCATAGTACATAGGCTTATCATGCACAATAATATCATATCATCCTTCATTAGCAAAATACTTCAAGATATTTTCAAAAAGGAAACTTACTGGAATAGATGGTAATTTCAAGAATCACATTTCAAAGCTCGAGATAGTCATAGAATCAAATTTACTTCTCCTTACTTGTGAATAAAGAAGTAGTGTTGCTCTTCTTCTTCTTTGGTACCATTTGAGATTTGATTGAACCACTTTTTGATCCAATATCATATCATCTTGTGAATAAAGAAGTAGTGTTGCTCTTCTTCTTCTTTGGTACCATTTGAGATTTGGTTGAACCACTTTTTTATCTAATATGCTTATCCCTTGTTATTTCTTCTTTCGGACGATAGAATCAGTTTGTGCGGTCGACCGAACAATTTGATTGTGGTTGTCCACAAGTTCTCTGCCTACTTTGCGGTCGATGAGTAGTAATCTACGGTCGACCGGAAATTTGATATTGGTCGTCCGCAAGTCCTCTGTCTACTTTGCGGTCGATGGCTTGTACCATACGGTCGACCGAAGATTTTCTCGAGGTCTTTCGCAAGTCTGCTGGCCATTCTTCGAACAATACTCCTGTAAGATGCGGTCGACCACACCTTCTTCAGGTGTCATTTGAAATTTCTTCTAAGAAACTTATAATCAACCAAGAATCGTTGTTTTGATAATTAAAAGAGCTATACAATGACAAACTTATTAGCAATTGTATATAAACAACACTCAATAGCTTTCTAAAATAGAACATTTTCTCGGCCAATGGATAAACACATCAATTTTAATAACAAGGATCACTCAAATATAATATCAACATAAATTTGAACAATTAAAATGTCATGCACTTTATTTTTTTAAAATAGTGTAGTGTCTACAATTCCTCTAGTCAATCCTTTTTCAATGAGGAATATGCTAAGTCTTTCATACTAAGCTCTTGGAGCTTGTTTCAAACCATATAAAGATTTTGAAAGTTTGTAAACATGATTTTCAAAAGATTCATGCACAAAACCAGGAGGTTGTTCAGCATAAACTACCTATTGAATGTAACAAATTTAGAAATGCACTTTTAACATCCATTTGAAATAATTTAAAACCTATAAAATATGCAAATGCAAGAAACATTCTAATGGACTCTAATCTAGTAACTGGGGCAAAAATCTCATCAAAATCAATGCCCTCTTCTTGATTATATCTTTGAGCAACAAATGTAGCCTTATTTCTAGTGACAAAACCATGATCAACAAGTATGTTTCTAAAAATCCATTTTGTACCAATAATGATGTGATTTGAAGGTTTAGGTACAAGTTCCCAAACTTTGCTCCTTTCAAATTGATTTAGCTCTTCATAGATGATAATGATCCAAAAATCATCACTAAGAGCCTTATCAATGTTCCTAGATACTATATGAGACAAAAATGCAAGATTATCAACACAATATATAAAGTGTCTTTTTGTTCTTACCCCTTAATTGGGATTACCATTGATTTGATCATTTGGATGATTATGGACGTATTTCCACTCCTTTGGAAGATCATGATTTGTCTCTCCTTCATGTGAGGTTGATTATTGAATGTCAATGATCTCTTCACTTTCATCCTTAGGTATTGAATGATCTTCATTTGATTGAACAATATCTTTGTTCGTTGACTCAATAGGTAGCTCTTGAAAATCACATTCATTCTTATCTCCTGGCAAGTAAATGTTAGATACATCAAATACAACATGAATAGTTTCATTAATAACCATAGTTCTTTTATTTTAAACACGAAAAGCTTTAATAATTGAAGAGTAGCCAAGGAACATGCCTTCATCGGATTTCATGTCAAACTTACCAAGATTGTCTTGGACATTTAGAATAAACCATTTACAACCAAACACTTTAAAGTAGGAAATGGAAGGAGTTTTGTCAAACATAAGCTCATAAGGGGTTTTATTAACAAAGGATATAAGAAGCACTCTATTAACAATATAGCGAGAAGTATTCATAAATTCAACTCAAAAATAATTTTGCAAATAATTTTCACATAGTATGGAACATGTCATTTCTTGTAAAGTACGATTTTTCCTTTCAACAACACCATTTTGTTGATGAACTTTTGCAATTGAAAAATTGTGAGATATATCATTCTCATCACATAATTTTGTAAAAATACTATTGCAAAAACACTCTACCATTATCACTTCCAATGAAGATAAGTTTGCAACTAATGGTGTTTTGTACTTGTTTAAAGAGAGCTTGACAAAAGCTTCAAAAACTTCATCTTTACTCAACAAGAATAATATCCAAGTAAATCTATAAAAATCATCAACAGCCACATAGACATATAATATGCCACCAATTCTCATGGTTCTCATAGCACCAAATAAATCCATATGTACAAGTTCAAGAGGTTTTGAAGTAGAGACATTTTCTTTGATTTGAAAGAACTCTTGACTTGTTTACATGCATCACAAATATGATCTTTCTCAAAATTAATATTAGGCAAACCTCTAACATACTAAAGTTTTGAAAAAATATGCAAAGTATATATGCTAACATGTCTTAATTTACAATGCCAAAGATATGCATCATCAACTTTCAAAGAAAGGCATATAACATTTTGTTCAATTAAATCATCAAAATAGATATCATACATATTTTCATTTCTTCACACTTGCAGATGATAATTTTTGAGCTTGCGGTCGACCAAACTTTTTCTTAGATCGTCCACAACCTTACTATCCACTTAACGGATGATCAATTATTCCATGCGGTCGACCGGAACCTTCTCAAGGGTCGTCCACAAGTTCATTAGAACTACTAGTCTTCACTTAAAGACAAAATCCACTTATACCATATGAACAATCAAATGATATTTATAGTATATTCAGCGTTTATAAGAAAAGTTTGTAAAAGAGTTATATCAAACAATATGGCAAGACAACTCAATTATCACTATATGCAATTTACATGTTTCATGAGGAAATAATTTAGCATATACAAAATACAAAATCTAATTAGAGAACTAATCAAGTAATTGTATTAAAAATACTTTTCAACCACATGTAACACATATAACATTATGAACAAGGTTTACAAAATTCATAACCAAGAAATTCTTACTAATAATTCAATCTCAAAAGAATGATTTTTTTTTTATTACCTTCATGAAGAACATTGTACCTTAGTATATCATATTTGATCATGTGGATTGAGCAAATTTTCTTGACATGTTGTATTGCTTCCTTCATGATCAACATATTGAGTTACCTACAAAGAAGATGAAACTTTTGGTATCCAAGTGACTTTGGATCCATGAGAATTAGTCGAATTTGTTTTAACAATCCAAATACTTTTTGCACCATTCTCGATTTTCTTCTTGGCATAACATGTATTTACCTTATGGCCAAACTTACCACAATAGGTACAACATTTTCTTGATGACATATGAGTATGAGTGTGATGTGTATGATGTACTATATGATGCACATGTGAGATATTCTTGTGTGATATATTTTTGTGTGTATGCAAGGCATCATCATGTGTATCAATGAAACCAATACCTCTCTTATCATTAGAGAATCTTTAAGCACCAAGTAATTTATTCAAATTATCTCTACCACATGTGAGTTTATGTAAGCTAACACTTAAATCATCTATTCTCAACTTCATAGCATCATAGTCACTCATCATGTCATTCAATTTCTTGTTTCTAATAACAAGATCATTATTAGCATTTTCAAGAAATTTCACCTTATCACATAGACCAATAATATTTTCATCAAGAGTCACTTTGGAATAAAGCAATAAAGCATTTTCATCAAGTAATTTAGCATTTTCCAATAACAAATTTTCAACTTGACATTTCAAGAATTTATTCTTCTTGATGACTTTCTTCATTTCATAATAGAGATTAACAACAAATTCATCTTGATCAAATATATCACAATTATCATTGCAATCATTTTCACTAATGTGCAAAGTTTGTGAGGTAGAAGTACTTACTTCATCTTCAAGAGCCATAAGACAAGTGTTTGCAAACTCGGATTGATCGTTTTCTTCATTTTCACTTTCTTCTTGATTTGATGTGTATGTCAATCCTTCATGTGCAACTTCAAGTAATCTCCACATTTCATATGCGGAACTACAACCACTTACTCTATTGTATTCATCTAAATCAAGAGCACAACAAAGAATATTCATAGCAATAAAGTTTGAAGTCATTTTCTTTTTATCCTCTTCATCAAACTCATTAAGAGTTTTCTCAACACTTCTTCCTTTTATAAACTTAGTGGGAACATAAGGACCATTTATAACAATATTCCATAAATCAAAATTAATGGAGGAAATATACATATGAATTCTATCTTTCCATAAAGTGTAGTTATAGCCATTCAACAAAGGTGGTCTACTAGTAGAGTAATCCTCACTTATGATATTGTTGTCTATATGAGCCATAAGATCTTTACTTCTAAGTGATTAAACCTTAAACAAGAAGACCTGCTCTGATACCAATTGAAAAACCTAAGAGGGGGGTGAATTAGGTTTTTATCCGATTTTTCAACCTAATTCAATAAAACATCTCTTTGACAACAAATATCAAACACTTGGTGTGCTAGTTGTGTGAGAAATAATGTGTTCAAGTAAAATGCAGAAATTAGAGCAATGAACACAATGATTTATAGTGGTTCGGTTTATCCAACAAAACCTAATCCACTACCTTGAGTTACCTACTCAAGGATTTACCAAATCCCTTCACTAATCAAATAAATAAGATTACAAAAGAGGTTCACCCAATTCACCTTAGGGTTTTACAAATAACCTCTCAACCAATCAAGGCTCACTCAACCCTTGAGTTTTACAACACAACCTTGATTATACAATAATCTCACCACTCTCCTTAGTCAATCCTAACAAAACAATTCAATTCAAGGTTCACCCAAAGGTTTTACAAACAAACCTTGAATACAAAACAACCTACACAAGGCTCACCCTAACACTTAGGGTTTTATGCTACTTGCAACCTTGATACAATTACAATCAATAATAAGAGATAGAAAGTTTGATAGATATCACCTTAATGTGAAGATATATCAATTTGAATCACAATCACCTCTTTGAGTAATGGCTTGTCAAGATTGCTCAAAATTCACCTTTGAATGTAAAAACCCTTCTTTAATGATTTTAACAAGATTGATGTTTAGAAAGGGTTTTGAAATGTTTCTAAGATGTTATAGGATCAAGATATACAATGTTTTTGCTCAAAAATCTTCTTAGAAAGAATTCCAAAGGTTTTGGTATTTAAAGGTTTGTTCCCAACAGTAAAAGATGAAGCTGTTGGAAACCCACTCAGGAAGTGCGGTAGACCGCATATCAGACTGGTCGTCCGCACCATCATCCTCAAACTCACTGGACAACCTCCGGATGATGATTTTTCATCCTCCCGTCGACCGGACTTCACCTGCGGTCGACCTCATGGTCGTCCACAGGATGACAGATGAACAAATTTGACAGCACATGCATCCACAAGATAAACTAACTTATGGACGATACCTGGACCACTTTAGGTCGACTGAAACATGTTCATTTGTGTATCAACAATACTCTAACACACAAATGATGATTTCAATCAACCATATAAGTTATGGTATCAATCCAACAAAAGTTTATCAACCATTTAAGTTTTGAAATCACGATGCATGGTTTTCGAAATACCAAAACATATTTTAACATATTAAAAACATTTTAAAATAACGTTTTAAGTTCATAGAGCAACCTTTAGAAACCATTACTCAATTAGAGGTAGAACTAGATATATCAAAATATATAACTCAAAAACTATACCTCTAGTTCCTATCCAATCCAATAAAAGCTTGTCTTCAAATCTTGATAGTCTTGAGTTGCATACTTCCTTGAAGACTTGAAATCTTGTTCTTGCATGGATTAAATCATGAATCTAAAAATTCTATCACTTGTACAAATAAGACATTAGTCCTCATCAATGTTTGTCATTAATCAAAATTAAGACATTAAAAGCTTTAGGGCTTTCAAACCTCAAAGTCTTCTAGCTAAGGTTTTAAGTGAGAAGTATTATGTTAATATTGATTTTATGTCAACTGTTTTGGGGAGATCTCCTAGTTATGTATAAAGGAGTATTCTTGCAATAAAAGAGATTTTATCTTATAGTTTAAGATGGAGAGTGGGAGATGGAATATCGATTGATATATGGAAGGATAATTGGATTATTGGAGAAGGTAGATTTCGTCCTCTGGTTGACAATAATATTTTTTCCCTTTTTGCAAAGTTTCTGCCTTGATTGATGACAATTTTGGTCATTGGAAAACTGATCTCTTGAAGCAAGTTTTTTGGCCCTCAGAAATTGACCAAATTCTTTCTATTCCCTTATGTCCAATTCCTGTTGAAGATGTTCTTATTTAGCATTACAATTCATCAGGAGTTTACTCAGTTGGAAATGCATATAAAGTCTATTTGGCTATCAAATCTCAAAGCTATTACTATTTCATCTTCATCTACAATCCTTCAATGCGGGTTTTGGAAGTTCTTGTGGAGATTTCCCCTTTCTCCTAAAATATTGCACTTTCTGTGGAGAATTTGTCAAGGGATCTTGCCAACTTTTGTTGCTTTGGCTATCAGGATTAAAAGTCATCCATTATGTCCAGTTTGTAATGGTGAGGAAGAAGATGTAAGTCACTATCTTATGGATTGTGTATATGCAAAACAAATATGAAATTCTGTGGAATTTGGAGAGAATATAAGCAAAATTCTAGCTACTTCTTTTTCTAAACTTTTGTAGCATGTTTTTTCAAATTTTACTACTACAGAAGCTGCTAGAGTTTGCTACCTATTATAGGGCATTTGGCTTGCTCATAACAAATTCATCCATGAGGGTTGCCCTTTTCAAGTTCAACAAATTATTGAGCAAAGTGAAATCTTTGTAGCTAAGTTCCCATTATATTGGTGCCCCCCTCCTTCAAGCTATGTCAAACTGAATTTTAATGGTTCGTCTACTATGCATCTTTTAGTGTTGTGATCGTCTGAAATTCTTCATCTAATATTCTTAGTGTTAATCTTTGGTCTCTTTCACTGACTGCAATGAATTTCTAGAAGCTATGGCTCTACTACATTGTGTTCATTTTGCTCTTATTCAGAATTTCAAGAAAGTAATTATTGAAGGGGATTGTCAAGTTGTTATAAAAGAGATTAACACTCAATCTTCTGACTGTTCTTCTATTGGACATCTTCTAGACTTAATTAGGTCTTTTTTGTGTCTATTTGATTTTTGTAAAATTTCTTATATTAAGAGAGATTGAAATTATCCAGCCCATTTTCTGGCTAGATTAGGCTTATCCTATATCTCTATTGTTGAGTGGTATAGTGATTTTCCTTCTAATGTACTCTCAACAACTATGATTGATTTATCTTCTTAATGCATTTGCTTTTAATCCTAAAAAAAAATAGATACATTCACCATTCATGCATGAAGTTATTTTATCGATTAAAATGCATACTTGTCATTACTTCTATTTTAATTTTTTATACTAACAATGATGGTTAAAATTTTATTTTTATAACTTAATTATTGTATTATTCAAATTTATGTACCCACAAAAAAAATATTGTTTATTTGAAATTGAATGCTCATTTTTTACTAAAAACAATAATTAATAAAAGCTTATGAGGAATGTCAAATTTAGTTCCTAAACTATTTTTAATTTTTAGTTTTGGTCCCATGTCTTTTTTAATCAATTTAAATCTTGAACTATTTTTATATTTCAATTTTGGACCTTTATTCCTTTTTTTTTCTTTTTTTTATCCCTGAACTATTTTCATTTTTATATGAGAAAGACCAAACTTGAAAAATTGAAAATAGTTTGGGAGTCAAAAATATAGAAAAGAAAACAATTAGAGATCAAAGTTGAAAAAGTAAAAATAGTTCAGATATAAAAAAAGGATCAAGGACCAAAATTTAGAAAATAAAAATAGTTCAGGATTTAAACATATGAAACACAAAGATAAGCGATCAAAACTAAAAATTAAAAATAGTTTAGAAACTAAATTTGATAATAACCCTACTTTTGACATTAAAAATGTTAGTGCATTGTTTTGTTAGAATATCTTCAATGCTTCATTATTGTCAACGTATAAAACAAAGATATTAAAGTTAACAATGTCTTCAAATTTTCCTCTCTAATACACATAACTAAAAATAATGTTATGTTTCGCGATAGTATCAACATTACTATCATCTTTTGACAGTTTATTTAACATGCTCACTCAATAAGTGGGTATAAACATGCCTCATTTTTTGATAAATTTATGAACTAACAAAAGACACACATGTAGTGTAATGGGTTATTGATATTATGCATTGAAGATGATTTTTAATTTTTATTATTTCATTTGCCATTATCTTATGTGGATTAACATTCTAATTATTAATTTTCACATGACAAAATTTGTTCACAATTAACATTTTAGCATTCTAGATGCTCTTATATATTAATGCGAACTAGTGAGACTCATATACATTCTTTAAATTAAGAAGTATTTCATGGAATTTTATACACCATCCAATTCAAAATAAATGATGTTTTGACTCTATTATTTTGTTTCAAAATATTTTATTTGACATTTTACACATTTTTATGTATTATTGATTAATATTTTTCAATTTTATCCCTATTTAAGTAGGAAAAAAAAGATGAGAGTCATTAATTTATTAAGGGTATTTATTAAGCAAAAGAGAATGAGAATGAGAGAATAATACAAATATTTATAAATGGTAAATTTGAAGCTTAATACTAAAACTTATATTATTTTCAATATTCTTAATATTTTTGCAAATAGCAAAACAACATTTATTTTGAAACCAAGATAGTATGTATATAAAATACTATCTCAGTTCATTTTTATAATTCCAGGCACACCAATAAAGTATTTTAGTTTCAATAATGCTTTTAGTTATTTTGTTTTAGAATTAAATAAGAGAAAATTAAACTTTTATCTTGAGAATAATAAATAAAATAAATAGATAAAGAGAGAATAAAGTTTTTTGTTGGAGATAAGCAATAGATTAAGGGGGTGTCCTTAATATAGAATTTAATGTAATTTTAAAGATTTATAAAATTTTATAGATTTCATGAATTTTAATAAAATTACACAGAATTCATCAAATTCAAGTTGCATGTTAGGACAATGAAAAAAATTATGAAAGATATAATAATAAATACGAGTGATATTAAAAATAAATTGTCAAATAGGCTTAAAAAGTTGTAAAATGTTTTGTAATTAAAAACAAGATTGTATAGAAAATTGATAATATGTTTATTTTAAGAAAATAAACATCTAATTTTTTAATTTTTTTTGAGGAGCGATATCAGAAAATAGAAAATATATAAATTTCATTCTTGTAAATTCAATATTTATAGATTATACTAATAGTTTTCTTCAAAAAAAAAAATGAAGAGATTATACTAGTATTTATAAATTTATAAATTTACCAGTATAATATGTAATGCACATGGTTCACTCGACACTGCTCATCTAGCATCAGATGAGTTGCAAAAATCGTACCAAATTGAGTGCCTATTTCTTTCCTCGTTCCTTCTCAGTTCTCAACCCATTCCTCTCCGACGGTTGAAGGTTTTTCACTTTGCCTTCAATTTTAGGGTTTTTCTTCAACTTGTTCATCAATTCTCAAATGTGGAATAATGGAATTTCAGTATTCAAAAAACTTCTTCATCACTCTGATCCTACTGTTCAAACCCATGAGAAATCTCATAACCCCAAATCCTCGGAGATAAGGTTTAATCCTACACCTCCTCAGTCTTCAGAAGCAGATTCTTGGACTTCTGTGGCGATGGATGATGAGCAGCTAAAGAATCAGGATCAGCAACATCAGAAACAGTTGATTGAAACTTTTGGGAATCATTTTAATTCCGAAAATGCCCCTGATGATGATGGGGAGTTCAGGAAAAGTCTGGATGAGGAGATTCATCAAGTGATCTACAGAGAAGCGTTGCATGAGGCGGTCATGAATTTAGCTTTGAAGGACAGAAATACCGTTGAAACTGAGGTGAAATTAAGGGATTCCGTCGGCGAGGGAATTAGCTGTCTTGGCGAAGCCGGTTCTGAAAAAAAGGCATCGGGGCTTGGAGAGGCTAATGAAGATAACAAGAAAGAGATGGGGAATGAGAAAATCAGTGATGTGGATTGGGAAGACAGTGATGTCAAGGGAAAAAGTAGAGATGTGGATGAAAATGAGGTGCAAATTGGGAAAGAGGGGGATGAGAGAATCAATGATGTGAATTGGGAAGACAGTAATGTCAAGGACAAAAGTAGAGATGCGTATGAAAATGAGGTGCAAATTGGCAAAGAGGGGGATGAGAGTGATGATGAGGAAAATTACGAAACTGAACAAAGGGAGAATGGTGAGGATCCCATGGTGTTAAATGAAGATGGTAGATATAATGATTGTAAGAACTATGGTAAGAGGGTTATATATCCGGTGAGGCCGGATGCGGAGGACTGTGCTTTTTATATGAAGACGGGGAACTGTAAATTTGGACCAAACTGCAAGTTTAGCCATCCCCCTAGAAGGAGGAATCAGGTACATATAAATGTATATTGGATGTATATTTCAAAACCACCTATGAATTCGTGTGATCAATTAATGGAATGGCTTGAATTTGGAAGATTGAGATTATGCTGCCCCTAAGGAAGGATAGAGATTATATTTGCGTGTTAATTGAACATGAAGAACTAGTTTATCTTCTTGTTCGTTGCTGAGATAATGGATTAATCACATAATGTATTCTAGGTGTTGTAGTTAGAACTCTAAGATTGAGAAATTTATAGATTTCCATTTCAGTAAGCAATAACATGGGTTTGGGAGTAGGAGTTCTGTTAGTTTGTTTAATTAGTACCTTGTTCAGTGATTATTCTACTGGAAGAAAGAATCAAGTGTTAATGTCTACCAACATGGATTTTTCTGTCCACATGCATTATTAAGAGTTAGAAGGTTCTGTTACTCTGCAATTGAGGGTGTCCCATGAATAGTTAATGCATTAACTGTCCCACTTGAATGCTCGTCAGTTGTTAATTGTCAGGTTTATTTTGGTTTGGTTCTTACCAATATCCTATAATATTTTTGTTCCATTTCTTATTAGTACTTAGAATAAAGAAAATGTTTGTCATAGATGGCTTGTGTAAGCGTACACAGTCCGCTGAATTATTATTTGTCATTGATTTGTCACTAGTTAATTTTTCTTCCCTTGTTCTTGCTGGTGATTTAGAGTGATCTATAGTGGCTGGCTTTTAATTTTTCTTTTCTTTCTTGGATGTGTGAATTTGAATGCATTGGCATCAATTATGATAATTACCATTAGCTTTTTATTGCTGGTTCGTTGTCATTGTACTCAATGCTTGAAAAGAAAGCACAGTGCTGTTTCTTAAAAACTGATGAAGCATTTGATTTTTGCGGTTGAGTTTGTTAGTTAGGCACTTTTAGAGGGGTCTTGTTTATCAGGGTTTGGCATGCACTATACATGGGGACACTCAAAACCAGTTGCAGAATTTGACACTGATCATTGGGGAGCCATGAACTCTTATCACTTTCTGTGTGGGTTTTTGTTCGGATTTCAATTTATGACTTTTACTGTAAGTTTTGGGAGTTACATGGAAAATATTTTTAATTTGGATTTCAACTTATGACTTCTACTGTTTGTTTGTGAAATGGGGCTTGCATAGAAAAAGTAAATTGTCTTTGGAAGCACCATATAGAATGACATTTTCTAGACATTTTGAGTATAAGTTTGCATTTCCTAAAATGTTCAGGTGCATATTTGAACAAGTGGCGTACATGCTCTAGCATGAATAAAGGTTCTTGAGACATGTGAGAACATGCTTTTCAAAAAAAATACTTATGACAAAACATGATTAGAATTTGCATATTCTATAAAATATTACAAAGTAGAGTATGGATAGCGCATGTGAGCAAAATCAATACCTGAAACCCAAGCAACTCCCAACAACTTTCTAATAATTTGAACATTAAAAAGCATTTTAGAACTATATGTGTTCCCATGCTGCATTAGATGTTAGTTTCGTTCATTTATCTGATAAGTGAATATATACATAAACCCATTTGAGTGTGATGCTGGCGGAGCTCATTGGGAAATATAACTTAAGTTAGCATCTGCTTTCTCTTTCTCTTTTCTTTTGAGGCGCAAGCAACTTGGCCAAAGGGGACCAGGGTGTCTTCTTTTAGTTACACAGTTGTTAGAGTTCTGTGTTTTATTCTTGTATTTTAGTTTGGAAGGTGAAAATATTTAATTAAAGTGCAATGCTTTAAAATAGTAAATAACTTTTATCATTTGCTTTACACTTTTTTGTGTGTGTTTCATATATTTTTTTTTTTACATGAAATATTATTCCCTCCATCCGGAATGGAATGCCCATATTTCCATTTTGGATTGTCCGAAAATTGAATATTTACTTTCCTAAAATAAACATATTTTCAATATAAAATTTTAGCAACAACTTCCTTAAAGTCAAAGTTTCTCTTTAATTATCTCATTAAGTCAAAAGTAGACATTCAGTTCTACGTGGAAGGAGTATTATTTTTATATTTGCTTTTGGAGTTGCATCCCTTCATTGGCTGTGATTCCTAATCTTGTGACTTGGCAGGGTGTTAATAAAGAGAAGCTCAAGCCAAAGGCAGAAGACTCAGAACGTCCTATGCAGACTGAATGCAAGGTTAATTTTGGTTACTCTCTTTTGGAATTATCTGCTGGTGTTATAGGTTGAAATGTATGACACTGAAATGGTACAATTTTATTATGCAGGTAACCTGCTATTTGTTAGCAAAATCCATTCCAAACGTAACAACCTAGCCTTTTTATACTTGGTTGTATTTGTAGTGTGGTTTCAAAGATTTTGGTCTAAAATCTGTCATTTAAGCATGTACATCATGCTTTTAAGTGAGATATGGAAGTTAGTCATGATTTCTGCATAAACTCTATGAACTATTTGTTAGCACTTGTTTTCTATTACGTGTCTTGGACCTATATTCCCTTTGATGTTTTCCTCTATAACATGTTTTTTCTCTTTCCGGCGACTGCTTGCAGTATTACTTGACATCAGGAGGGTGTAAATTTGGAAAAACTTGCAAGTACAGTCATACCAGGGAGAGAAATGTAGTGGCTCCCATTCTGGAGTTTAACTTTCTAGGCCTGCCAATTCGACTGGTATTGTGGCTTCTCATGCAATGCTCTTTTTTTGAGTTTGGCTAGCATTGTCTTAAAGCATTGTGGCTTGTGTATTTAAAGTTCATGAAATATTAATTGAAACTCAAAACAGGGAGAAAAGGAATGCCCCTACTACATGCGTACTGGTTCCTGCAAGTATGGATCAAACTGCAGGTTTAATCATCCCGATCCCTCTGCATCAGGACCTGATCCTACACCTGGTTATGGTAATGGCGGACCTGTTCATTTGCAAGGTACTTCTCAGTCAACTCCTGCTTCCTGGTCTTCAGTGCCAATGGCATTTCCACCTACCCAGGCTGCCACTCCATCAAATCCAGAATGGAATGGCTATCAGGTAGTTTTTTTTTTCTTGTTCCCCGTCTCTTGGCTAGTTTACAGTTTGTACTTGTGCGTTTTGGCTGGTAATTGCCATCTTCAAACTATAATGGTTTTCATTTTGTTATCATTTTATTTTATGGAAAACATTCTTATCGTTAATAAGTTGATTAAGTTGATGCTCTTCTGAAAATTTCCTTTGATTTTCTAGTTGTGGCTGGGTATCTGAAACTAATTAGTTTCCTTTGCTTGTCAAATACCAAGTTTATTCTAAATTGTATGTTAATGCTTACATGCTATGATCTGTTTCTGCTGCTATTTTTCTTATGTTGGATAATAATGTGTAGCTGTAGTACATTCTTTATTGAAGTTAAGGGACAGGATCAGACTCAATACAGATGTAAGTCAAACCAAAAGAACTTATGAGGAAAATAATGAATATAGGTGATTTCTCATTGTTTTGTGGAGATGGGATAATTAGCATTTCTCCACTGGTCACTGGCGCCATTGCACAGAGTTTCTGATTTCAGCATCACTTAATATTCTAGCATTTCTGATGATTGATTGTCCTGGGACATCTGAAGCAATTATGTTGGGTGTTATAATTGTGCTTGTGAATGGATTCAGCATGAGTATATCATCACGCTTCTCTGGTGTTTAAATATTGCGCATGCATCTTTTGATTGTCTTCAAGATCAAATGATATGTAAAATGAACAATTTGAAATTTCCGTTCTTAAATGGTAGCTGCATTTTTGTTACGTTAATGTTGAGTTTTAAGTACTTCATTTCGTTTGGCTTCTTTTTCATGCAATTTGTCCTATATGCTCTTACAATATTTATGACTTCACTTAGAAAGTTGTCCATTTCATCCCACAATTGCATCACCTTTTTAACTATTTTCTTATTTGTCAAGACTCCGGCTTATCTAACATCTGAGAAGAGTTTACCTACACCTCCTGCATTTGCTATGAACAATCCAGCAAATGAGACCAATTTTTATTCATACCATCATCCACAGATGCCAATTGATGAATACCCTGAGCGGCCTGGTCAACCTGAATGCAGTTACTTCTTAAAAACTGGAGACTGTAAGTACAAGTCTAATTGTAGATATCACCATCCTAAGATTCGGCAGTCCAAGTCGGCATCATGTCCTCTGAGTGAGAAGGGCTTGCCACTAAGACCTGTAAGTTTTTGGAAAAGGAATTATTTTTCAAGTTACAGAAAATTTTCCTCTTATCTAGAATTTTTTACTGCTAAAAAACTGTTTTAAGATAAGACAATTCTTTCCTGACTTCTCGTGTAATATTGGAGCTCTGTTCTTCACACCAGCTTTCCCTAGCGTGTTCATGTCAGGTCTGCACTTTTGGACTCCATTTAGGAAACACTTTTCACATCTCCTAAAAAAATATTTTCTCAAAACACTTCCCCTTATCAAAAATTTAAATTATCTCCTAAACCCCATATGAGTCTCAGTTATTCATATAAATTATATTTTTTTCAATACTTTTTAATTTAAATAACACTCATGATTTTTTTAACTATATACTTTATACATTTTATACTATATTATTAATAATTTGGACTCAAAAAGCATCAAATCAAACCTTCAATTCTCTTCCAAAAATTCTCATCCTTGCATTTCAAATCAAAACGAGAAACACAGAGAAATCCAATCCAAATACAGAACAGGCTAGTGCCCATTCCCATTTTATTAATTATGTTGACATATGGAGATCCTGTGTTGGTCCTTCTAATCCATTTTTTGGCTTTATATATAGGATCAGTCAATCTGCTCTTTTTATAGTCGGTATGGCATCTGCAAATATGGACCTGCTTGCAAATTTGACCATCCTGAGAACTGGGGCAATACAGCACCTTCTGATGGAGCTAGAATGGTGAGACAGAAAATGGAAGCAGGTCTCTCATAGATCAAGCTGTTGGACAACTTCCTTATGCTCTGTGTAGTTTCCTAGGATTCTGGATTTTAAAACTTGGAATTTATCTTCAAGTTGGATATTTATTTTCATACCGCTCTTTTGAGAATGGCAATGATAACATGATTATCATGTGTAGTGTAAAAGCGCAAGCTAAATAGAATCTGTAAATTATCTAACTTATATCAAGTGTAGCTGAAATAGTCTTTGCCTGACTCTGCTGCTTATTTCTGCATTTGTTTTCTGTTTTTTTTTTTACCTTCTTTTTGCTTTTTTCATTTTGTTGTTTAGGGCCAGATAGTTTTTACAAACAAGCTGCATTTGGCTAACTTTCAACCGCTGGTTTAATTTCCACTTCCAAGGGTTAGAAGCAAATGCAAGTTTTACAAGGACTGCTGATAAGATTATTTACCAATCCTTGTTTGGATTAGTTTCCTAATTCATAATTCTTTACTATTCATTCTCTAACTCATTTCTTCAAAGTGCCCATGTGTCTCACGGAAATCAGGTATTTACTTAAATGTATTCCATTGGGTAAACAGTGCCGTTAGCCCCTAAACTGTCTAAAATTTGGATTTTTGCACTCAGAATTTTATTTTGTTTGATCATTGCCCTCTAACTACCCAAAATTATCCAAGATTGCCCTTCCGTCTATTTTCAATGTTAATTTCTTAGAGTATTTTTAGTCATTTTGAATCTTTTATATTAAAAATAGAAATATTTTTATTTTCTTTTTCTCATACCTTCTTTCTCGTTGCATCTCTAATTTCATTGCAAAGTTTCTTACTCAATCGCCATTTCATCCCCCCCCCCCCCCGGCTACAATTCTCTACAAAAATCTTCTTTTATCCATCACAACAACACACTCCCAACCAACTTGTAAATTTGCCACCACTCATCCTCCTAAGAAACATGTTCAGCACCTGCAACGCCACCCCCACTTTGTTAATAAAGTTTTGGTAAAAGCTTGCATCAATTTTTGCTAAATGAATAATTGGAGCTGGAGTTGGAGTTATATAGAACCCGATGATCTATTTATTTCCAATTAAACCTGGGTCTCTGACAATTGGAGGAGAAATGCATTACATATGAGTATCTGATTCAAGAATTGGGCTTTTGGCATGAAGATGATTAAAGTGTAAGCTCTTCTTTGATTTCGTCTTTTGTGGAAGACTTCAGGAAAAGGGGTATTATGAGATCTGATGTTGAATGGCTCAAATTTGTCTCTGCAAGTTAGTAGCCAAGAATATGTGGTTAGATTTTTCTGGATTAAAGTTGCAGATCCCGAATGTAAGACATACTTGGATATGAAATTTGCCAAGAACCATGAATGAGATGTGTAGAGAAAACCAATTTTCACACAAATCCCAAAGATTGTAAGAACATGAATTGTAAGTCTTGGGAAGAATAGGTCAATTTTTTCTTTTATTATTTTAGATTCTTTACTTCTCTTGAACTAGTAGAAATTTTGAGTTTTTGTTGTTAGCTTACGATGATGGATCTACAAGGTTGGTTGAAGTAGAATGGTCTGTAGTTTCTTCGAACAGCAGTGAAGGAAAAGAAAGAGAAGAGTTTTGATGAGGTTGGCCAGATCGCCCTTGTTCCGTTAGAGCTTAGAGGTGAAAATAAGACGGAAGGGCAATTTTGGACATTTGTTTTGTAGTTTCAGGGCAAGAATCATACAAAATAAAGTTTTGAGTGCAAAAATAAAAATTTCATAAACTTTTGGGGCTACTGGCATCCTTTACCCCATAATAATACTATTTGAGATTACTTGGGATGTCTTTAATATAGAATTCAATGAAATTTAAAATTTCATAAGATTTCATTTGTTCTGGATTTGTAATTTTATAGAATTCATGAAAATTTAAGGTCATTAATATGAAATTTAATAAATTTTATAAAATTTTAATGTTATCAAATATTCATGAATGTTTATGAATTTATTTAATAGATGAAATTCAACGGATTTTGAGGCATGAAATATGAAGGAAAAATTATTCAGCAAATCTAATCATGACCATCGAAATTCCAATTCAATTTATTGCTATATATATATCAAATATCTCTTTGAAATTTGAAAAAGACCTTGCCCTAGCCTTATCTTCTTTCTCTAATGGCAAATTTTTTTTACAAAGGTACGAACCCACAACCACAACAATTTTCTACAAATGTGCAAACCTACAAAACCCTTCACAATTGATGTCCAAGTGATTGTTACATAGTACCCGTTCCTGTTCTCTTTTCATGTGCTTTTAGTCATTTGAGGTCAATCATGTTTTAGATATATTAATTGGTGACTCCATTGATTTTTTAAAATCACTTGATATATTTTTAACGATATGAACCACCAATTGCTATATATATTAATGGCTATGGAAGTTATTTTAGAAGTAGCATTTCTTTGATTTTTTTTTCTATTAATGGCTTTTTCATTTATATGAACAACCACTTGATATTATAATTTTCATTTCCATGATGTTTGTGTCCTTCCCATATGCTGTTTTTTTATTTTATGTTGTCTAAACTAGCCTATTTTGAGCAATTTCTATATTTTCACTTGCTAACAATTATTGTTGCATTCATGTTTCCACACTATCCTAGTCTCAATAATAAAATATTATATACTTTCCAAATCACACAACTCATCAGGGAAGAGCATTCTTGTACATAAGGCATCTTAACATCACTTCAAAATCGATGATTTAGGCTTTACAAATTATGCTTTTCAGAAGAAAAAAAAAATGGCATGCACTGCAAGTTCTTGTAGTGGAAAAAAGTTTGGCTACACTAGATGGACAACTAAATCATTAGTCCCTGTAATACCCATTTAATAATTTAACGGACTTCATAAATTACTCTATTAAAATTAATTAATACGATCCATTAGGATTTATTATCTCTCACATATAAATAAATGAGGATTAAGACTTTTAATTATTTTTTCCCCTTAATCACGAATCCCGATGTATCTACCTTCTCAGGCATGACAGCCACCGCCAGCGGCGGCAATAAGCCTAAAAAAAAATTATTTTTCCCCACTATTTAGCCTCTCATATTCAAGAATCATAGTATTTTTGGAAAAACTACCTAATGTCTTACTATTTTATTTTTCCAGTAAAATTTTTTTTTTTAAAAAAGAGGGAGGAAGAAAGGGAGGGGCGCGGCAGAAAGGGATGGAGAGAAGGAAGAAGAAGGGAGAGGGGAGGGAGGCCGAGAGAGGGGGGGAAAAGGAAGGGGGCGGAAGGAAGGGCAGAGGCCGAGAGAGAGAGGGAGAATAAGGGGGGAAAAGGGGAGGGAGAAGAGAGAAATCGAGAGGGAGAGGTGGGCGGCTATGGGAGGCAAGAGAAGGAGAAAAGAAGAAGAAGGGAGAAGAGGGAGGGAGAAGAAGAGGGGGGGGAGGGGGCGGAGCAAGTAGTGGAAAGAGAGGAGGGTGGCGGCTGGAGTGGAAGAAGAGGAGGAAAAAAAATTAGGGTTACGGTTTTAGACTTAAAAGCGGTATTTTTTAATTTTTTTAAAAACTTTTCCATTTTTGCAAATAGCTCCTTATAATTTATAAACCCTAAAATTCCCCCAAATTCAAATGATTAAAACTTAAAAATAGTAATTCACAAAATAACTATAAATCAATGGATAAAAAGACGTTAGCAAGGACTTTGTATTTCGGTTTTATTTATTCAGGATTAATCATCGATAACAACTTATTTGAGTAATGACTTAGAATTCCGCGTAGCGCAGCAAATTCCAATTCCTGTAAAAATTAGGTTAATTCCCGAGAAGCACGGCAAATTAACTTTAACCTGATTAAACCAAATTACCGAATCGCTCGCATAAGATAGTCAATCAAGTTATTAAGCATAAGGACAACATCAACACAAATTAAAATCATGCAATTCGCTTCAAACAATTCCCTATTAATTAATCAAACACAGATTTAAATTAATCAATAGTTACTACTTTTGGTTACCGAAAACCGATTCTGCATAACCCTAGTTAATCTAAAACAATTAAGATGGCCAATAATAATTGAAATAACACAATTGATAGAATAAAACCAAGAATTGTTCAAATACTCAAATAGAAATAATGATCCCTTGAAAAGATCGGGTTTTTAATAACAAAATATAAATCTCATATTCCTGAATAAAGTAAACCTAATACATGTCCTTGCCAACTAAAAACGTTTACTCACAAAACATAAAGGAAAACATCATAAAAAGATTAAGGGAAAGAGAGAAACTCATTAGATAGAAATCCGATTTCCCGAGAAAATCCGATCCTTGATCTCCTACAATGCTCGGGAAGAAAATATCTAAGGTGTTTGACACCCTAAACTAAGCTATTAAGGCCTATAAATAGTTAGAAAAGGTCCTAGGGTTACTTACATAAGAATCCTAATTCAAAACTACTAAAAAACTGCCCAAAATCTTCAATTCGGATAGTGGACGTGCGTGCTGTCAAAAGTGGACGCGCGAGGCTGTCAGAAACGTCCAAGTGGACGTGTGAGGCTCCAAAACTACTGAGAATGGACGCGTGGATGAATAGTGACGCGTCCACTTCTTCAAGTGCGCGTCCAATTGGTTTATGAGGCGCATCCACTCCATTTTTCCTGCGAAACAACTTCTTAAAGCTCCTATCTTCCTCCAATGTCTTCTAAACATGTTAAAATACCTTCAAAATACCTGCAAACAAAGAAAAAAGTGTAAAGAACCAATTTAAGCACATAAACACACAATTAGGTAGATTTTATTTCAATAAACAACACATTAAGCTCCTAAAAACCAATCTAATTATGGTTCAATCAGCAGATATGGCAAGAGAACTTTACAAGGACATGGCTGAGCCTTGGATTGGACAACCACCTAAGATTAATTATGGAAGATATACTAATGCATTGCTGGATCTTGACCCACCTGTTGATATGGATGAGGATTCAGATGAACTTAGCGATTCATCATCATGAAGGAGTGAAGTAGTGGATCCTGATGTGTTTGACATTTGAGCATGATAGGAAGGATTCTCGAGTAGCTTAGGACATAAACGTTTGATTTATTCGTTATTTCATTTATTATAGACTTGATATTTTACATTATTTGAACAATATTTTATGTTATTGCAAATAAAGATAATCCTACATTAATAAAGTGATTATTACATTCTCTTGGTCTATTTCTTTTGTGAATTATGTGATGTATGGATTCTTGAGAAAGTTATACATATATGTGATCTAAGTACTTGTATATCGTAATTTTAGAATCATGCCTCCAAGAAGGAACAATGACGGAAATGGAAATAGATCGTCCTCTAGTTAGACACTGGAAGGGGACGTGGACATAACACGATGGTTAACTTGATTTCCGTGCTTCAAGGATTCCAACAGCAGCAAATGTCAGTACTCCAAAGTTTCTAGTAGCAGCAAAATCATGCACCACCGGTACATATCAGAAATGAAATTTCAACCGTGATGAAGCAGTTTCAAGAACTCAAACCGTCTGCTTTCAACGGGCAAGAGGGGCCACTTATTGCCGAGGAATAGCTTAGGGCTATAGACAGAACTTTCAAAAGAATGAGTTGTACTGATGCACAAAAGATAACTTGTACTACTTTTCGATTATCTGGCGATACGAATCACTGGTGAGAATCGTTTAAGAGGTCCCAAACAGAGGCGCAAAAGACCAGTTTGACTTGGAAAGGGTTCAAACAAGAGGTATTGCGACAATACTTCCCTATAGCATATTGAAACCAGAAAGAGTCCAATTTTTTATGCTAAAACAAGAGATAATGACAGTGACAGAATATGAGCACAAGTTCAATGAGTTGTCGAGGTTTGCTCCACATCTGATGGACACTGATGAAAATAAGGTAGAACGATTTGAGCAGGGTTTGCGAAAAGAGATTAGCAGGGTTCTGGCAAGACACGGAGATATGTCCTTTCCAGAAATGTTGAGTCGAGCACAAAATGTAGCTCTACATTTTTGAACTTGATGCCAACATGGTCAGAAGAGATGATGCATCAAGGAAGAGAAAATGGAATGGTTCAAGATTTGAGCAAAATTATGGAAATCGGAACAAGAAAGCCAAACATGGAAACGACAATCATTCTCAAGGGACAAAAATAGAAAAGCCTCTTTGCCCTACATGTGACAGAAGACATGTTGGAGAGTGTCTGAAGAGAAAATGGGTCTGCTATCGTTGTAAGCAGCCAGGTCATTTTGCAAGAGAGTGTAATAAGTATAAGAAGAATAATACCAAATAGAGAAAAGAAGCTCCAACAGACAACTTAAGCAGCACAAGCTGAACTATCCCACACATGATATAGAATTGGCAGCTGTAGTACACACATTAAAGATATGGCAACATTATTTATATGGTGGGAAATGTGAAATATATACGGATCATAAGAGCTTAAAATATTTCTTCACACAAAAAGAATTGAATATGAGACAAAGGAGATGGTTGGAACTGATAAAGGATTACGATTGTACTATACATTACCATCCTAGGAAGGCTAATGTAGTGGCAAACACACTTAATCGCAAAAGTCATGGAAAACTAGCAAGTTTGGTCACGACACAAAAAAATTTGATCAATGAGTTTGAAAAGTTGAGTTTGGAAGTGGTAGCACCACCTAGGACTACTGAAGGGTTTTTAACCGCAATGGTGGTACAACCTACTTTGAGAGAGCGAATAAAGGAAGTTCAAACTAAGGATAAGTTCTTGAACAAGATGAAAGAACGAGCTCCTGTTGGAAATAATAAAGGGTTTGAGATTGCTACAGATGACACTTTGATGCTTGAAAGAAGAATCTGTGTGCTCAAGGATGACGATTTGATAAAAAGAAGTAATAGAGGAGGCACATTGTACACCTTATACGACACATCCTGGTGGAACAAATATGTATTGCGACTTAAAAAGAAATTTTTTGTGGCATAATATGAAGGGCAGTGTTAGAGAATTTGTGGTGAAATGTTTGATCTACCAACAAGTCAAGGTTGATTACCAACAACCGTCAGGATTATTAAAACCATTAGAGATTCCACAATGGAAATAGGAACATATTACAATGGACTTTGTTGTGGGTTTACCAAGGTCAAATAAGGGAAACCAAGCTATTTGAGTTATAGTTGATCGCTTAACCAAATCAGTTTATTTAAATATTTATATTTGCATGTTATATGTGCTATTTATTCCATGATTAATTGTGCACTTTTAAATTCTATTATGATATATGTACAATGATTTTATAAATGCGCATATGAATGTCTATTGCATATGTCATCAAACAATAGGGACTTAGCCCCGATAAAACAAAGACTTATATCCGATTGAACAAGGGCTTTAGCCCAATTAAACAGGAGTCTTTGACTCAATGACATACATTAACCATTTATATTTATATGATATTTGCAATGTGTATATCCTTGTAAAATGTCATACTTTATTCTCACTAAGTACTTTGTACCTAACCCATGTATTATGTTTTTCTAAAATCATTTACAGGCTGATGGGATTGCTATGCGGGAACGGAGGATAACCAATCATTTAAAAATTTTGAATTTGGTTTAGTTTAAATTATGTTCTCGTTTCGAACTAAGAATATTATTGTTTGTGTTTAGTTTCATTTGGAATATAAATATTTTATTTTGGTAAGTTTTTTTTTTTGTTTAAAATTTATAATTTGAAACTTATTTTGAATTTGAGATTTTGATTCACTATTTGGGATTTTGACTGTTTTAAATTTGAATTATTCTTTTGACTTGACAATTATATTATATTTTTTATTTTGAATATTTTTGGAAAATCTAGGATGTTATAGTCCCCAACCCCCATAATGAAATAAATTATGGGGGTGTCACATTATTTCCTTATTTATCTTTAGATATCTCTAGGTCTACCCCTTTGAGTAATAAGTTCTATAGGTTGCTCAATAAAAGTAAAATGATTTTCAATATGCATTTCATTTAGATAAAACATGAGTTGAGTATTTGAAATGATTTTCAAAATACATGCACATACTTCAAAATTCATAAAATATATTTTGCAAACTCTTGGAGCTGTTTGGAAACTTGTTCTGCATAGTTTTAATGCATGTGTGGTCGACATGACAAAAGTGTGGACGACCTTTGATCATGCGGTCGACCAGACTTCTCAGAGTATCATCCGATGTATGTCCAGAACTCTCTAGAACACTTGCGGATGATGGAGCGGTCGACCGGACCACTGAGATCATCGTCCGCAGGTTGTCCAGAGTTCTCTGGAACATTTGCGGATGATGGTGCGGACGACCCTCCTGATTTGCGGTCGACCGCACTTCTCCTGAGTGGGATTCAAACAGCCATTTTTATGATCGTTGGTGCATTCATATAAATACCCAATCGTTTAAAAAACTCATTAACACTACTTTTTGAGCAAAAATCTGATCCTAACACTTCATAGAACCTCTGGAGATTATTTTGAAACCAAAACATAACATTCATATTGTGAAATCCATCAAAGTGAGATTCATACAAAATCATTGGGTTCTTGAGCAACTTACAAGAAAATATTACTCAAAGAGGTATTTATGCTTTATATTAATATATCTTCACATTAGGGTGATTTCATATATCAAACTCTTCTTATTCATATCTTGATCGATTTGCTCAAGGTTGCATTGAGCTTAAAACTCTAAGGGTTAGAGTGAGCCTTGAATCATAGAAAATTGTGATTGTATTTAGAGTATCTTTTTCATTAATTGTTGTAATAGAGATAGGTGTGTAAACAAGGTTATATTGTAAAACTCAAAGTGTTGAGTGAACCTTGGTTAGTTAAGAGGTTTGTGTTGTAAAACCCTAAGGGAATTGGGTAAGCCTCTATTGTATTCTGAAAGCCTTAAAGCTTTTAATATCTTAATTTTGATTAAATGACAAACATTGATAAGGACTAATGGCTTTATTGTATTAGTGATGATCTTTTAGGATTCATATATCTAATCCTTGCAAGATCAAAGTTTCAAATCTTCAGGAAAGAGCTTTTGATGTCAAGCCTTGAAGATAAGCGTTTCTGGATTAGATAGGATCTAGAGGTGTAGCTTTAATTCTTTATTTATCTTTGGTTATCTCTAGGTCTATCCCTTTGAGTAATGAGTTCTATAGGTTGCTCAATAAGAGTGAAATGATTTTCAAAATGCATTTCATTTAGATAAAACATGAGTTGGGTATTTGAAATGATTTTCAAAATACATGCACATACTTCAAAATTCATAAAATATAGTTTGCAAACTCTTAGAGTTGTTTGGGAACTTGTTCTGCATAGTTTTAATGCATTTGTGGTCGACCTGACAAAAGTGTGGACGACCACAAATCATTCGGTCGACCAGACTTCTCAGAGTATCGTCCGCAGGCTGTCCAGAGTTCTCTGGAACACTTGCGGATGATGGAGCGGTCGACCGGACTTCTGAGCTCATCGTCCGCAGGCTGTCCAGAGTTCTCTGGAACATTTGCGGATGATGGTACGGACGACCCTCTTGATTTGCGGTCGACCGCACTTCTCCTGAGTGGGATTCAAACAGCCATTTTTATGACCGTTGGTGCATACATATAAATACCCAATCGTTTAAACAACTCATATCAATTACTTTTTGAGCAAAAATCTGATCCTAACACTTCATAGAACCTCTGGAGATTATTTTGAAACCAAATCTTAACATTCATATTGTGAAATTCATCAAAGTGAGATTTATACAAAATCATTGGGGTTCTTGAGCAACTTACAAGAAAACATTACTCAAAGAGGTATTTATGCTTTACATTGATATATCTTCACATTAAGGTGATTTCATATATCAAACTCTTCTTATTCATATCTTGATTGATTTGTTCAAGGTTGCATTGAGCTTAAAACTCTAAGGGTTAGAGTGAGCCTTGAACCATAGAAAACTGTGTTTGTGTTAAGAGCTTCTTTTTCATTAATTGTTGTAATAGAGAAAGGTGTGTAGACAAGGTTATATTGTAAAACTCAAAGTGTTGAGTGAACCTTGGTTGGTTAAGAGGTTTATGTTGTAAAACCCTAAGGGAATTGGGTGAGCCTCTATTGTATTCTCTCTTACTATATTAGTGAAAGGTTTTGTGAAATCCTTGAGTAGATAGCTCAAGGTAGTGGATTAGGTTTTGTTGGATAAACCGAACCACTATAAATCTTTGTGTTCATTGCTTCTTTTCTTGAACTCATTTTTTCATACTTTGGTTGAACACCAAGTGTTTGATATTTGTTATCTTAGAAAGCTTGTATAATTTAAAGAGGAAAAATCGGTTAAAACCTAATTCACCCCCCCTCTTAGGTTTTTCAATTGGTATCAGAGCAGGTCTTCTTGTTGATAAGGCTTAACATCCTTGAAGCAAAGATTCTATGGCTCATCTAGATAACAATATGATGGTAGAAGGTTACTCTACTACTAGACCTCCTTTGTTGAATGGCACAAACTATAATTTCTGGAAAAATAGAGTTAGAATCTATATATCTTCTCTAAACTATGAATTATGGAATATTGTTGAAAATGGTCCCTATGTTCCTTTCAAAGTTGTTGATGGTATAAAGATTGATAGAATTTCTGAGGAATTTGATGATGAAGATAAAAAGAAAATGACTCTTAATTTTCTTGCCATGAACACTCTTACTTGTGCACTTGATATGAATGAGTATAACAGGGTAAGATGTTGTGAATCTGCACATGAAATGTGGAGACTACTTGAAGTGACTAATGAAGGTACAAACCAAGTAAAGGAAACAAAACTTGGTATGCTTACAAGGGAGTATGAACTTTTCACTATGAAATCAAATGAAAACATCACTGATATGTTTACTCGCTTTACTAACATTATTAACGGTTTAAAAGTGTTTAGCAAGTCTTATTCTATAGGAGAACAAAATATGAAAATACTCAATGCTTTACCAAAGGCTTGGGAAGGCAAAACCACTGCTATGTTGGAAACTCATGATTTGAAGAAGAAACCAGTGGAAGAGCTTATTGGATCACTTCTCACTCATGAGATTAGGATGAAGTGGTTGAATGATCAAGAAGTGGAAGACAAAGGGAAAAGAGGAATTGCTCTCAAAACTAAAGAGAACAACGAAAATGAATCTTCCAGTGATGAGGAAGAAATGGATGATGAGGAAATAGCTCTTGTCATGAAGAACTTCAAGAAAATGTTCAAAAAGGGACATTTCAACAAATTCAAAAAGAAGCCATCGACATCTACAAATAACAACTCAAAGCAATGCTATGAATGCGGAAGTCCAAATCACTTCAAAGCGGACTGTCCAAAATTAAGAGAGAAAGAAAAGAAGTACAAGTCCAAGAACAAGAAAGGACTTGCTTGCACTTGGGATCAAGAAGGAAGTGAAGATGAAGAACAAACTGAACATGCAAATGTTTGTTTCATGGCCATTGAAGATGAGGTAAATACTCCAAAAACTCCTTCTTTAGTTGATGATGAAAGTGATGATGATATTTGTGACATGTTTGATAGAGATGAATTCATCTCCAATCTCTATAAGGAAATGAAAAAGATTATCAAGAAAAACAAAGTCCTGAAATGTCAAGTAGAGAAGCTATCATTAGATAATACTAGGCTCATCGATGAAAATGCCTTGTTAACTTCTACAAAGATTTGTCTTGATGAGAATGTTATTGGTTTAAATGATAAGGTAAAATTTCTTGAGAATGCTAATGTTGATCTTATTTCTAGAAACAAGAAGTTGGATGATATGATGAGTGATTATGATGCCATGAAAATTAGAATGAGTGATTTAAGTGCTAGCTTGCAAAAACTTACATGTGGTAGGGACAATTTGAACAAACTACTTGGTATGCAAAGACTCACTCATGATAAGAGAGGTCTTGGTTTTGATGATAGTTATAATAATGTCTCACACACACATGAGAGTTTATCTCACTCACATGTGTCACATACACATAAGAGAGTATCTCATGCATATCATTCACATGTCTATACTTCTTCAAAAATATGTTGTACTTATTGTGGTAAAAATGGTCATAAAGTGACTAGATGTTATGTGAAGAAAAAGATTGAGAATGGTGCTAAAAGCACTTGGGTAATTAAAAGAACTAACCCCAATGGACCCGGGAGAATTTGGGTACCAAAAGGCTTATTAACATCTTTGGTGTAGGTATGTTTTCAATTGAAAACAAAGGAGAACAAATGGTTTCTTGACAGTGGATGCTCAAGACACATGACTGGAAATGCATCCATACTTAATGATGTCAAACCAAGAGATGAAGGATTTGTGACTTTCGGTGACAAAAAGAAAGGGAAAATCATTGGCATTGGCAATGTTGGTAAAAGTACTTCTCCCTTTATTAAAGATGTTCTTCTTATTGATAATCTCAAATATAATTTGCTTAGTATTAGTCAATTATGTGATAATGGTTATAAGGTTATTTTCAAGAAGGATTCATGTTTAATTATTAATGATTGCTCTAACAAAACTGTTTTTGTTGGAAATAGAAATGGAAATATGTATGATCTTTACTTTGATGATTTAGTTGAACAAGATGTTAAATGTCTTGCTTTGAAAGATGATGATGCTTATCTTTGGCATCGTAGGTTAGGACATGTGAGCATGGATACTTTGCATAACTTATCTAAACATGAATATGTTAGAGGATTGCCTGCCATTCATTTTGAAAAAGATCGTGTTTGTGATGCGTGTCAATATGGTAAACAAGTCAAGAGTTCTTTTAAACCTAAGAAGATTGTTTCAACTTCAAAACCTCTTGAACTTGTTCATATGGATTTATTTGGTCCTATGAGGACAATGAGCCTTGGTGGAAAATTGTATGCTTATGTGATAGTTGATGACTTCTCTAGATTTACTTGGGTATTATTCTTGTTGGGCAAAGATGAAGCTTTTGGAGCTTTTGTCAAGCTTTTTAAACAAGTACAAAACACCATAGGTTGCAAACTCATCTCCATTAGAAGTGATAATGGTAGAGAATTTTGCAATATTAACTTCACTAAACTGTGTGATGAGAATGGAATTTCTCACAATTTTTCTGTTGCTAAAACTCCTCAACAAAATGGTGTCGTTGAGAGGAAAAATCGTACGTTACAGGAAATGGCCCGTTCTATGCTATGTGAAAATAATTTGCCAAAGTATTTTTGGGCTGAAGCTGTAAACACCTCTTGCTATATTATAAATAGAGTGCTTCTTAGACCCCTTGTGAAGAAAACCCCCTATGAACTTATGTTTGGCAAAACTCCTTCTATTTCTTACTTCAAGGTCTTTGGTTGTAAATGTTTTGTTTTAAACGTCAAAGACAATCTTGGTAAGTTTGATAAGAAATCCGATGAAGGTATATTTCTTGGCTATTCTTCAATAAGAAAAGCTTATCGTGTGTATAATAAGAGAACTATGATTATTGAAGAAGTTATTCATGTTGTTTTTGATGAATCTAACATCTATTTGCCAAGAAATGAGATTGAAGGTGATATTCAAGAAATACCTTTGAAGTCAATAAATAAGGATGCTGCTCAAACAAATGAAAATCCTTCAACATCAAAGGATGAGAATAGAGAAGTCCTTGAAAATCAAGAATCTATCTCACTTGAAGAAGGAACAAAGTATGATCTTCCAAAAGAATGGAAATATGTTCACAACCATCCAAAGGATCAAATCATTGGTGATCCAAATGAAAGGGTAAGAACTAGAAGATTTTTTACAAATTTTGTTGATGATTTTGCATTTTTATCTCATTTAGAACCTAGGAACATTGATGAAGCTCTTAATGATGATTTTTGGATTATTGCCATGCAAGATGAGTTAAATCAATTTGAAAGGAGCAAAGTATGGGAACTTGTACCTAGACCTTCAAATCTTACTATTATTGGTACAAAATGGGTCTTTAGAAATAAACTTGATGAACATGGTATTGTAACTAGAAATAAGGCTAGACTTGTTGCTCAAGGATATAATCAGGAAGAAGGTATTGATTATGATGAGACCTTTGCTCCAGTGGCTAGATTAGAGTCCATTAGAATGTTACTTGCATTTGCTTCCTTTAAAGGTTTTAAATTATTTCAAATGGATGTCAAAAGTGCTTTCTTAAATGGTGTCATTCAAGAGGAAGTGTATGTTGAACAACCTCCTGGTTTTATTCATGAATCATATGTAAATCATGTGTACAAGCTCTCCAAAGCCTTATATGGTTTAAAGCAAGCACCAAGAGCTTGGTATGATAGACTCAGCAATTTTCTTATTGAAAAAGGTTTTTCTAGAGGTATAGTTGATACTACTCTCTTTATTAAAAATAAAGCTCATGATATTCTGATTGTTCAAATATATGTTGATGATATTATTTTCGGAGCTACTAATGAAAATATGTGCAAAGATTTCTCTAAGACAATGCAGGATGAATTTGAAATGAGCATGATGGGTGAGTTGACATTTTTCCTTGGATTACAAATTAAGCAAGCAAAGGAAGGTACTTTCATTAACCAAGCCAAGTACACAAAAGAATTACTGAAGAGGTTTGGAATGGCTGATTCAAAGGAGATTGATACTCCTATGGCCACATCTATTAAATTAGACAAAGACGAGAATGGTAAGATGATTGACCAAACTATATACAGAGGAATGATTGGTAGTCTTTTGTATTTAACTGCTAGTAGACCTGATATTATGTTCTCTGTTTGTCTATGTGCTAGATTTCAATCATCTCCTAGAGAATCTCATTTGATTGCTGTGAAACGTATTCTTAGATACTTAAAGGGGACGATAGATTTTGGTTTGTGGTATCCTAAATCTATGTCTTTTGAGCTAGTAGCATTTACTGATGCAGATTATGCAGGTTGTAGAGTAGAACGTAAGAGTACTAGTGGTCACTGTCAATTTCTTGGTTACTCTTTAGTTTCTTGGTATAGTAAGAAACAAGCTTGTGTCTCTCTCTCTACCACTGAAGCTGAATACATTTCTGCTGGTAGTTGTTGTGCACAAGTTTTATGGATGAAAACCACCTTGCAAGATTATGGCTTGAACTTTGATTGTACCACTATCAACTGCGATAATACTAGTGCCATAAATCTGACAAAGAATCCTATACAACATGCAAAAACTAAGCATATAGATATTAAACATCATTTTTTACGTGATCATGTTTTAAAAGGTGATATTGTTCTTGAGTTTGTTCCTACGGATGATCAATGAGCTGATATTTTCACAAAGCCTTTGGCTGAGAAAAGGTTTTGTTTACTTAGAAAACTTTTGGGTATTGGTACGTTTGATTTCTAACTTGTGCATTTTTATGAAGTCTGTCAAATATATGCTTTTGTGCATTGTTTTGGATAACACCATTGGCAGGTGCGGTCGACCGCAAGCTAGAAAATAATCATCCACAGAACAGACAGTGGACTTGAGGATGATCATGACAGGATGACCGGTCGACCGCAGATTCAAAGTATCGACCGGAGAGGTTCCAGTGGACGTGCGGACGATACACTTATCAAATCGTCCGGTCGACCGCAGATTAAACACATCGACCGAAAATGTTCCAGAAAATTTGCGGACGACTCAAATTAAAACTTCCGGTCGACCGCAGATTAAATTTATCGACCGAAAATGTTCCCGAGTAACAAAAATCAAGGTGCGGACGATACTGCGGACGACGATCCGGTCGACCGCACATCTGTAGACCGTTACAAATATGCCTCTTTCGGACGCAACTTTTCATCTTCCAATCATCCCCACCTCTTCATTTATCAGCCGCAACTCTTCAAACTCTCATAACCCACGAACAATCCACCATAAATACACTTCATTTCTTCCCCAATTCATACATTCATCCTACATATCCTTGTTTGCTGCATTTGAAAACCCTAGAAATGGCAAAAACTCAAAGTGACAAGGGGAAAACACAAATGGTTCAAGATGTTCCAAAGAAGAAGAGAACCATGCAAGCTTCTTCTCAACTCTTCAGGAGCAAGCATCATGAGGATCGTTACAATGATTACCTCAAAAATCGCCAAGTAATTTCTGGGAGCACCATTGATAGGTATGAATTTCCCTTTGATAGAATTCTTACCTATATGGCTTGGCAAGGATGGGATAATATAATTGATCATGAAGAATCCTTGTATACTGATCTTGTATATCAGTTTTATGCTAATCTTGAAGAGGTATTAGAAAAGAAGGGAGAGATAACTATAAGGACTCTTTTTGTTTCAAGGGTCAATGGGATAGATATAAAATTTACTTCCATTGGTTTAGATGAAATCTTAGAGATACCTATAGATGGGATTGAGTATTTTAATACTCATCACAGAATAAATCATAAGGATTTTTCTGCTGAGGGTTTTGAGAAGATCTTCACTAAAGGAAACTCTTTTGTAAACTTAGTCAAGAGAGAGGCCAATGTGTTTAGTTTTGAACATCGAATTCTTCATCATATGTGCACTAACATCTTCATCCCCACTGAAGGCCATAAAACTACTGTCACGTTTATGCATATGTTTCTTATGTATTTGTTGGTGAAGAGAATCCGGGTGGATTTTGGTTACATTATGGTACACCACATGATGGCTACCATTGAGAAGGGCAAAGGTGTTCCGAAAAGCTTACCCTATGGACGGTTATTAACCAAAGTTTTCCGCCATTTCAACGTCCCATTTCCAGAACTGAAGGGGACAAAACATGTGCCTAAGTTCAACTTTGCTTCTTTTAAAAGAATGCAAGCGTTATGTCTCAATGGTACATGGGATTTGAAGAAAAATATGACTTCGGAAGAGATCATTGTGGCAACAAAGGAGACAGCAAGGTTGATGGGAAAAGAACCACCGATAATTCTTCATAAAGACGACCTTTCTGGCGAAGGTGAAGACTCACAAGGAGTGAAAAGATCACTTTATCTAGATGAGGAAGAAGATGTTCCTCTTGAGGCTCCAGATTTGAAGAGGGCAAAAGGTAAAGAAAAAGTTGGAGAGGAAGATGTATCCACTCCAAAACCTGCCATTTGGGGTGCCCTGGAAGAAATCTCTTCTCAGATTGGCTCCATGTTTAGCACATTTGACAATCATTTCAAGACACTTCACTCCAAGATCGACGACCTGGCATCAAGGGTGGAGTACCATGGCATTGAGATCATCAACATCAAATTTCATCTAGAGGCACTACATGGCATTCAGGTTGACGTTTCTACACCACCACCTTCACATGATATGCCCCCGCCTGATGAGCAGCCTACTGGACCATCCTTTTCCACAGCAAAAGTTTATATGCGACGACCTAGGAGATAGTGTTTTTCTGCACTTATTGTACTTTTGTTTTATCCAGACAACTTATCTCTTGTTTGTATTCTTGACTCTATTTTTATATATTTTTCCCCATGATGACTCCTTGGTAGTTGAGGGATCTTATTGTTTAATTAACTTAGTTCTATCCTTTCTATCCATTCTTTTTGAATGATGACAAAAGGGGGAGAAAAACTACTGTTGATTGCAATATATAAATGTCGTGAAACTAACTTTTTTGTTTCAGGAATTTCTGAGATGAACTTAAATGCTCAAACTCATCAAAATCAAGAGAAAGGAGAAATAGCTCTAAAAGGTTAAGTATGGCTATCCTTGGTTTAAAGGTTATATATTTCTAAGTTTATGCTATATTGAGATTGAAGGAGAATGGGAATTGTGTGTTGGTGGCCGGGTTGGCCTTATGTGCGATTTTATGTGTTATCTCATCTCTTTTTGCATTGTTGAGTTATGTTGCAAAAATTTTTTTTTATAAGAGTTATAAAGGAAACTCTGTCAAAATTTTTACAAAACCTAGCATATTGTAAGGGGGAGCATTTTTAATAATTTTATTACATATTATATAAACTCTTCCTTACTTTGAATCCTTGCACTTAATTGTTATATTCATCACATTGCATCAATATTTGTCATCATCAAAAAGGGGGAGATTGAAAGCCTTAAAGCTTTTAATATCTTAATTTTGATTAAATGACAAACATTGATAAGGACTAATGGCTTTATTGTATTAGTGATGATCTTTTAGGATTCATATATCTAATCCTTGCAAGATCAAAGTTTCAAATCTTCAGGAAAGAGCTTTTGATGTCAAGCCTTGAAGATAAGCGTTTCTGGATTAGATAGGATCTAGAGGTGTAGCTTTAATTCTTTATTTATCTTTGGTTATCTCTAGGTCTATCCCTTTGAGTAATGAGTTCTATAGGTTGCTCAATAAGAGTGAAATGATTTTCAAAATGCATTTCATTTAGATAAAACATGAGTTGGGTATTTGAAATGATTTTCAAAATACATGCACATACTTCAAAATTCATAAAATATAGTTTGCAAACTCTTAGAGTTGTTTGGGAACTTGTTCTGCATAGTTTTAATGCATTTGTGGTCGACCTGACAAAAGTGTGGACGACCACAAATCATTCGGTCGACCAGACTTCTCAGAGTATCGTCCGCAGGCTGTCCAGAGTTCTCTGGAACACTTGCGGATGATGGAGCGGTCGACCGGACTTCTGAGCTCATCGTCCGCAGGCTGTCCAGAGTTCTCTGGAACATTTGCGGATGATGGTACGGACGACCCTCTTGATTTGCGGTCGACCGCACTTCTCCTGAGTGGGATTCAAACAGCCATTTTTATGACCGTTGGTGCATACATATAAATACCCAATCGTTTAAACAACTCATATCAATTACTTTTTGAGCAAAAATCTGATCCTAACACTTCATAGAACCTCTGGAGATTATTTTGAAACCAAATCTTAACATTCATATTGTGAAATTCATCAAAGTGAGATTTATACAAAATCATTGGGGTTCTTGAGCAACTTACAAGAAAACATTACTCAAAGAGGTATTTATGCTTTACATTGATATATCTTCACATTAAGGTGATTTCATATATCAAACTCTTCTTATTCATATCTTGATTGATTTGTTCAAGGTTGCATTGAGCTTAAAACTCTAAGGGTTAGAGTGAGCCTTGAACCATAGAAAACTGTGTTTGTGTTAAGAGCTTCTTTTTCATTAATTGTTGTAATAGAGAAAGGTGTGTAGACAAGGTTATATTGTAAAACTCAAAGTGTTGAGTGAACCTTGGTTGGTTAAGAGGTTTATGTTGTAAAACCCTAAGGGAATTGGGTGAGCCTCTATTGTATTCTCTCTTACTATATTAGTGAAAGGTTTTGTGAAATCCTTGAGTAGATAGCTCAAGGTAGTGGATTAGGTTTTGTTGGATAAACCGAACCACTATAAATCTTTGTGTTCATTGCTTCTTTTCTTGAACTCATCTTTTCATACTTTGGTTGAACACCAAGTGTTTGATATTTGTTATCTTAGAAAGCTTGTTTAATTTAAAGAGGAAAAATCGGTTAAAACCTAATTCACCCCCCCCTCTTAGGTTTTTCATATTCTCTCTTACTATATTAGTAAAAGGTTTTGTGAAATCCTTGAGTAGATAGCTCAAGGTAGTGGATTAGGTTTTGTTGGATAAACCGAACCACTATAAAACTTTGTGTTCTTTGCCTTCTTTTCTTGAACTCATCATTTCACACTTTGTTTGATCACCAAGTGTTTGATATTTGTTATCTTAGAAAGCCTGTTTATTTTAAAAGAGGAAAAATCAGTTAAAACCTAATTCACCCCCCCTCTTAGGTTTTTCAATTGGTATCAGAGCAGGTCTTCTTGTTGATAAGGCTTAACATCCTTGAAGCAAAGATTCTATGGCTCATCTAGATAACACTATGATGGTAGAAGGTTACTCTACTACTAGACCTCCTTTGTTGAATGGCACAAACTATAATTTCTGGAAAAATAGAGTTAGAATGTATATATCTTCTCTAAATTATGAATTATGGAATATTGTTGAAAATGGACCCTATGTGCCTTTTAAAGTTGTTGATGGTATCAAGATTGATAGAATATCTGAGGAATTTGATGATGAAGATAAAAAGAAAATGACCCTTAATTTTCTTGCCATGAACACTCTTACTTGTGCACTTGATATGAATGAGTATAACAGGGTAAGATGTTGTGAATCTGCACATGAAATGTGGAGACTACTTGAAGGGACGCATGAAGGTACAAACCAAGTAAAGGAAACAAACCTTGGTATGCTTACAAGGGAGTATGAACTTTTCACTATGAAATCAAATGAAAATATTACTGAAATGTTTACTCGTTTTACTAACATTATTAACGGTTTAAAAGTGTTTAGCAAGTCTTATTCTATAGGAGAACAAAACATGAAGATACTCAATGCTTTACCAAAGGCTTGGGAAGGCAAAACCACTGCTATGCTGGAAACTCATGATTTGAAGAAGAAACCAGTGGAAGAGCTTATTGGATCACTTCTCACTCATGAAATTAGGATGAAGTGGTTGAATGATCAAGAAGTGGAAGACAAAGGGAAAAGAGGAATTGCTCTCAAAGCTAAAGAGAACAACGAAAATGAATCTTCCAGTGATGAGGAAGAAATGGATGATGAGGAAATAGCTCTTGTCATGAAGAACTTCAAGAAAATGTTCAAAAAGGGACATTTCAACAAATTCAAAAAGAAGCCATCGACATCTACAAATATCAACTCAAAGCAATACTATGAATGCGAAAGTCCAAATCACTTCAAGGCGGACTGTCCAAAATTAAGAGAGAAAGAAAAGAAGTACAAGTCCAAAAACAAGAAAGGACTTGCTTGCACTTGGGATCAAGAAGGAAGTGAAGATGAAGAACAAACTGAACATGCAAATGTTTGTTTCATGGCCATTGAAGATGAGGTAAATACTTCAAAATCTCCTTCTTTAGTTGATAGTGAAAGTGATAATGATATTTGTGACATGTTTGATAGAGATGAATTCATTTTCAATCTCTATAAAGAAATGAAAAAGATTATCAAGAAAAAACAAAGTTTTGAAATGTCAAGTAGAGAAGCTATCATTAGATAATACTAGGCTCATTGATGAAAATGCCTTGTTAACTTCTACAAAAATTTGTCTTGATGAGAATGTTATTGGTTTAAATGATAAGGTGAAATTTCTTGAGAATGCTAATGTTGATCTTGTTACTAGAAACAAGAAGTTGGATGATATGATGAGTGATTATGATGCCATGAAAGTTAGAATGAGAGATTTAAGTGCTAGCTTGCAAAAACTCACATGTGGTAGGGACAATTTCAACAAACTACTTGGTATGCAAAGACTTACTCATGATAAGAGAGGTCTTGGTTTTTATGATAGTTGTAAAAATGTCTCATACACACATGAGAGTTTATCTCACTCACATGAAAAAATGTCACATGCACATAAGAGAGTACCTCATGCATATTATTCACATGTCTCAACTTCTTCAAAAATATGTTGTACTTATTGTGATAAAAACGGTCACAAGGTGACTAGATGTTATGTGAAGAAAAAGATTGAGAATGGTGCTAAAAGCACTTGGGTAGTTAAAAGAACTAACCTCAATGGACCCAAGAGAATTTGGGTACCAAAAGGCTTATTAACATCTTTGGTGTAGGTGTGTTTTCAATTGAAAACAAAGGAGAACGAATGGTTTCTTGACAGTGCATGCTCAAGACACATGACTGGAAATGCATCCATACTTAATGATGTCAAACCAAAGGATGAAGGATTTGTGACTTTCGGTGATAAAAAGAAAGGGAAAATCATTGGCATTGGCAATGTTGGTAAAAGTACTTCTCCCTTTATTAAAAATGTTCTTCTTATTGATAATCTCAAATATAATTTGCTTAGTATTAGTCAATTATGTGATAATGGTTATAAGGTTATTTTCAAAAATGATTCTTGTTTAATTATTGATGATTGCTCTAACAAAATTGATTTTATTGGAAATAGAAATGGAAATATGTATGATCTTTACTTCGATGATTTAGTTGAACAAGATGTTAAATGCCTTGCTTTGAAAGATGATGATGTGTATCTTTGGCATCGTAGATTAGGACATGTGAGCATGGATACTCTGCATAACTTATCTAAACATGAATATGTTAGAGGATTGCCTGCCATTCATTTTGAAAATGATCGTGTTTGTGATGCATGTCAATATGGCAAACAAGTCAAGAGTTCTTTTAAACCTAAGAAGATTGGTGGAAAATTGTATGCTTATGTGATAGTTGATGACTTCTCTAGATTTACTTGGGTATTATTCTTGTTGGGCAAAGATGAAGCTTTTGGAGCTTTTGTCAAGCTTTTTAAACAAGTACATAACACCATAGGTTGCAAACTCATCTCCATTAGAAGTGATAATGGTAGAGAATTTTGCAATAGTAACTTCACTAAACTGTGTGATGAAAATGGAATTTCTCACAATTTTTCTGTTGCTAAAACTCCTCAACAAAATGGTGTTGTTGAGAGGAAAAATCGTACTTTACAGGAAATGGCTCGTTCTATGCTATGTGAAAATAATTTGCCAAAGTATTTTTGGGCTGAAGCTGCAAACACCTCTTGTTACATTATAAATAGAGTGCTTCTTAGACCTCTTGTGAAGAAAACCCCCTATGAACTTATGTTTGACAAAACTCCTTCTATTTCTTACTTCAAGGTTTTTGGTTGTAAATGTCTTGTTTTAAATGTCAAAGACAATCTTGGTAAGTTTGATAAGAAATCCGACGAAGGTATATTTCTTGGCTATTCTTCAATAAGAAAAGCTCATCGTGTGTATAATAAGAGAACTATGATTATTGAAAAAGTTATTCATGTTGTTTTTTATGAATCTAACATCTATTTGCCAAGAGATGAAATTGAAGGTGACTTTCAAGAAATACCTTTGAAATCAATGAATAAAGATGTTATTCAAACAAATGAAATTCCTTCAACATCAAAGGATGAGAATGAAGAAGTCTTTGAAAATCAAGAATCTATCTCACTTGAAGAAGGAGCAAAGTGTGATCTTCCAAAAGAATGGAAATATGTCCACAACCATTCAAAGGATCAAATCATTGGTGATCCAAATGAAGGGGTAAGAACAAGAAGACATTTTATAAACTTTGTTGATGTTTTTGCATTTTTATCTCATATAGAACCTAGGAACATTGATGAAGCTCTTAATGATGATTTTTGGATTATTGCCATGCAAGATGAGTTAAATCAATTTGAAAGGAGCAAAGTATGGGAACTTGTACCTAGACCTTCTGATCTTACCATTATTGGTACAAAATGGGTTTTTAGAAACAAACCTGATGAACATGGTATTGTGACTAGAAATAAGGCTAGACTTGTTGGTCAAGGATATAATTAGGAAGAGGGTATTGATTATGATGAGACTTTTGCTCCAGTTGCTAGATTAGAGTCCATTAGAATGTTACTTGCATTTGCTTCCTTTAAAGGCTTTAAATTATTTCAAATGGATGTCAAAAGTGCTTTCTTAAATGGTTTCATTCAAGAGGAAGTGTATGTTGAACAACCTCCTGGTTTTATTCATGAATCATATGTAAATCATGTGTGCAAGCTCTCCAAAGCCTTATATGGTATAAAGCAAGCACCAAGAGCTTGGTATGATAGACTTAGCAATTTTCTTATTAAAAAGGTTTTTCTAGAGGTATAGTTGATACTACTCTTTTTATTAAAAATAAAGCACATGATATTTTGATTGTTCAAATATATGTTGAAGACATTATTTTTGGAGCTACTAATGAAAATATGTGCAAAGATTTCTCTAAGACAATGCAGGATGAATTTGAAATGAGTATGATGAGTGAGTTGACATTCTTCCTTGGATTACAAATTAAGCAAGCAAAGGAAGGTACTTTCATTAACCAAGCCAAGTACACAAAAGAATTACTGAAAATGTTTGGAATGGCTGATTCAAAGGAGATTGATACTCCTATGGCCACATCTATTAAATTAGACAAAGATGAGAATGGTAAGATGGTTGATCAAACTACATACAGAGGTATGATTGGTAGTCTTTTGTATTTAACTGCTAGTAGACCTGATATTATGTTCTCTGTCTGTCTATGTGCTAGATTTCAATCATCCCCTAGAGAATCTCATTTAATTGCTATGAAACGTATTCTTAGATACTTAAAGGGGACTATAGATTTTGGTTTGTGGTATCCTAAATCTATGACTTTTGAGCTAGTAGCATTTACTGATGCAGATTATGCAGGTTGTAGAGTAGAACGTAAAAGTACTAGTGGTCACTGTCAATTTCTTGGTTACTCTTTAGTTTCTTGGTATAGTAAGAAACAAGCTTGTGTCTCTCTCTCTCTATCACTGAAGCTGAATACATTTCTGCTTGTAGTTGTTGTGCACAAGTTTTATGGATGAAAACCACCTTGCAAGATTATGGCTTGAACTTTGATTGTATCACTATCAACTGCGATAATACTAGTGCCATAAATCTGACAAAGAATCCTATACAACATGCAAAAACTAAGCATATAGATATTAAACATCATTTTTTGCGTGATCATGTTTTAAAAGGTGATATTGTTCTTGAGTTTGTTCCTACGGATGATCAATTAGCTGATATTTTCACAAAGCCTTTGGCTGAGAAAATGTTTTGTTTACTTAGAAAACTTTTGGGTATTGGTACTTTTGATTTTTAACTTGTGCGGTTTTGTGAAGTTTGTCAAAGATATGTTTTTGCATTGTTTGGATAACACCATTGGCAGGTGCGGTTGATGTACTCATAAATTAACTGATTTTTATGTTATTTAATGACAATATTTTGTTTGAAAATCGGTTAATTATGTTATTTAATTTATATATTTCACGTTTCCCTTCTATTTCTTTGTTTGTAAGTTTTTCAGTGTATTTTAGTTTATTATGGAGATAAAAAGAAGAAGATGAAGAAATGTTGGAGAAGATAAAAAATAAAAAAAATAAAATAAAAATCTATGTCATCCGATGACGTGGCACAATGAGAAGATGACACGTGGCGCAATCAGAAGATGACAAGTGGCGCAATCAGAAGGTGACAAGTGGCGCTTCTAGAAGCCACAACTTGGACCAATGAGGATGCGACATGTGGCAAAGTTGGGAAAATTAAGCCACCAACTACATTTTCAAGACTTTGGGGTGCAAAATGACCATTTTGCCCTTGATTTTTGTGGCTATAAATAAGGAGCTTATTTTTATGATTTAGACACCAATTTAGCTCCAATCTTCTCCATTTCTTTTGCAATTTATTTCTTTTATTATTGTCTTCATATTAGTATATTTTCCAGATTTTTTAGAATAATATTTCAAGGCTTTTTGTAATATTTAGTAAAGAAATTCTGTGCGGATAATTTCAATATTTTCGGGGAATTTATCTTTCAAATTTTATTTCTAATGTTTATAAATTTCATCTTATATTTATTAAATATGTATTGTGAGTAATTTTCTTTTGTTAGCAAGGATATGTGTGAAGTTATTAATAAATGAGATTATGAGATAATTTTCTTTATACTTAATTTCTATTTGGATTTATTTAACTAGACTTATGGTCGGTTTACCCGCCTAGTCTTTATTTATTTTGCTTTATGCACTTTAAATATCGCAAATGGATGACAGAGCCACCTATTAGTTTAATTTACTTTTATGTCTTTTATTTTATGTATTATGGAAGGCCGAGCCTCCTAACTAGTTTAATATATTTTTATGTCTTTAATTCTTTTTTTTATGGAAGGCCGAGCCTCCATACTTTTAGTTTAATTTATTTAAATGGCCGGTTGAACCGTCTAATTTCTTTAGTTAATATAAATCCAATATTTCTTTCTATATATATATATATATATATATATGTGTATTTATTTAATATACTTATATATATTAATTAAGTATTTATATAATTCCTGTTTTAACCAATATAATTGTGTGAATTAATTGGATTGACAATCTAGTTAATGAATGTGATTATATAGCTAGGATTATTAATCTTGTATTAATAATTCAAGTAGTATCTACTAGTTTAATTGAGTTGCAGCTCTTGGTTTAATTAAATTAGTAGCGGAATTATATAATTTAAATTGTATATAATTAAGCTGATTGTTATATACAATTTAATGTTGGTGATGCCTTATTTGTTTAATGCAATTTGATTGAGCATCCTATACACGCTGGTTGGTAGTGGTGTTTAATTAAATTAGTGATTAATCTGTCTGAATTGATAGGGATTAATCTATTTTGTAAGGATAAGAATCTGTCTGAGCTGATCGAGATTCTAAAACCAACTACTTAATAATATATCTATCTATGATTAATCCCATGAAAAATATAACTTGATACTAGTTCCTTGCTAACGCTTTTTATATCATTTGTATTCCAAATTTCGTTTTAATTCTGTTTACAAAATCCAAAACCTCAAAAATATTTATTTTAATTGTTGTCATTTCCTTATTCTCAAAATACCAAAAAACCCCCCCAACCTTTTCCGATTAACAATTTTAATTTAAGAGTTGACAAATCTCTGTGGATTCGATCCCTACTTTCCCTATCTATATAGGAATTGTTAGGTTTAAATTTGAGAGTCGTACGACAAGCTTCGTCAAATTTTGGCGCAATTGCTGGGGATTTGTTTTAATTTCTTTTATTAAAATTGTTAATCTTTTTATTTTGTTACAAATTTTATTCCTTTGGTGATATTGAGATACAAATTTCATGCCTTTGGTGACACCAGACAACAAGTTCAATGTTGTATGCACTTAAGAAGTGGTAAGATCACCGGGGAAGAACAAAGGAGTAAAATACCAGTTGAGATCAGAGAACAAGCTACGGATCTTGAAGAAGGCTAAGCAGAAAATCAACCGGATACCCAACTTATTTCTGGTGATATTCTTCCTGCTCATCTTTTTAATATGGCTTTGAATCAAAGATCTCTAAAAGAACTCACTGCTCCTACTCTTGATGAACAACCTTTATGCATTATTTTTCCACAAGTTGATGCTAATTTTAAAATGCATACTGGTTTTATACAATGTTTGCCAACATTTAATGGATTACCTGGAGAAGATCCACTAAGGCACATTAAGGAATTTCATGTTATTTGCACTAATTTGAAACAAGAAGGTACAAGAGATGAAGTTATTAAAATGCGTTCTTTTCCTTTTAGTTTACAAAATAGTGCAAAAGATTGGTTATATGATTTGCCTTCGGGATCTATTCAAGATTGGACTGGAATGCAAAGAGCTTTTCTAGCTAAATATTATCCTGCATCTAGAACTGCAACAGTCCGAAAGGATATAAATGGCATAAGACAACAAACTGGTGAAACATTGTATGAATATTGGGAAATATTTAAAAGATTATGTGCTAGTTGTCCTCATCATCAAATACTTGAACAATTATTAATTCAATATTTTTGATTTCTTATGACAGGATGACTATTGATGCCGCTAGTGGTGGTGCTCTTTCAGATAAAACCCCACAAGCTGCACGTGAATTAATAGCTAACATGGCTGCTAATTCACAATCTTTTAACACCAGGAATGATACCGTAAGAAAGGTAAATGAAGTAGATGCATCATCATCATCATCATCTACACAAATTGAGCAAAGATTAGATCATCTTACCAATTTAGTTGGTCAATTAGTTGGGAAAGGAATCAATGCACCAGTAAAAGCATGTGGAATTTGTTTAGGCAATGACCATTCTACAGATTCTTATCCTACTCTCTTTCAAGAGGAACAAGCCAATGCCATGGGTAATTTTCAAAACCAACCTCAGAGAAGAAACAATCCATTCTCCAACACATACAATGAAGGGTGGAGAGACCATCCTAACTTTAGATGGAGTAACCAAGGGGTTAGGCCACCAATGAACCCACCAGGTTTTGTTCCTAATCAACACCAAAATCCTCCTCAGAACCAACAACCTAGTATGTCTTTAGAAGATATGGTGAAATCTCTAGCTTCAAGTTCTATATCTTTTCAGAGAGATACCATGTCCTTCCAAAAGGATACGAAATCCAGCATTCACAATTTGGAGAATCAGGTAGGACAAATGGCTTCTGAGTTAGGTCAATTGAAAACACAGCTTTTCAATAAACTTCCATCACAACCACTCAATCCCAGAGAAAATGCTAGTGTCGTAACATTGAGAAGTGGTAAAGTTTTGGAAGAATCCAAGAGACCAGAGGAAAATAAAGGCACGAAGAAAACACCTATTTCAAGCCCAACATCTTCCGACAAAATTCCTCAGATAGGAGAATGACGAAGCCTGTCGTACGGCTCTCAAATTTAAACCTAACAATTCCTATGTAGATAGGGAAAGTAGGGATCGAATCCGCAGAGATTTGTCAACTCTTAAATTAAAATCATTAATTGGAAAGGGTTTGGGGGGTTTTTGGTATTTTGAGAATAGAATTAAAATAAATCAAATAGGTGGCATAAAAGTAAAAGACATAAAAGTAAATTAAACTAATAGGTGGCTCGACCATCCATTTGCGATATTTAAAGTGCATAAATCAAAATAAATAAAGACTAGGCGGGTAAACTGACCATAAGTCCAGTTAAATAAATCCAAATAGAAATTAAGTACAAAGAAAATTATCTCATAATCCCATTTATTAATAACTTAACACATATCCTTGCTAACAAAAGGAAATTATTCACAATCCATATTTAATAAATATAAGATGAAATTTATCAACATTAGAACGAAAATTTGAAAGAAATACTCCCCGAAAATATTGAAATTATCCGGACAGAATTTCTTTACTAAATTTTACAAAAAGACTTGAAAAACTATTTTAAAAATTCTAGAAAATATATTAATATGAAGATAATAATAAAAGAAAGAAATTACAAAAGAAATGAAGAAGATTGGAGCTAAATTGGTGTCCTAAATGAGAAATGAAGCTAGCATATTTATACGGAAATTTCTAGGGGTAAAATGGTCATTTTGACCTCCGGGTACTGTAGCAGGTTGACTTTGACCAGCCGACGGACACTGTTTATGACGTAAGCAGTGACGTCATCATCGACGGTGGTACTATTCACCGGAGTTACTGTTCATTTTTTTTTTTTGTTTCTTCATCTTCATCTTCATCTTCATTTCTTTTTCTTCTTTTTATCTCCAAAATGTACTAGAATACACTGAAAAACTTATAACACAAAGAAATAGAAAGGAAATGTGAAATATATCCATTAAATGACACAAGTAACCGATTTTTAAACAAAATATAGTCATTAAGTAGTATAAAAATCAGTTAATTTATGTGTACATCAAATTCCCTCACACTATCTCTTTGCTTGTCCTCAAGCAAAATATAAACACAAAATATACAAGTATAAATAACTTAAATAAGATTAATAAGGTAACAAAGTGTTATATTAATTTCAATACAACTTTCACAATTAACCCCTTTTTATTTGAAAAGTAATTGTGCTCGTGTGCTTCAATATCACTTACAAGTTTAACATTAATATTCAAAATTAACAAAATGTGACTGTGAAAAACATAAAACCCATAATATTTTTTTTTTTTTTTTTGAAAACATGCTATCAGTATAATGAAAAGATAACAACAAAGTCATTATGTAAATGAAAATACATTCTTAGTTTCTCAACACAACTTATAAGTTTGTAAACTCACATACTCTCCACTAATGATGAAAATTTTGGTCGATCTGGATCAAATAGGACTTTTAAGCTTGTAATGTTAAGCTTGGGATTTGGCTACAAACGAAGGATAAGAATATTCAAAATATTTCAAGAGTTTATATTGAGAATGAATTACTACCTCTTGAAAAATTAGCCATGATATCTCTTCATTTTTCACAGTTTTCTATTTTCTTCTTTTTCTTTTCTTTTCTTCTTCTTCTTTTTTTTTCTTTTTTTTTTCTTTTTTGTTGTTTTTTTTTTGTTTTGAAGAGATCATATCTATGAGCTATTTTTTTTTTTACCTTTCGGTTTTTGACAATATCTCGTAATCCTTTATCAGCAGTGTTCATAACTTTTCAATACATATTAACACATGTTTAATACATTCTCAATAAAGTATCTGGATAGAAAAGTAATAAACGAGGCTATTTATCAAAGAAATTAAATGGTAATGAAACCATTCATACTTGTTGGCTCAAAGTAGGATCGAGGGATATATATCAGTATGGTTCGTTCAGAAAGGTTCAAACTATCAAAGAATGTCTTATGTCATCCCCAAATCAACCAAGATTTTATTTAAATTTCGTCTCAAGCATGTGAAAGAACAAGTTCTAGTGTGTAGAGAGTGACCTTAAATGTACTAAAACACACAGTAAACTTACATTATCATCAAATCACAATACTAATGTTTTTAACTCTGGGTTTCATAACATAAAAGATTTAGCCACATTAGTTAAATAAGAATATTTTTGTCAAATTGCTAAGATATTCAATTGATTTATTCGAAAAAATTTTACAGAAAGAGGTACAATTATAAAAGGACTGAAAAATTTAACACAAAATTACCTAACATCTTAAAAAGTTATAATACATGCATTATTTATTCAACAAAACAACAAATTATTAAAATCAATGTTTTTAAAGGTGCGGATCAAGAATCAAATGAGTTTAATCACTTGACTCTTTACTCAAACCACCCCCCACACTTGGGAATTACATTGTCCTCAATGTAAAAACACACAAAGTTTTAAAAACAACAACATTATTCCACAGCTTTTAATAAAAAGAAAATAACACACATTTATATAAAAAGAAAAACTTACAACTTTAACTCTAAATCCATTGAATCTCTTTTTCGCTTGTTACCGGAAATTGACCAGTTAATTGGAGGTACTTCTGGATCTGTCTCTGGTACAAAAGCTACTAATTCATCCAATAGCTCCTTAGTTGTGGGTGCAGATACAATTATTCTTCGTGCTACTGGAGATAGAAGCTTATGTGCAACAGCTATGTCAAGAAATGCTAATAAACCATCAAAGTAGTGATCAACATTTAAAAGACCAATTGGTTTAGTGTGCAGTTTCATGTTAAACCAGAATGTTAAATTGAACAAGCATTCTAAAACCTCATATCCTCCTGGTATGACTATGAAAGCATCAGAGTTATGCAACATGAGTGTCATGCGTTCATAAAATGATTTTGTTTGTACCTCATATCCAATTGTTCTGCCATATACTTCTTTCAGAGGAGTGGGAATTACACCTACCGCGAGAACTTTGTTTGGTTGATTTGTTTCAATCTGAACAAGTGTTTGGTATGACTGGTGTGCTTGAGCAACCTCTCCAATTAATCCAGCATTTCCTCCTCCGTATACTAGACCGATCTTTCGATGAGCTAGTACTCTTCCCAATTGGATAGCAGCAGTTAGATGCGAAATAGTAGTACCCACGGTCGTTCCTCCAAACACTGCGATGTTTGTTAGACTTCTGATTGGCGAACCTTCCATAGTAACGACTTCAAAAGTGATTTTGTTACACTCTAAAAAGAAAACAAACAAATAAAACAAATCAAGGAAGAAACAAATAAAAACAAGTAGTTGTGATTGTGGCTCACATCTTCCTCTGGTTTTACGTCCAGTAACGGTTTCAAACACCTTCTATGAGTCGGGGGTATGCTGCTCATCCAGCTTTCTTAAAAACTGGCAAACGGGATCGTTTAAATTCAGATACCGAAGAGTGTACCGGAGTTGTTCAATTTTGAATTGTTTCCATAACCCAAGAATTTCCATTTGAACGTATCCACTAGAATGCGTATCAAGAGTCAGTTTGATATCATCTAATGACTCTTTACTCAGTCCATTCTTAATGAAAGCAATTTTGTCTTCCCGATTATCGGATAAATACCCAAGTGAACGACAACTGGTATCACAGTTCCATCTAGCACATTTATAACAGACTCTCATTCTTTTACCTCTCCGTTTCTTTGCATAACTACTCTTCCCTAACCCAGGTGGACATTTGGGAAAAGCTGGATGTTCACCACTAATTCGGACCTTAGCTTCAATTATCCACCTAATATCCTCAGGCATTCCAATGGATACTAGTAATTTGATACGCTCCAATCTCATCAGATAGATTTTTCTCAAATAATTAATAGGGAGCAATGGATAGTATCTTCTCATTTTCATTAAAGAATCATCCATTATGTAACAAAGAGATAGAAAGAAAGAAGGGATGGAAAGACAAACTAAAATGTAAAAAGGAAAGAAATACCTTGCAGATGGAATTTACTCTTGAAAGGAAATTAGCAGAAATCGTTTGGTGATTCGTTCAACAATTAAGCAGGCTATTTAAAGCCTTGTTTAATCACTGTTGGACATTTAATCAACTTAAATACGCCGTCTTTTAGTATCCAATAAGACGCGTATTCAACAATTTCTGCTAGGCCTGCAAGCTAAAAAGTGAAAAAGGAAAATCAAACAATTCAAAAGTATTAAAGAAAACGATGGGTTGCCTCCCACACAGCGCCCTTGTTTAACGTCTTAGACTCGACGAGCACAGATTTCAATTCCTTTCTTGTGGTGGGTCTTCAAAAACAACAGAATCGATAATTTGTCCGACAAAACCTTCATGAAAAGGTTTAAGGAGATGACCGTTCACTTTGAAAATTTTGCTCGTTTGAAGACTTTTTATCTCCACTGACCCGTGATTAAAGATATTAATGATAACAAATGGGCCAATCCACCTTGACTTTAGCTTTTCTGGAAACAGTCTCAGACGAGAATTATAGAGTAGAACCTTATCACCAATATTGAAATTTTTCCTTGAAAGATTTTTGTCATGGTAATATTTCATCTTTTCTTTTGCAATCCAGGAATTAACATATGCATCATTTCTAATCTATTCTAGTTCTTGAATCTGCAGTTTTCGATTAGATTGTGCATTATCAAGATTAAGATGACATTGTTTAATGGCCCAAAATGCCTTATGTTCTAATTCCACAGGTAGATGACAGGCTTTACCATAAACCAATCTAAATGGTGACATACCAATAGGGGTTTTGAATGCAGTTCTATATGCCCAAAGAGCATCTCCCAATCGAAGGCTCCAGTCTTTCCTATTAGGATTGACTACTTTAGCTAGAATAGACTTAATTTCCCTGTTAGAGATTTCAGCAAGTCCATTTGTTTGAGGATGATAGACAGTAGAAACCTTATGAGAAACATGATATTTTTTAAACAGAGTTTCCACTACCTTGTTGCAAAAATGCATACCTCTGTCACTGATGATGGCCTTTGGAATTCCAAATCTATGGAATATGTTGTCTTTGATAAATGTCACAACTGCTTTGGAATCATTCGTTTGAGTGGCTTTAGCTTCAATCCATTTGGACACATAATCCACTGCAAGCAAGATGTAAGTATTTCCAAAAGACGAAGGAAAAGGTCCCATGAAATCAATACCCCATACATCAAAAAGTTCACAAACTAAGATAGTTTTCAAAGGCATTTCATCTCTCTTGGATATATTACCAACTCTTTGACATTCATTGCAAGATTTAACAAAGTAATATGCATCTTTGTTAAGAGTAGGCCAATAAAATCCACTTTCCAGAATTTTTCTAGCAGTTCGTTTTGGTCCAAAATGACTTCCACATTCAAAAGTATGACAAAAATTCAATATGGATTGAATTTCGTTATTTGGAACACATCTGCGTATAACATTGTCTGCGCAGCTTTTGAAAAGGTAGGGGTCATCCCAAAGGTAGTATTTTGAGTCATTCCTAATTTTATCCTTTTGAGGCTTAGATAAATGATTTGGAAATACTTTGGTAACAATATAATTAACCATATCAGCATACCAAGGTATAATTCCATGCAATGCATAAAGATGCTCATCAGGAAATAAATCAGAGATAGGAGATACTTCCCCGTCATATGTCAGTCGACTCAAATGATCAGCAACAAGATTCTCTGCTCCCTTCTTATCTCGGATTTCAAGGTCAAATTCCTGGAGTAAGAGAATCCATCTCAGTAGTCTTGGTTTAGATTCCTTCTTCTTTAACAGGTACTTTAGAGCTGCATGATCTGAATAAACAATTACTTTTGTTCCCAACAGATAAGATCTAAACTTTTCTAGAGCAAAAATAACAAAGTAGAGTTCCTTCTCAGTTGTGGTATAATTGCATTGGGCATCATCAAGTAATTTAGATGCATAATATATCACATGAGGAACTTTATCTATTTTCTGACCTAGAACAGCTCCAACTGCTTTGTCACTAGCATCACACATTATCTCAAAAGGAAAATTCCAATTAGGGGGTTGAATGATAGGTGATGAAATCAATTTCTCTTTCAACAGTTTAAATGCATGTTTACAACCTTCATCAAAATTGAATTTATGTTCTTTTTGTAATAGCTTGCATAAAGGTTGAACAGTTTTAGAGAAATCCTTAATAAACCTTCTATAGAATCCAGCATGGCCTAAGAAGGATCTTACCTCTCTTACCGTAGAAGGATAAGGAATAGACTTAATCACATCAATCTTGGCTTTGTCAACAGCCAGTCCTTTTGGTGAAACTACGTGCCCTAAAACAATTCCTTGTTCTACCATAAAATGACACTTTTCATAATTGAGAACAAGGTTAGTTTCAACACAACGTTTAAGCACAAGTTCCAAATTTTCTAAACATGAATCAAATGAATTTCCATAGACAGTGAAATCATCCATGAAAATTTCAATGATATTCGTGACAAAATCAGAAAATAAGGACATCATGCATCTTTGAAATGTAGCAGGTGCATTGCATAGACCAAAAGGCATTCTTCTATAAGCATAAGTACCGAATGGGCATGTAAAAGTAGTCTTACCTTGGTCTTCTGGGGCAATAGCAATTTGAAAATATCCAGAATAACCATCAAGGAAACAATAATGAGAACGACCAGATAAACGTTCTAACATTTGATCCATGAAAGGAAGGGGAAAATGGTCTTTTCTAGTTGATGCATTAAGTTTCCTGTAGTCTATACAGACTCTCCAACCATTTTGCACTCTAGTAGGAACTTTCTCACCTTCAGAGTTCTCCACAATAGTTATTCCACTTTTCTTTGGAACAACATGCACAGGACTTACCCAATGTGAATCTGTGATTGGATAGATGACACCAGAATCAAGAAGTTTAAGAATTTCAGCTTTTACTACTTCCATCATAGGAGGGTTTAGTCTCCTTTGTGACTCTCTGGTTGGTTTAGCTCCATCTTCTAACAATATACGGTGCATGCATGTTGATGGGCTAATACCTTTAATGTCGGCTAAAGTCCAGCCGATGGCAGTTTTGTTGTCCCTAAACACAGAAACTAACCTTTTTTCTTGGGAAGACGAGAGATTATTAGCAATAATAACAGGTAAAGCATTACCTTCACTCAAATATGCATATTTCAAATGAGAAGGTAAAGCTTTAAGCTCAAGTGACGGGGGACAAACAACAGATGGTAAGATTTTATCATGTGAGCTCGGTAATGCAATTTTAGAATTACGAACAGGACATGCAGATAAATCCTTGACAGCTTGTTTGAGTTCATTGTCACATTCTACAGATAAAGTGTCAAGAACATTTTCATCTATGCTCAAGTTCATAATGGATTGCATCATTTCAGTGTAGCTCAAATCAAATGTATCTTCAATAAGTGGATCTATAATATCCACAACAGAAACTGTAGAACATTCATCAGAAGGGTACTTCATGGCATCAAATATGTTAAAATAAATTTTATCACCATCAAATTCCATCGATAAAGTACCTTCATTTACATCAATCTTAGTTCTAGCAGTTTTCAGAAATGGTCTACCTAACAGAATAGGTGACTGTGATGAAAAAATGTATTTTGGCTAAGTATTTTGGCTATCCTCAGTTTTTAAAATGTAAAAATCTGCAGGGAATACTAAATCATTGACTTTAACCAATACATCTTCTATTACTCCTTCTGGATAAGCTACAGACCTATCAGCTAACTGAATAACAATTATAGTAGGCTTCATTGGTCCCAAATTTAAAGAGTTATAGATTGTATAAGGCATGACATTAATAGAGGCTCCTAAATCTAGCATACAACCTGAGACTACCTTATCACCAATTGTACAAGGGATAGCGAACATACCTGGATCTTTTTGCTTTGCAGGAAGTTTTTGTTGGAGAACAGCAGATACACATTCCCCCACACTGATTCTCTCGTTACCTTTAAGCTTCTTCTTGTTGGTACAAAGTTCTTTTAGGAACTTAGCATAACGAGGAATCTGTCTTATTGCATCCAAAAGAGGAATGTTGACTTCAACTTTCTTGAAGATTTCAAGAACATCTTTCTCTTCCTCATCTTTTTTGTTCTTAGTTAACCTATTAGGGAAAGGAGGACTTACCTTGGGAATAGAAGAAGAAGATTCTCTGATGTACACATAATTGATATGAGTTAACCTACTAGAATTGTTATTCAGTTAGCTGATAGGTCTGTAGCTTATCCAGAAGGAGTAATAGAAGATGTATTGGTTAAAGTCAATGATTTAGTATTCCCTGCAGATTTTTACATTTTAAAAACTGAGAATAGCCAAAATACTTAGCCAAAATACATTTTTTCATCACAGTCACCTATTCTGTTAGGTAGACCATTTCTGAAAACTGCTAGAACTAAGATTGATGTAAATGAAGGTACTTTATCGATGGAATTTGATGGTGATAAAATTTCTTTTAACATATTTGATGCCATGAAGTACCCTTCTGATGAATGTTCTACAGTTTCTGTTGTGGATATTATAGATCCACTTATTGAAGATACATTTGATTTGAGCTACACTGAAATGATGCAACCCATTATGAACTTGAGCATAGATGAAAATATTCTTGACACTTCATCTGTGGAATGTGATAATGAACTTAAACAAGCTGTCAAGGATTTATCTGCATGTCCTGTTCGTAATTCTAAAATTGCATTACCGAGCTCACATGATAAAATCTTACCATCTGTTGTTTGTCCCCCGTCACTTGAGCTTAAAGCTTTACCTTCTCATTTGAAATATGCATATTTGAGTGAAGGTAATGCTTTACCTGTTATTATTGCTAACAATCTCTCATCTTCCCAAGAAGAGAGGTCAGTTTCTGTGCTTAGGGACAACAAAACTGCCATCGGCTGTACTTTAGCCGACATTAAAGGTATTAGCCCATCCACATGCATGCACCGTATATTGTTAGAAGATGGAGCTAAACCAACCAGAGAGTTACAAATGAGACTAAACCCTCCTATGATGGAAGTAGTAAAAGCTGAAATTCTTAAACTTCTCGATGCTGGTATCATTTTCCCAATCACAGATTCACATTGGGTAAGTCCTGTACATGTTGTTCCAAAGAAAAGTGGAATAACTATTGTGGAGAACTCTGAAGGTGAGAAAGTTCCTACTAGAGTGCAAAATGGTTGGAGAGTCTGTATAGACTACAGGAAACTTAATGCATCAACTAGAAAAGACCATTTTCCCCTTCCTTTCATGGATCAAATGTTAGAACGTCTATCTGGTCGTTCTCATTATTGTTTCCTTGATGGTTATTCTGGTTATTTTCAGATTGCTATTGCCCCAGAGGACCAAGGTAAGACTACTTTTACATGCCCATTCGGTACTTATGCTTATAGAAGAATGCCTTTTGGTTTATGCAATGCACCTGCTACCTTTCAAAGATGAATGATGTCCTTATTTTCTGATTTTGTCACGAATATTATTGAAATTTTCATGGATGATTTTACTGTCTATGGAAATTCATTTGATTCATGTTTAGAAAATTTGGAACTTGTGCTTAAACGGTGTGTTGAAACTAACCTTGTTCTCAATTATGAAAAGTGTCATTTTATGGTAGAACAAGGAATTGTTTTAGGGCATGTAGTTTCACCACAAGGACTGGCTGTTGACAAAGCAAATATTGATGTGATTAAATCTATTCCTTATCCTTCTACGGTAAGAGAGGTAAGATCCTTCTTAGGCCATGCTGGATTCTATAGAAGGTTTATTAAGGATTTCTCTAAAACTGTTCAACCTTTATGCAAGCTATTACAAAAAGAACATAAATTCAATTTTGATGAAGGTTGTAAACATGCATTTAAACTGTTGAAAGAGAAATTGATTTCATCACCTATCATTCAACCCCCTAATTGGAATTTTCCTTTTGAGATAATGTGTGATGCTAGTGACAAAGCAGTTGGAGCTGTTCTAGGTCAGAAAATAGATAAAGTTCCTCATGTGATATATTATGCATCTCGTATCTGTTGGGAACAAAAGTGATTGTTTATTCAGATCATGCAGCTCTAAAGTACCTGTTAAAGAAGAAAGAGTCTAAACCAAGACTATTGAGATGAATTCTCTTACTTCAGGAATTTGACCTTGAAATCCGAGATAAGAAGGGAGCAGAGAATCTTGTTGCTGATCATTTGAGTCGACTGACATATGACGGGGAAGTATCTCCTATCTCTGATTTATTTCCTGATGAGCATCTTTATGCATTGCATGGAATTATACCTTGGTATGCTGATATGGTTAATTATATTGTTACCAAAGTATTTCCAAATCATTTATCTAAGCCTCAAAAGGATAAAATTAGGAATGACTCAAAACACTACCTTTGGGATGACCCCTACCTTTTCAAAAGCTGCGCAGACAATGTCATACGCAGATGTGTTCCAAATAACGAAATTCAATCCATATTGAATTTTTGTCATACTTTTGAATGTGGAGGTCATTTTGGACCAAAACGAACTGCTAGAAAAATTATGGAAAGTGGATTTTATTGGCCTACTCTTAACAAAGATGCATATTACTTTGTTAAATCTTGCAATGAATGTCAAAGAGTTGGTAATATATCCAAGAAATATGAAATGCCTTTGAAAACTATCTTAGTTTGTGAACTTTTTGATGTATGGGGTATTGATTTCATGAGACATTTTCCTTCGTCTTTTGAATATACTTACATCTTGCTTGCAGTGGATTATGTGTCCAAATGGATTGAAGCTAAGGCCACTCGAACGAATGATTCCAAAGCAGTTGTGACATTTATCAAGGACAACATATTTCATAGATTTGGAATTTCAAAGGCCATCATCAGTGACAGAGGTACGCATTTTTGCAACAAGGTAGTGGAAACTCTGTTTAAAAAATATCATGTTTCTCATAAGATTTCTACTGCCTATCATCCTCAAACAAATGGACTTGTTGAAATCTCTAACAGGGAAATTAAGTCTATTCTAGCTAAAGTAGTCAATCCTAATAGGAAAGACTGGAGCCTTCGATTGGGAGATGCTCTTTGGGCGTACAGAACAGCATTCAAAACCCCTATTGGTATGTCACCATTTAGATTGGTTTATGGTAAAGCTTGTCATCTACCTGTGGAATTAGAACATAAGGTACTTTGGGCCATTAAACAATGTCATCTTAATCTTGATGATGCACAATCTAATCGAAAACTGCAAATTCAAGAATTAGAAGAGATTAGAAATGATGCCTATGTTAATTCCTGGATTGCAAAAGAAAAGATGAAATATTACCATGACAAAAATATTTCAAGGAAAAATTTCAATATTGGTGATAAGGTTCTACTCTATAATTCTCGTCTGAGACTGTTTCCAGGAAAGCTAAAGTCAAGGTGGATTGGCCCATTTGTTATCATTAATATCTTTAATCACGGGTCAGTGGAGGTAAAAAGTCTTCAAACGAACAAAATTTTTAAAGTGAACGGTCATCTCCTGAAACCTTTTCATAAAGGATTTGTCGGACAAATTATCGATTCCATTGCTTTTGAAGACCCACCACCAGAAAGGAATTGAAATCTGTGCTCGTCGAGTCTAAGACATTAAACAAGGGCGCTGTGTGGGAGGCAACCCATCGCTTTCTTAAATACTTTTGAATTTTTTGATTTTCCTTTTTCACTTTTTAGCTTGCAGGCCTAGCAGAAATTGTTGAATACGCGTCTTCTCGGATACTGAAAGATGGCGTATTTAAGTTAATTAAATGTCCAACAGTGATTAAACACGGCTTTAAATAGTCTGCTTAATTGTTAAAAGAATCACCAAACGATTTCTGCTAATTTCCTTTCAAGAGTAAATTCCATTTGCAAGGTATTTCTTTCATTTTTACATTTTAGTTTGTCTTTCCATCCCTTCTTTCTTTCTATCTCTTTGTTACATAATGGATGATTCACTAATGAAAATGAGAAGATATTATCCATTGCTCCCTATTAATTATTTGAGAAAAATCTATCTTATGAGATTGAAGCGTATGAAATTAGTAGTATCCATTGGAATGCCTGAGGATATTAGGTGGATAATTGAAGCTAAGGTCCGAATTAGTGGTGAACATCCAGCTTTTCCCAAACGTCAACCTGGGTTGGGGAAGAGTAGTTATGCAAAGAAACGGAGAGGTAAAAGAATGAGAGTCTGCTATAAATGTGCTAGATGGAACTGTGATACCAGTTGTCGTTCACTTGGGTATTTATCCGAACATCCAGCTTTTCCCAAACGTCAACCTGGGTTGGGGAAGAGTAGTTATGCAAAGAAACGAAGAGGTAAAAGAATGAGAGTCTGCTATAAATGTGCTAGATGGAACTGTGATACCAGTTGTCATTCACTTGGGTATTTATCTGATAATCGAGAAGACAAAATTGCTTTCATTAAGAATGGACTGAGTAAAGAGTCATTAGATGATATCAAATTGACTCTTGATTCACATTCTAGTGGATACGTTCAAATGGAAATTCTTGGGTTATGGAAACAATTCAAAATTGAACAACTCTGGTACACTCTTCGGTATCTGAATTTAAACGATCCCATTTGCTAGTTTTTAAGAAAGCTGGATGAGCAGCATACCCCCGACTCATAGAAGGTGTTTCAAACCGTTACTGGACGTAAAACCAGAGGAAGATGTGAGCCACAATCACAACTACTTGTTTTTATTTGTTTCTTCCTTGATTTGTTTTATTTGTTTGTTTTCTTTTTAGTGTGTAACAGAATCACTTTTGAAGTCGTTACTATGGAAGATCCATCAATCAAAAGTCTAACAAACATCGCAGTGTTTGGAGGAACAACCGTAAGTGCTACTGTTTCGCATCTAACTGCTGCTATCCAATTGGGAAGAGTACTAGCTCATCGAAAGATCGGTCTAGTATATGGAGGAGGAAATGCTGGTTTAATTGGAAAGGTTGCTCGAGCACACCAGTCATACCAAACACTTGTTCAAATTGAAACAAATCAACCAAACAAAGTTCTCGCGGTAGGTGTAATTCCCACTCCTCTGAAAGAAGTATATGACAGAACAATTGGATATGAGGTACAAACAAAATCATTTTATGAACGCATGACACTCATGTTGCATAACTCTAATGCTTTCATAGTCATACCAGGAGGATATGAGGTATTAGAATGTTTGTTCAATTTAACATTCTGGTATAACATGAAATTGCACACTAAACCAATTGGTCTTTTAAATGTTGATCACTACTTTGATGGTTTGTTAGCATTTTTGACATAGCTGTTACACATAAGCTTCTATCTCCAGTAGCACGAAGAATAATTGTATCCGCACCCACAACCAAGGAGCTATTGGATGAATTAGTGACTTTTGTACCAGAGACAGATCCAGAAGTACCTCCAATTAACTGGTTAATTTCCGGTAACAAGCGAAAAAGAGATTCAATGGATTTAGAGTTAAAGTTGTAAGTTTTTCTTTTTAAATAAATGTATGTTATTTTCTTTTTATTAAAAGTTGTGGAATAATGTTGTTATTTTTAAAACTTTGTGTGTTTTTACATTGAGGACAATGTAATTCCCAAGTGTGGGGAGGTGGTTTGAGTAAAGAGTCAAGTGATTAAACTCATTTGATTCTTGATCCACACCTTTAAAAACATTGTTTTTAATAATTTGTTGTTTTGTTGAATAAATTATGCATGTATTATAACTTTTTAAGATATTAGGTAATTTTGTGTTAAATTTTTCAGTCATTTTATAATTGCACCCCTTTCTGTAAATTTTTTTTCGAATAAATCAATTGAATATCTTAGCAATTTGACAAAAATATTCTTATTTAACTAATGTGGCTAAATGTTTTATGTTATGAAATCCAGAGTTAAAAACATTAGTATTTTGACTTGATGATAATGTAAGTTTATTATGTGTTTTAGTACATTTAAGGTCACTCTCTACACACTAGAACTTGTTCTTTCACATGTTTGAGACGAAATTTAAATAAGATCTTGGTTGATTTGGGGATGACATAAGGCCTTCTTTGATATTTTGAGCCTTTCTAAACGAACCATACTTATATATATCCCTCGATCCTACTTTGAGCCAACATGTATGAATGGTTTCATTACCATTTAATTTCTTTGATAATTAGCCTCGTTTATTACTTTTCTATCCAAATATTTTATTGAGAATGTATTACCATGTGTTAATCTGTATAGAAAAGTTATGAACACTGCTGATAAAGGATTACGAGATATTGCCAAAAAAACGAAAGGTAAAAAAAAAAGCTCATAGATATGATCTCAAAAAAAAAAAAGAGAAGAAAAAGAAAGAAAAGAAAAGAAAAAGAAAAAGAAAATAGAAAAGTGTGAAAAATGAAGAGATATCATGGCTAAGGTTTTCATCAAGAGGTGGTAATTCATTTTCAATTTAAACTCTTGAAATATTTTGTATATCCCTATCTTTCGATTGTAACCAAATCCCGAACTTAACATTACAAGACTAAAAGTCCTATTTGACCCAGATCGACCAAAATCTTCATGATTAGTAGAGAATATGTGTGTTTACAAGCTTATAAGTTGTGTTGAGAAACTAAGAATGTATTTTTATTTACATAGTGACTTTGTTATTATCCTTTCATTATACTGATAGCATGTTTTAAAAAAAAAAAAAATTTATTCAGGGTTTTATGTTTTTCACAGTCACATTTTGTTAACTTTGAATATTAATGTTAAACTTGTAATGATATTCAAGCACACGAAGACAATTGCTTTTCAAATAAAAAGGGGTTAATTGTGAAAGTTGTATTGATATTTATATAACACTTTGATACCTTATTAATCTTGTTTAAGTTATTTATACTTGTATATTGTGTGTTTATATTTTGCTTGAGGGCAAGCAAAGAGATAGTGTGGGGGAATTTGATTTACTCATAAATTAACTGATTTTTATGTTATTTAATGACTATATTTTGTTTGAAAATCGGTTAATTATGTTATTTAATGGATATATTTCACGTTTCCCTTCTATTTCTTTGTTTGTAAGTTTTTCAGTGTATTTTAATTTATTATGGAGATAAAAAGAAGAAGATGAAGAAATGTTGGAGAAGATAAAAAATAAAAAAAATAAAATAAAAATCTATGTCATCCGATGACGTGGCGCAATGAGAAGATGACACGTGGCGCAATCAGAAGATGACAAGTGGCGCAATCAGAAGGTGACAAGTGGCGCTTCTAGAAGCCGCAACTTGGACCAATGAGGACGCGACATGTGGCAAAGTTGGGAAAATTAAGCCACCAACTACATTTTCAAGACTTTGGGGTGCAAAATGACCATTTTGCCCCTGATTTTTGTGGCTATAAATAGGGAGCTTATTTTTATGATTTAGACACCAATTTAGCTCCAATCTTCTCCATTTCTTTTGCAATTTATTTCTTTTATTATTGTCTTCATATTAGTATATTTTCCAGATTTTTTAGAATAATATTTCAAGGCTTTTTGTAATATTTAGTAAAGAAATTCTGTCCGGATAATTTCAATATTTCCGGGGAGTTTATCTTTCAAATTTTATTTCTAATGTTTATAAATTTCATTTTATATTTATTAAATATGTATTGTGAGTAATTTTCTTTTGTTAGCAAGGATATGTGTTAAGTTATTAATAAATGGGATTATGAGATAATTTTCCTTATACTTAATTTCTATTTGGATTTATTTAACTAGACTTATGGTCGGTTTACCCGCCTAGTCTTTATTTATTTTGCTTTATGCACTTTAAATATCGCAAATGGATGGCAGAGCCACCTATTAGTTTAATTTACTTTTATGTCTTTTATTTTATGTATTATGGAAGGCCGAGCCTCCTAACTAGTTTAATATATTTTTATGTCTTTAATTCTTTTTTTTATGGAAGGCCGAGCCTCCATACTTTTAGTTTAATTTATTTAAATGGCCAGTTGAACCGTCTAATTTCTTTAGTTAATATAAATCCAATATTTCTTTCTATATATATATGTATGTGTATTTATTTAATATACTTATATATATTAATTAAGTATTTATATAATTCCTGTTTTAACCAATATAATTGTGTGAATTAATTGGATTGACAATCTAGTTAATGAATGTGATTATATAGCTAGGATTATTAATCTTGTATTAATAATTCAAGTAGCATCTACTAGTTTAATTGAGTTGCAGCTCTTAGTTTAATTAAATTAGTAGCGGAATTATATAATTTAATTGTATAATTTAATTGTATATAATTAAGTTGATTGTTATATACAATTTAATGTTGGTGATGCCTTATTTGTTTAATGCAATTTGATTGAGCATCCTATACACGCTGGTTGGTAGTGGTGTTTAATTAAATTAGTGATTAATCTGTCTGAGCTGATCGAGATTAATCTATTTTGTAAGGATAGGAATTTGTCTGAGCTGATCGGGATTCTAAAACCAACTACTTAATAATATATCTATCTATGATTAATCCCATGAAAAATATAACTTGATACTAGTTCCTTGTTAACGCTTTTTATATCATTTGTATTCTAAATTTCGTTTTAATTCTGTTTACAAAATCCAAAACCTCAAAAATATTTATTTTAATTGTTGTCATTTCCTTATTCTCAAAATACCAAAAAACCCCCCAAACCTTTTTCGATTAACAATTTTAATTTAAGAGTTGACAAATCTCTGTGGATTCGATCCCTACTTTCCCTATCTACATAGGAATTGTTAGGTTAAATTTGAGAGTCGTACAACAGGCTTCGTCAGCGGTCGACCGCATGCTAGAAAATAATAGTCCACAGAACAGACAATGGACTTGCGGATGATCATGACAGAATGACAGGTCGACCGCATGCTAGAAAATAATAGTCCACAGAACAGACAATGGACTTGCGGATGATCATGATAGAATGACAGGTCGACCGCAAATTTAAAACATCGACCGGAAAGGTTCCAGAAGACTTGCGGACGACTCTTATCAAATCGTCCGGTCGACCGCAGATTCAAAACATCGACCGGAAAGGTTCCAGAAGACTTGCGGACGACTCTTATCAAATCGTCAGGTCGACCGCAGATTCAAAACATCGACCGGAAAGGATCCAGAGAATTTGCGGACTACTCAAATTAAAACTTCCGGTCGACCACAGAATTTGCGGCCAAGTAATTTCTGGGAGCACCATTGATAGGTATGAATTTCCCTTTGATAGAATTCTTACCTATATAGCTTGGCAAGGATGGGATGGTATAATTGATCATGAAGAATCCTTGTATACTGATCTTGTATATCAGTTTTATGCTAATCTCGAAGAGGTGATAGAAAAAGAGGGAGAGATGACTATAAGGACCCTTTTTGTTTCAAGGGTAAATGGGATAGATATACAATTTACTTCCATTGGTTTAGATGAAATCTTAGAGATACCTATTGATGGGGTTGAGTACTTTAATACTCATCACAATATAAATCATAAGGATTTTTCTTCTGAGGGTTTTGAGAAGATGTTCACTCAAGGAAACTCTTTTGTCAACTTAGTCAAGAGAGAGGCCAATGTGTTTAGTTTTGAGCATCGTATTCTTCATCATATGTGCACTAACATCTTCATCCCCACTGAAGGCCATAAAACTACTGTCACGTTTATGCATATGTTTCTTATGTATTTGTTGGTGAAGAGAATCCGGGTGGATTTTGGTTACATAATGGCACAAAACATGATGGCTACCATTGAGAAAGGCAAAGGTGTTCCGAAAAGCTTACCCTATGGATGGTTATTAACTAAAGTCTTCCGCCATTTCAACGTCCCATTTCCAGAACTGAATGGGACAAAATATGTGCCTAAGTTCAACTTTGCTTCTTTTAAAAGAATGCAAGCGTTATGCCTCAATGGTACATGGGACTTGAAGAAAAATATGACTCCGGAAGAGATCGTTGTAGCAACAAAGGAGACAGCAATGCTGATGGGAAAGGAACCATCAATTATTCTTGCAGAAAATGTTTTTGGTGATGAATTTGTCCCGGAAGAAGCTGAGGGTTCCCAAGGCATTAAACGATCACTACATCTTGATGAGAAAGAAGATGTTCTCCTCGAGGCTCCAGATTTGAAGAAGGCAAAAGGTAAAGAAAAAGTTGGAAAGGAAGACGTATCCACTCCACAACCTGCCATCTGGGGTGCCCTAGAAGAAATTTCTTCTCAGATTGGCTCGATGTTCAGCACGTTTGACAATCATTTCAAGACACTTCATTCCAAGATCGACGACCTGGCATCAATGGTGGAGTACCATGGCATCGAGATCATCAACATCAAATATCATCTAGAGGCACTACATGGCATTCTGGTTGACGTTTCTACACCACCACCATCACGTGATATGCCCCCACCTGATGAGCAGCATGCTAGACCGTCCACTTCCACAACTAAAGTTTATATGCGACGGCCCAGGAGATAGTGTTTTTCTGCACTTGTTGTACTTTTGATTTATCTAGACAATTTATCTCTTGTTTGTATTCTTGAATCCTCTATTTTTATATATGTATTTTTTTTCCCCATGATGACTCCTTGGTAGTTGAGGGATCTTATTGTTTAATTGACTTAGTTATATCCTTTCTATCCATTCTTTTTGAACGATGACAAAAGGGGAGAAAAACTACTGTTGATTGCAATATATAAATGTTGTGAAACTAACCTTTTGTTTCAGGAATTTCTGAGATGAACTTCAATATTCAAACTCATCAAAATCAAGAGAAAGAAGAAACAGCTCTAAAAGGTTAAGTATGGCTATCCTTGGTTTAAAATTTATGTATTTCTAAGTTTATGCTATTTTGAGATTGAAGGAGAATGGGAATTGTGTGTTGATGGCCGGGTTGGCCTTATGTGTGATTTTATGTGTTATCTCATCTCTTTTTGCATTATTATGTTTATGTTGCAAAAATGGTTTTTATAAGAGTTACAAATGAAACTCTGTCAAATTTTTTTTTCAAAACCGATGCATATTGATAGGGGGAGCTTTATAAATGTTTTTATAGTCTATCTATATGTTATTAATTCTGGAAGGAAGGAGGATACGGAGGTTGGTGGAAAAATAGGCTTCTTTAAAGCATATATAAGCTAGGAAGTGATCTCATATACTTACAATGAATCTTTTCATCTTGAGATCCAATAATTGTTCGAAAATTGTTTCATTCAATTTCTTGATATCATCAGACTAATTGGTTATATGCTATATGTGATATTTTACAAATACCTAGCATATTGTAAGGGGGAGCGTTTTCAAAAGTTTCATTACATATTTTATAAACTCTTCCTTACTTTGAATCCTTGCACTTAATTATTTTACATATCACATTGCATCAATATTTGTCATCATCAAAAAGGGGGAGATTGAAAGCCCTAAAGCTTTTAATGTCTTAATTTTGATTAATGACAAACATTGATGAGGACTAATGTCTTATTTGTACAAGTGATAGAGTTTTTGGATTCATGATTTAATCCATGCAAGATCGAAGTTTCAAATCTTCAGGAAAGAGCTTTTGATGTCAAGCATTGAAGATAAGCGTTTCTGGATTAGATAGGATCTAGAGGTGTCGCATTATTTCTTGATTTATCTTTAGATATCTCTAGGTCTACCCCTTTGAGTAATAAGTTCTATAGGTTGCTCAATAAAAGTGAAATGATTTTCAAAATGTATTTCATTTAGATAAAACATGAGTTGGGTATTTGAAATGATTTTCCAAAATACATGCACATACTTCAAAATTCATAAAATATATTTTGCAAACTCTTGGAGTTGTTTGGAAACTTGTTCTGCATAGTTTTAATGCATGTGTGGTCGACCTGTCAAAAGTGTGGACGATCACTGATCATGCGGTCGACCAGACTTCTCAGGGTATCGTCCGTTGTATGTCCAGAACTCTCTGGAACACTTGTGGATGATGGAGCGGTCGACCGGACCTCTGAGATCATCGTCCGCAGGTTGTCCAGAGTTCTCTGGAACATTTGCGGATGATGGTGCGGACGGCTCTCCTGATTTGCGGTCGACCGCACTTCTCCTGAGTGGGATTCAAACAACCATTTTTATGACCATTGGTGCATTCATATAAATACCCAATCGTTTAAAAAACTCATTAACACTACTTTTTGAGCAAAAATCTGATCCTAACACTTCATAGAACCTCTGGAGATTATTTTGAAACCAAAACATAACATTCATATTGTGAAATCCATCAAAGTGAGATTCATACAAAATCATTGGGGTTCTTGAGCAACTTACAAGAAAATATTACTCAAAAATGTATTTATGTTTTATATTGATATATCTTCACATTAAGGTGATTTCATATAACAAACTCTTCTTATTCATATCTTGATTGATTTGCTCAAGGTTGCATTGAGCTTAAAACTCTAAGGGTTAGAGTGAGCCTTGAATCATAGAAAATTGTGATTGTATTTAGAGTATCTTTTTCATTAATTGTTGTAATAGAGATAGGTGTGTAAACAAGGTTATATTGTAAAACTCAAAGTGTTGAGTGAACCTTGGTTAGTTAAGAGGTTTGTGTTGTAAAACCCTAAGGGAATTGGGTGAGCCTCTATTGTATTTTCTCTTACTATATTAGTGAAAGGTTTTGTGAAATCCTTGAGTAGATAGCTCAAGGTAGTGGATTAGGTTTTGTTGGATAAACCGAACCACTATAAAACTTTGTGTTCTTTGCCTTCTTTTCTTGAACTCATCATTTCACACTTTGTTTGATCACCAAGTGTTTGATATTTGTTATCTTAGAAAGCCTGTTTATTTTAAAAGAGCAAAAATCGGTTAAAACCTAATGCACCCCCCCCCCTCTTAGGTTTTTCAGAAGACATCAATAAGTCATTTTTACTTGTGTGACACGGCTCCTAAATTTGGCTTTTAGATTTGAATAATTTTGTAGTATTTTTTTCCATGTCACTTTTATTACTTAACTCTTAAATAGATGTCTACCTATTTGCTCTTCCACTTTATATTACTTAACAGACTTTTTTTTACTTGTACTTTTAATGGTAGACAATATTAGATTTTAAATGCTAATACTTGAAAACATTAGTAATTTCTTTGCAATTTTAAGCTAAATAAAATATATCATATTAATGTAACTTAATTAATTTCTTTGATAGTAATTCTACAAATGGGTGTTTTGCAAGGAAAAGAGAAAAATGGATATAATTCTTGGAGTGCAGAAGATAATGTTAGACCTTTTGATTGATATTGCTAATTGTAGATGGTGTGATAGTAGTGGGTTGATAAATAAACAAACAGCTAGAAAAAAATACTTCATTTTTTGAATGAAAGGCTCAGATGTCAAAAGGCATTCTCTATGTATCAAAATCAATGAAAGGTTTTTAAGCAAATGTATAAAAAATATAATGATCTTATGAGATTTAACTTAGGTTTTGGATGGGACCCAATTACCAAAAAGTTCAGCGCTACTAATGAAGTGTGGAAAAACTACTTTGAGGTAAATCTTAGTAAGTTTTATGAGATAATTTATAATATTTACAAACCAAATCATAATGTATAAATTTTTGTGTGATTTGCCTTTGTAGTCTCATCCAACTTGTAAGCACATTCAAGCTGATACATTTGTTGACTATGATGATTTACGAATAGTAGTTTTGGTAATGCAACTGCTACAGGAACAAATTCAATTGGTTTAGGTGATGAAACAGATGCAAGAACTTATAGAGTTGAAGAGAATTCACGTCTCAATAGAAGACTATATATTTGATGAGTTTCATGAAGCGTATATATCAATTCAGCAAGATCAATCAAACAATATTACATTATATGAAAATCACATTTCTTCCCCACCTATAGTTGAAACTCACAAGGAAGCTCTTTGATGTACTCATAAATTAACTGATTTTTATGCTACTTAATAATTATATTTTGTTTAAAAATCGATTAATTATATTATTTAATAGATATATTTCACATTTTTTTCTATTTCTTTGTTTATAAGTTTTTCAGTGTATTTTAGTACATTTTGAAAATAAAAAAATAAGAAGAAATGAAGAAGAAGAAAAAAAAAATCGATGAACAATAACTCCGGTGAATAATACCGCGTCGATGATGACATCACTGCTTACGTCATAAACAGTGTCGTTGGCTTGTCAAAGTCAACAAGTCAACACGTTATAGTACTCGGAACTCAAAATGACTATTTTATCCCTAGAAATTTCCCTATAAATATGCTAGCTTTCTTTCTCATTTGAGAGACCAATTTGGCTCCAATCTTCTTCATTTCTTTTGTAATTTATTTCTTTTATTATTATCTTCATATTAATACAATTTCTAAAAATTTTAGAATAGTTTTTCAAGTCTTTTTTGTAAAATTTAGTAAAGAAATTTTGTTCGGATAATTTCAATATTTTCGAAGAGTTTATCTTTCAAATTTTCTTTCTAATATTTATAAATTACATCTTACATTTATTAAATATGTATTGTGAGTAATTTTTTTGTTAGCAAGGATATGTGTTAAGTTATTAATAAATGGAATTATGAGATAATGTTCTTTGCACTTAATTTCGATGTGAATTTATTTAACTGGACTTATAGTCGATTTACATACCTAATATTTATTTATTTTGCTTTATGCACTTTAAATATCACAAATGGATGGCCGAGCCACCTAATTAGTTTAATTTACTTTTATGTTTTTTATTTTCTTTATTATGGAATGCTAAGCCTCCTAACTAGTTTAATTTCTTTTTATATCTTTAATTTTTTTTATGAAAGGTTAAGCCTTCATACTTTTAGTTTAATTTATTTAAATGACCGGTTGAACTGTCTAATTTTTTTAGTTAATATAAATCCAATCTTTCTTTATATATATATATTAATTGAATATTTATATAATTCCTATTTTAATCAATATAATTGTGTGAATTAATTAGATTGACAATCTAGTAAATGAATGTGATTATATAGCTAGGATTATTAATCTTGTATTAATGATTCAAGTAGCATCTACTAGTTTAATTGAGTTGCAGCTCTTAACTTAATTAAATTAGTAGTGAAATTATATAATTTAAATTGTATATAGTTAAGCTGATTGTTATATACAATTTAATGTTGGTGATGCCTTATTTGTTTAATGCAATTTGATTGAGCATTCTATACATGCTGGTTGGTAGTGGTGTTTAATTAAATTAGAGATTAATCTGTCTGAGCTAATTGGGATTAATATAATTTGTAAGGATAGCAATCTGTCTAAGCTGATTGGGATTCTAAAACCAATTACTTAATAATGTCTTTATCTATGATTAATCTCATAAAAAATATAACTTGATAGTAGTTCATTGCTAACGCATTTTATATCATTTCTATTCCAAAATATTTTTAATTTTGTTTATAAATCCAAAAATATTTATTTTAATTGTTGTTTTTTTTTCTCAAAATACCAAAACATTTTCCGATTAATTGTTTTTATTTAAGAGTTGAAAAATCTCTATGGATTCTATCCATACTTTCCCTATCTACATAAGAATTGTTATGATTAAATTTGAGAATCGTACGACAGGCTTCGTCACTCTTTTTGAAAATAATGATCCTAAAAAATGAACTAGAACTTAATATAAATGACAGTTTGACTCAATCTGATTTTCAAGGGAAGATTGCTAGTTGCTTGGATTCTATTGCTAAAATTGCAATTTGAAAGTCCTAAAGCTTTTAATGTCTTAATTTTGATTAATGACAAACATTGATGAGGACTAATGTCTTACTTGTACAAGTGATAGAGTTTTTGGATTCATGATTTAATCCATGCAAGAACAAGATTTCAAGTCTTCAAAAAAGTATACAAGTCAAGACTATCAAGATTTGACAACAAGCTTTTATTGGATTAGATAGGAACTAGAGGTATAGTTTTAGAGTTATATATTTTGATATCTCTAGTTCTACCTCTAATTGAGTAATGGTTTCTAAAGGTTGCTCTATGAACTTAAAATGTTATTTCAAAATATTTTTAATATGTTTTGGTATTTTGAAAACCATGCATTGTGATTTCAAAATTTAAATGGTTCATAAACTCTTGTTGGACTGATACCATAACTTATATGGTTGATTGAAATTATCATTTGTGTGTTAGAGTATTGTTGATACACAAATGAACATGTTTCAGTCGACCTAAAGTGGTCCAGGTATCGTCCACAAGTTAGTTTATCTTGTGAATGCATGTACTGTCAAATTTGTTCATCTGCCAACCTGTGGAAGACCATGAGGTCGACCGCAGGTGAAGTGAGGTCGACCGCAAGATGAAAATTCATCATCCGAAGGTTGTCCAGTGAGCTTGCGGATGATGGTGCAGACGACTACTCTGATATGCGGTCAACCGCACTTTCTGAGTAAGTTTCCAACAGCTTCATTTTTTATCGTTGGAAACAAACCTTTGGAATTCTTTCTAAGAAGATTTTTGAGCAAAAACATTTTATATCTTGATCCTATAAAATCTTAGAAACATTTCAAAACCCTTTCTAAACATCAATCTTGTTAAAATCATTCAAGAAGGGTTTTTACATTCAAAGGTGAATTTTGAGCAATCTTGACAAGCCATTACTCAAAGAGGTGATTGTGATTCAAATTGATATATCTTCACATTAAGGTGATATCTATCAAACTCTCTATCTCTTATTATTGATTGTAATTGTATCAAGTTTGCAAGTAGCATAAAACCATAAGTGTTAGGGTGAGCCTAGTGTAGATTATTTTGTATTCAAGGTTTGTTTGTAAAACCTTTGGGTGAACCTTGAATTGAATTGTATTGTTATGATTCACTAAGAAGAGTGGTGGGATTATTGTATAATCAAGGTTGTGTTGTAAAACTCAAGGGTTGAGTGCGCCTTGATTGGTTTGAGAGGTTATTTGTAAAACCCTAAGGTGAATTGGGTGAGCCTCTTTTGTAATCTCATTTATTTGATTAGTGAAGGGATTTGATAAATCATTGAGTAGGTAACTCAAGGTAGTGGATTAGGCTTTGTTGGATAAACCGAACCACTATAAATCATTGTGTTCATTGCTCTAATTTCTGCATTTTATTCGAACACATTATTTCTCACACAACTAGCACACCAAGTGTTTGATATTTGTTGTCAAATAGGTGTTTTATTGAATTAGGTTGAAAAATCGAATAAAAACATAATTCACCCCCCCCCTCTTAGGTTTTTCACAATAGATATTCGAGGTATGCTTAGATTGATGGAGAAAAAGGAAAGAGATAGAGAAATCAATCATTTATGAAATGATATCAAAGAGACTCCATGCTCATTGGGGATAACGTGCTACTAGCCCAGGAGATCGCACACACGCTAGACAAGTGGGATCGAGGTAGCAACATTATTCTCAAGCTGTATATGGTTAAGATTATGGTTAGATTGATTGAGATTTCTTGGTGTCAAATATGGAGCACTTTGGATTTGATAAAATTTGGATAGATCATATCCAATGTTGTATCTCTAAGTGTCACTTCTCGGTCCTGGTCAACGGACAACCCACTAGTTTCTTTCCTTCGACCTGATATCTCCATCATTGTAGCTGATTATTTCTCCAGACTTCTCACATAAGAGTTCACACATTATCCTATGTTATGTATTTTATTATCACAATAAACATGTAATTAGTTTTATAGGTTGGAGAAGAAATGGATGATAAAATAAGATAAGAATTTGATGAACAAATATATGAAATTGTCAAGGTTGTGTTGTTGGCACTCCTAGCAATACTTCAAGTCTTGAAGGACCTAATGGTATTCATACATAGCAATGAGTACATAGAATGTCCTATTCATAAATCAACAAGTACATTAGGATATGATTATATTCATAGGATATTGAAAGAAGAAACTGCATTTCATTTGTGTTGAAGAACACATTTTTGCTCACTATTGGTCAGAATAATCGTTATTGTGTTACACGAAAGACGTTTGGTTGGGCACATTCTACTGCTAGCAGAAATTTTAACAAAGTTGCTTTGAACACAATTGCACCTCATATGATGGTCAAACCTGGATATGCAGTGCTAAGTAAAATAAGAAAAAGTACAAGATTTTATCGTTACTTTAAAGTAATAATTATGCAACATTCTCCATAAATATTAATTATTATTAATATAAATAATGTAATATTTTTTCTCTTTTAGGATTGCATAGGAGCTACTAACGGCACCCATACCAGCTATGGTATCTAGACGTGATGTGAGTAGCTACCGTAATCATCATGGAACAATATCATAAAATGTATTGGTGGCTTGCAATTTTGATTTGGAATTCATTTATGTTCTAGGTGGATGGGAAGATTTAGCTCATGATTCAAAACTACTAAATGATGCATTAGTAAGAAGAAATGGACTTAGAGTACCACGAGGTACACATCATTTTTAATTTTCTAGTTGTTTTATAATTTATACTTCTATGTTGTACATATGATTTATCTTTTCCTTTACATGAAGTTGAAGCTCACACATCATTGTTATATGTATTTTATATTCAAAAAAAAGAATTTCCTTGTATATAAAATACATATAACAATAATGTGTGAGTTTCCATAACAATAAAATACATTTCCATTTCCATTCAAAACACAAGCAGAACTATTGTTAGTTTGTGCACCAATGCATAATGTTTTTTGCAAAGAATGTTGTTATGATGAGTTCTCTATCAAAATGATAAAGATTTATCTCTACCAGAATTGAGAATGACGAAAATGATGACATTCTTGAAACTCAAGATCAACAAAGAGAGAATGCAAATTAATAGAGAAATAATTTTGCTTCAAATATGTGAAAAGTTGCATCGAATGAAGTGAATGAAGATTGATTTGAAACAATTAATGAGTCATTCTTTTTCAAAGTTAAGAAATTCAGTACCTTATGGATTTCCATTAGTAAAAGACAAGACTTTTATTTTGTTTTTAGATGACATAGTTATATTTGTTTTCTAATTTTTTTTTTATGATCAAGAAGTACATACATAATTTTGTTCAGCTCATCTCTACCTCTGACAAAAAAATTCACATTAAAAAATGATAGCATATATGCATTATATTTTTTTGTATAAAAAATTTTCTATTCATTGTATAATTGTAATAAAATAACAAAAATCTATCGAATTTCATGGAATTCTATTGAATCTGACAGATTATGTGAAATTCTATTAAAATTTATAAAATTCCACAAATTTTAAAAATTCCATTAAATTCTTTATTGGGGACACCCCCACAAAACACAAAGTGGGTAAAATAGCTACAATGAGAATGCCCACCTTCTCCTGACAAATGTAAATCTCCATCCTCCCAATGAATCGTGATCAAATGAAGCAATGGTTCCATTAGATGAGATAAAGGTTGTAAGTCAACATATTTCAATTTAAAGATGAGATAAAGATTAATTTTTTGAAACTTGAGATGAAGTTCAATTTTTTACATATTTGTTAGTATAAAATAATTTTATTTCTCAAAAAAAACTCATGTTGACATGTGATTTTTTTGAAGAACTTATATATATATATATATATATATATAGACACACACACACACACACACTAGCTTTGCACTTGTGTGATGCACGAGATTAAAACATTTTCATTGAGTTTGAAATATAATTAGACTTATAAAATTTAATAATAAAATTATAATATATGAAAAACCTAAGAGGGGGTGAATTAGGTTTTTATCCGACTTTTAAACCTAATTCAATAATACACATATTTGACAACAAATATCAAACACTTGGTGTGCTAGTTGTGAGCAAAAATGTGTTCAAATAAAATGCAGAAAGTAGAGCAATGAATACAATGATTTATAGTGGTTCGGTTTATCCACAAAACCTAATCCACTACCTTGAGTTACCTACTCAAGGATTTTACCAAATCTCTTCACTAATCAAATAAATGAGATTACAAAAGAGTCTCACCCAATTCACCTTAGGGTTTTACAAATAACCTTCCAACCAATCAAGGCTCACTCAACCCTTGAGTTTTACTACACAACCTTGATTATACAATAATCTCACAACTCTCCTTAGTGAATCCTCACAATACAATTCAATTCAAGGTTCACCCGAACACTTAGGTTTTATGCTACTTGCAACCTTGATACAATTACAATTAATAATAAGAGATAGAGAGTTTGATAGATATCACCTTAATGTGAAGATATATCAATTTAAAGCATAAATACCTCCTTGAGTAATTTGTTTCTCTAGATTGCTCAAAAACACCAATGATTTAGTAAAGATCATTCTATGATGATTTTCACAATGTAAATGTTATGAAATGGTTTCAAAATGATTTTAAGATGTTTTATCAAGAGTAAGAATCAGGTTTTTGCTCAAAAAGTCATTTAACTAAGTTTTTCAAACAATTGAGTATTCATATGTATGCTCCAACGGTCATAAAAATGATGTTGGAATCCCACTCAGGAGAAGTGCGGTCAACTGCATATCAGACGGATCATCCGCACCATTATCCGCAAGTGTTCCAGAGAGGTCTGGACATACTGCGGACAATAATCTGAGTAGTCCGGTCGACCGCACATGCATCTAAACTATGCAAAACAAGATTCCAATCAATTCCAAGAGTTTGTGGAATACATTTCATAGAATTTCAAGTATTTGCATGTATTTTGAAAATCATTTCAAATACCCAACTTATATTTTATCTATATGAAAAACATTTCACTTTTATTGAGTAACCTATAGAAATTATTATTCATAATGGTAGACCTAAAGATACCTAATAGATATAAAAAAAATATAGCACTACACCTCTAGATCTTATCTAATCCAAAAACTGTTATCTTCAACGTTTGACAACATATGATCTTTCCTGAAGACTTGAAACTTCGATCTTGCATTGAATAGACATATGAATCCTAAAAGACCAACACTTATACAATTAAGCCATTAGTCCTTATCAATGTTTGTCATTAATCAAAGTTAAGACATTAAAAGTTTTAGGGCTTTCAATATAAAATAAAAAAATGATTATAATACATTTAATTTGATATATGTTCTAATTTAGTATTACACTCGTGCGATGCACACACTTTTTAAGACAATTTTCAAAATAGAATATCGATTATGATATTGTAGTAAAGTCCACAAAATCTTGTGAGACTTGCAACATTACTTATAGTATGGTAACCATTTTAGAAGCTATATATCTACTTTGACTTCATGAGATATTTTAGAAGTTTATTTTTGTGTAATGTTTGCTTAGACTATGATATATTAACAAACACGTAATCTTACTTTATGAATTACAAAACCTCAATTATGATCAAATACTTTTCAATACACTTCAAATATAAAAATGCACCAAAATTAGTGAAGTCGATGCTTTAGGTACTTCCTTAGTTCAGAATTGAATCTTCATATTTCTATTTTAGTTTGTCTAAAATTAAATGTCAATTTTCCTTAAATAAACATATTTTTTTTATCCAAACATTCATTAATAACCTCTTTAATTTAAAAAATTTATATGTCACTAACTCATAAGTTTCATCAATCACTACATTTACATTTCACTGACTAATGGGTCCTACCATCCATTAAATTAATATCAAGAATGATTTAGTAACTTAATTAAAGTCAAAAGTGAATATTTAATTCTAGATAAATGAAATAATTGACACATAAGCTATATACCTAAATTAATGCAAATTTAATCTTGTTGGATAATTTTGCTCAAAAGTTAGTGAATAATGACTAATGTCTAATTTGCATTTATCTTAGTTTTTGGAAGGGCCAATGTTATTTTTACATAAGTAGAGAACTTGCTATTGAAAAATATAGTTAGTAAGTATAACACAAATGCATAATTTCCATGTTTTACTTTGGAGAATAGTGTCATTAAAAATGTAGATAGTAGATGAATGGATTTAGACCTTAACACTGAATCTCAATTGTCATGATCGAGTCTCTATTATGTATTAATCTGTGTAGGTTTTTGAATGGCAATGGGCTAGTGTCTTTCTTTAGAATGTTTTGTTTTTTTTACCTAATAGGTTGCTTGCAATGTTTTAGAATTCATAGAGGTCTCAGATTTCCTTTATCAAAGGTAAGCATTTCAAATCCTCAATAGCACATGCCTTCAATTCAATTATAATCTAGTTGGTTGTTATTTTCTTTCACTTTTGACAAAGGACAATTCAAATTATTATTTGATATATACATATCTCCCAAAATTATACAAAGTACTTCCATACTTGTATGGACCATGTGAATCTATCATAAAATAAAGTTTTAAAAAACTATACAAAGTATTTCTACCAGGTATAGGTCACAAAAATCTATCATAAAATAGAACACAAATTCAAAAAGCATTCCTAAAGAAATTCGAATGCAACTAATTAAAACAAAGTACATATATTAGTTGAACATAAATTTCACCATCAACCCAAAACATATTTCCAAATTGTATTAAAAGTACTATTAAGCCTTATTAAACCCAAGCATAGGCAATATACTAATTAGTTATAATTCATTCTGAAATCAACTATGTAATTTCATTGTTCCCAATTTAACCAAGTTCTTGATGTCTTGATACTCTAGAAGTTGTGTCATCGCAATCACTATTAGTCCACCATAATCGCAATCAAGTCCATCATCTTATCTTGTAAATTCTGCCAAAAAAAAAAAAAAGATCAAAATATGAATTATCCAACAACAATCACATGAAAATAAAATGATTGTAATGAGCTTTTAGGAACGGATTGTTAGTTATGCACTTAAATGTAATTATTACATTTATTTTTTTAGTTGAAATTAAATAAATTGTTTTTCTTTATGTTTGAACCTATTTATGTCCATGAATTATTTTGATATTATAAATCAAATGTTTATTTGCTAAAAGTAGAAAGACTTGATTTATAATTTGTTTCAAAATTAATTATCCGACATGCATAAATAAATTTGGGTAATTTATTTTAGTGATTGTCCTAATTTTATTAAAGTCTGTCTTTGACTTTGGTAATAAAATTAAGAATATATTTTGATATATTAGATTGGAACAGTTATGTTTAATTTGAGTTTATTGACTATACAAATTAAACAATAAAGATTTTTGTACATGATACCTTAATCTAGAAAAGATACCAAATGTTTATTCCGCATTTTTTTTCTCAATGTCAATAAGCCTGCACTTTTAGAGAGAGAAATAACAACTTGGTTTTAATCCTTGGAGATTACACCGGAGAAGGCTTGGAGGTCTAGAGTCTTGTCAAAGACCAAAGCTTTCGTTTTGATTGGAGATGATATCTATTGAGGTATATCTTCTACCTTGTCTTTGTAAATTTTAATAAGGTAGACACATAAATATATTCGATCATTATAACTAACACAAACATCTCTACCTTGAATTTTTTCTGTTTTCATCATCCCTTTCAATTCTTGGTTTTTCGACTTTAGAGCTGATATCTTGGTGATTTAAACAAATTTTACATTTTTCTTCTTGGGAATTAATTTTAATTCTAAGAATTTTTTTAATCAAAATTTAAATGCATTTTAAAATATTATTTTTAGAAAAAAAATATAATTAATGTATTGAAACTAAATAACTTAATTTATGTTTTATTCCAAAAACATAAAATGGAAAAATAGTGAGAAGGGAAATGAGCATTTTTTTGCAGAAAATTATAGTGAGAGAGAGAGAGAGAGGGAGATATTATTATATTAGAGAAAGGGAGAAGGGAGAAAATGTGTGAATAAATAATTGGAGATTTGAATAGATTCATAAAATTGTTAGGATGTTTAACAAATTTTAAAATTTATTAAGAACCAAGACTATTGAAATTGTAAACTTAATAGACTAAAACATATAAGGTTGCAAACTTAGAGATTAAATTAGCTGATATTCATTATGGTTTGACACTTTTACCTTTAAAAGTGTCCTATGTGAATATCACATGCCTTGCTTGGTTGCATTTTGATTGGTCTTTGGTTGGAAGGACCAAAATAGTTACTTTAATTTTTTTTCTTTTCTCTTTTTTCAATTAGCGACAGTATCCAGAGATACACGACCCTGATTAAATTTTCGTGGAAGAGTCAATTAGGGCACTAAGGCACAATTCAATGACACTTGGTTGGCAATAGCACATGCAAGACATCACTAAAGTAAGGTCGTGCCCAAGGTGAGTCAAACCCTCGACTTTTTACATGGCAAGCCAAGAGAAGTTCAAAGGCAGGGTTTGTCACTTGGCAAGCAAGGTGAAATTTGAAAATTTTTAAAGAGACCTCAAAGGTAAAAAAAAACAAGACAAGAGGGATCAAAATAGAAAAATATCAAGAGTAATTGGTATGTTTAGTACTTGACTTTTTCACCAAAAATAGTTTTGGTATCCGACCTTTTTTTTCATACTTTTTGGTACTCAACTTTTTTTACTTTGATAATTTTGGTTCATTTCAACAAAAAAAGGGTCAAGTAAAAACGTTGAGCCCAAAACTATAATTAAAGAATGTTAGGTACTAAATATACCGGTTACTCATTTAGAAAAAAATAGTTCTCTTTTAATTTTTGCCCTTTATAATTTTATCAAAAGTCAACTCTAGCATTGACTCGATCGTTTTTTGGTCAGAAATAACAAAAACTATCGAAGTAAAAAAATTTAAGTACAAAAAAGTATATAAAAAAAAGTTGAGTACCAAAACTATTTTTGATGAAAAAGTTGGGTACTAAATGTATCAATTACTCAAATATCAAACTTAAGGACGGAATTCGCAAATAGCCTAAAATAAAATTTAAGTAAACTGCGAAAAAAAACCAAAACCCGGAGAGGGGGGAAGGGGGACAGAGAGAGAGAGAGAGAGAGGGAAAATCAAAACCCTTTAAATCCTTTAAACCCTCAAAACCCTTTTTCCTACCAGTTTTTTCAATTCAACTTCACCATTGAATCAAAATTTCTCTTCACGTTCTTTGAGATTTAAGCGCGAAATCTTGTTAAACTCCGTGGGTTTGAAACTTGTTCCCTAATTGATGAAAATTGCAGTTTCGTGTAGCGGCTAATTAAGCAAAACGAAAGCTTTTGTGACGGTTAAGAAGACTTGATGGCTTGGTGCAATGAGATTGTGATGCGTGATGTTACCAATGCTTGCCTTGTCATTGGCAACTGCATCAACAGAGACGTGGCCTCTCAGCTTGACCTGGAAGAAGCTCTGGAAGCTTCTCGATACGCTAGCCATCCCTATACTGCTCATCCTAGAGAGGTAATTTTGTTTCTTTTCTTGGGTTTAAATTTTATTTTGTATGGTTTCTGGGTTTGGAGATAACAGTATTTTCTTTTACATTCTTCAAAATATTTGAGCCTTTCTTTAATTATTCTTCCCCACCACCAGAAGGAAAAAAGAAAAGAAAAACAGTTGATTTGAGTCTGTTTTGAGTTAGTCTAGAATGGACCTAATAGCAGGGAAAGAAAACCAATTTTGTATCTGCATTCTTTCTTCTCATCTTTGGTGAGATTAAATGTTAGAAGATATAGAGAGAAAGAAGTTTTAGCTTTTGTGTTATTTCTGGAGTACTGCCCGTTCAAATGCTTTACTGAGGAAAAAATTGCATTTGGATGGTGGGAGGTGAAAAATACTGAACTTTGGTAATGATTCTATATTCTGATGATGCAGTAATATTTTAATTGAGTTTCTGGCAGGTATTTTAGGTGTTAAAATTGAATGGTAAAGAAGTATAACTTGGTTTCTGAGCAAGGCTTGTTTGGAATTTCTTGTTTTGCATGAATAGGAGCCTATGAAATGGAAAGTTGTTTCCTGGATGTAGCAAAAACCAATGCTTGAGGCTTCAATGTTGCCTGGGAAGAATTGATGGGTGCAACTTTTACTGGGGCTTGTGGTCCAGGGGATTTTATATACCTTGTAGTAATTGACTCATCAAAGAAAAAATATTGTCCTCTTATAATTTATTTTTTGTACTAGATATATTTTTCTTGTTTCTTTTATCTATTATAAGGGTATTCCAATGTCAAATGTAACTTTAATGTGCTGAAGTATTTTATCTCTTTCGTTTAGCCAGATTTTGGAAACAGTAGCATATTTTTTCCCCATATTTGACAGCGTGTGGCCTAAGAGGGGCTTTAGTGCGTCTTAGTTATGTAAATAGGTCATTGAAGTTTAACTTATTCATATGAATGCTGCAAGAATTGTGAAATTTTTTCATCAAGTACTAATGCACTTATAGCCTTCTTAAATGTAGTCACTGTACTTCAAGTATGCTTCTCCTTTTTCTGTTTCGGTTCAGTATTAAATTCAGGATGCAATTTGTTATTGCAGTGGCCACCTTTAGTTGAAGTTGTGGATACTTGGGAGTTACCTTCTGTACTTATTGAAAGGTATAATGCATCTGGTGGAGAGGGAACTGCTTTATGTGGAATTTTTCCAGAGATACGCCGAGCATGGGCCTCAGTGGATAATACTTTGTTTATGTGGCGGTTTGATAAGTGGTAAGCATTGTGAATTTGCAGCCATCAAGGAAGATTTTCCATAGTTATGTTGTTAATTGTTGATTAAAATATATTTAAGTGTGAATTAATTTGGTCAATCTGAAATTTGATTTGAGATGTGATTAAACACTTAAGGTGCAGTTGCTTTGATGAGTCAATGTGCAAATACAGAATTGTTCTCTTTTGTGATTTTAGCTTTTTGGTTCAAATATTACTTTTTCATGTAGGGATGGCCAATGTCCTGAATATAGTGTGGAGGAACAAGCTATTTGTGCCGTTGGTTTATCCAAAACCAAGCCTGGCATCTTTGTTGAGGCTATTCAGTATCTCTTAATCTTGGCCACTCCTGTTGAGGTGGGTATATTCCAATTTGTCCGATATCTATATGAAGTAGCTTTACCTGTACTGTTGCTATTTTCCTGTCATATCATTGTAAGAATTAGTGCTGTAGATATAGCATTTTATGCATCAAATTATTATGTTCATGCCAACAATGCTTGAGTATTTTCTCTTCCCATCTCTTGAAAATATGTCTTGTTGATTTTGTAAGATCAGGAAAGGAAGAAATTTTGGAATTTCTTATAAAACAAACCCTTTACTTTATTTGACTTTGCCTTCCTGTTAATTATTTCCTTTTATCTTGAATTAATGAGCTGATGAGATTATTTTTGGGTAGTTTTTAATAAAGTGTACTAGATGTGGCATTGGTCTTTCGACTCTTTTCAGCCATGACTATCTTAAAGGTTATCATTAGTTATACTTAATAAGCATAGTTCAATATCAGTTTAATTGTTAATGTGTAGCACTATCTTAGATTATTTGTTTATGTGTTTTGGAGATTCTTGTACGATGGTTTGGATAGCATTAATTACATATTTTCTTTGGATCTTTAAGTAGTTGAAACAATATTTATCGGTCTGTAAATTGGTCTTATGCTCTGATAGAGAAATTAACCTTGTTTCTCTAATTAAATCCTGTTGATGAATCTTTTTAGTCTCTCCATCCCATTTTATTTGTCTCACTTTTAGTAGAAAAGTTATCCCATTTTATCTATCTCATTAGGAAGTCAAGGGTGAATTAATTGCCATTTTTCCAAATTTACCCCCTCTTTAATAGAACTCTTTTTTCCAAAAAAATTTAAATGCAATACAAAGTAGTTTGAACTTTGAAAATGGAGAGAAAATATTTAAGCTACTAGCAAGGAGTAAATAGCTCTGAAAATTTGAGTATACTTAAAAGGGAGAGAAAATAGATTGGGTCTTTGAGGTAAATTTAGAACAAATGGATTGAGTAACTAAAAGAACAACTAAGTTAGCTGAGACAAATAAAATGGGATGGAGGGAGTATTTCTTTTGGTAAAAGGATAACTTGTGTAGCAACATACCTTCTCCAACATGATGAATCTAATCCTGGTGAAGTTTACCTGATCTCATTCATAGATCTTAGTTGCTTGGAATTTCATGGACGGACTGTGGTGACATCACTAGAACATGTTTGCCTTCATCAAACATCTTGTGTAGATACATCTTCTCAAAATAGTGTTGCTAAAAGAAGAATAAACAATTTTTTGAAACTGCTAGAGCTTTGTTATTCCAAATGCAAGTTTCCAAACATTTTTGGGTTGACGTTGTTTCTATAGCTTGTTTTTTAATCAATTAAATGCCCTCTTCCATTCTATCTGGTCAATCCCATTTTCATAATCTTTTTCCTAATAAGAACATGTTTCCTATTGAACTTAAGATATTTGATTGTACTTTCTTTATTCGAAATGCTCGTCCTTAAATTACTAAACTTTATCCTAAATCTTTGAAGTGCATCTTTCTTGGATATTCTCGTGTACAAAAAGGATATTGGTATTATTGTCCTAAACTTAACAGTTCCTTTGAGTCACATGATGTTACATTTTTTGAATATACATCATTTTCTCCATTATCTAGTTCAACTAGTCAGGGGGAGGATGATGAGGTGCTCATCTATCATGTCACGTCAACACTTGATTTCCCTCTCACCTCTTCTACTCGTATTCTTATAACACAAACCTATTTCCGACAGGCACCACCTAACCTTAACTTAACTTCAGTCCTTGAGTTTGTTATTGCACTTGTTCCCACTCCATCTCCATGTCCTGATGCCACAACTTCTTTGTCATCAGATCTGGTCTCTAGTGATGATTTACCCATTACTCTTGGTAAAGGTAAACGTACATGCACTATCCTATATCTTCCTTTGTTTCTTATCACCATCTGTCATCTTTTTCTTGTTCGCTTATTACATCTCTAGATTCTATCTTGGTCCCTAAAACTGTTCGTGAAGCTTTAGCTCATTTTGGCTGGCGCACTGCTGTGATTGAAGAGATGAATGCTTTGAATGCAAATGGTACTTCGACCTTGTAATAGTTACCTGTAGGAAGCAAGACTATTGGATGTAAATGGACGTTTGCAGTTAAAGTTAATCCTGATGACTCTATTACTCGCTTGAAAGCTCACCTTGTTGCTAAAAGATATGCTCAAACATATGGTGTGTATTATTTTGATACATTCTCTCATGTTGCTAAACTTACATTTGTGCGGCTCTTTGTTTCTATGACATCTACTTATCATTGGTCTTTGTATCAATTAGACATCAAGAATGCTTTTCTTCATGGTGATCTTCAAGAGACAGTCTATATGGAGCAACCACCTAGTTTTGTTGCACAAGGGGAGTATGGGAATCTGTCGCCTTCGTAAATCTTTATATGGCTTGAAATAAAGTTCTTGTGTTTGGTTTGGTAAATTTAGTCTAAGTTAAGAAATTTGGCATGAAGAGAAGTAAGTCTGATCACTTTGTTTTCTACAAAAGATCTGGTGGAGGTATTATTCTATTAGTTGTGTATGTGGATAATATTGTAATCACTTATAATGACTCTAAAGGAATTTCATCGCTTAAAACCTTTCTTCACACTCAGTTTCATATCAAAGACTTGAGGAAGCTAATGTACTTCTTAGGAGTTGAAGTGAATAGAAGTAAGAAAGAAATATTCTTATTTCAAAGGAAACTATCTTACTGTGACTTGTTCAGATATTGCCTACTTAGTTAGTGTGGTAAGTTAGTATATGTCATCTTCAATTGTTGATCATTGGAAGGTAGTGGAATAAATTTTATTCTATTTAAAAGGAGCATCTGGATGTGGAATTTTGTATGATGATCATGATCATACTAAGATTGAATATTTTTCAGGTAGGGTCCAAGGAAGATCGGAGATCCATTACTGGGAATTGTGTCTTTGTTGGAGGCAATATAGTTTCATGGAAAAGCAAGAAACATAATGTAATTTTATGGTCAAGTGCAGAATTTGAATACATGGCTATAGCTAAGTTTGTGTGTGAGATATGTGGATGTATCAACTTCTTAATGAAGTAAGTTTTAAAGTCTCAATACTAACGAAGTTATAGTGTAACAATCAAGCTGCACTTCATATTTTCTCTAATCCAGTCTTTCATGAGCGAACTAAATATATTGAGATTGATTGTCATTTTGTTCATGAGAAGGTTCAACAGGGATTGATCTACAGGTTATGAAGAACAATTAGGAAATATTTTCATAAAGACTCTCAATGGGGTTAGGGTTGATTATCTTTGTAACAAGTTGGACATGATTGACATCTATGTTTCAACTTGAGGGGGAGTGTTAGATAGCCTAACATAGATTAGGTAGATTAGGTAGATAGCCTAACATTAATTAGGCATTTCTCAATATTCTTATGTGTGTATATATATGTAACCATATTGTTCATAGGAATACACAAGATTCATTTCTCTCTGATTAATCACAGTTGGAAATGGATGAATTTTTTTCTGAATCCGGACCTTTTGATGAGTATTATCTGGTCACATTGAGTAACCTAATATTTGTGTCCTATATGCATCTCATTTCAAGGAGACAGAGAGTGCTTGTTATAGCCCATGCTTCTAACACCAATATTTAAATTGTATTGGAATACCTGCTAGTTATATTTTGGCTGTGTTACTGGAATTATCACTGTTGCTTCAATTGCACAGTATATTAGTTTTATGTGTGTACTTGTGTGTGTTTTCTTAGTAACTGTTTCCCTGCTTGTATTTTCCTTTTTGCTGATCAATTCATTTTGTTGTAACTCTTTAAGGATTTTTTGATCATTCTATGACTATTGAATGTGCTGTTCTTTTACGTTATTAACCTGGGTCATATAATACTTTGTATTGTCTTGCAATCAGTTGATCCTTGTAGGAGTTTGTTGTTCTGGGAGGGGTGATGGAACTGATCCATATGCTGAGATTGCCCTCCAGCCATTGCCAGAGTATAGAATACCTTCTGATGGAGTGACAATGACTTGTATCACTTGCACGGATAAAGGTCAAATATTTCTATCTGGGCAGGATGGTCACATATATGAACTGCAATACACAACAGGTTCAAGTTGGCAAAAACGTTGTTGCAAAGTTTGTCTAACTTCAGATTTGAGAAGCGTCATTTCAAGGTATGACCTTTTATCTTCTGAATAAACCTCATGATCAGCATTTTAGGGTTCCTATGAATGAATTTCATACTTGTGTAAAAAGTTTTCCGATTTCAATTATAATCTGCAGTATAGAAAAGGTTTCTTATTTTGTCAGTATCTAGTTATTATCTTTGCCTTGTCTTTGGATCTTGACCTGTGATCTTACTTGTGTCCAATTGTGTGATTTATGTCTGTGTTTCTTTTTCTGCAGGTGGGTTGTTCCAAATGTATTCAAATCTGTTGACCCGATTGTTGAAATGGTGGTTGATAACGAGAGACATATTCTCTATGCACGAACTGAACAGATGGAGATCCAAGTCTTTTCTCTTGGACCAAATGGGGATGGGCCACTTAAAAAGGTTACAGGACAGAGAGATTTGATCAGTCAGAAGGATCCAAACTATGGTAGTAGGCAGCCAGCTGGGTCAAGGACCCCATCTAGATCAACTAAAACATCTATTGTTAGCATTTCTCCTTTGTCTATCTTAGAATCAAAGTGGCTACACCTTGTTGCCATCTTATCAGATGGCAGAAGAATGTACCTTACAACTGTTCCATCTGGGGGAACTAATGGTGCTCTTGGAGGTCTGAGTGGTCTTGGTGGCAATCATCAGAGACCTAGCTGCTTAAAAGTTGTAAGTACAAGGCCTTCTCCTCCTCTAGGAGTCGGTGGTGGACTTGCATTTGGTGCTTCATCTCTTTCTGGTGTATCTCATAATGAAGATCTGTCACCTAAGATAGAATCTGGTTATTACTCTGCTGGCACGTTTGTCCTTTCTGATTCATCGTCATCAACTAGTTCTTCTCTTCTAATTGTGAACAAGGATTCAAGCACAAAATCATCTTCATCCAGTAGCTTTGGAGCTGGGGTTAGGAGTTCTCGTGCACTCAGGGAATCTGTGTCTTCCCTTCCCATTGAAGGTAGAATGCTTTTTGTAGCAGATGTTCTCCCATTGCCAGATACAGCAGCCATTGTGCAGTCACTTTATTTACAACTAGAGTTCTGTGGATTTGATAACACATGGGAATCCTGTGAAAAGGCATCTGGAAAGCTTTGGGCAAGAGGTGATCTTTCAACGCAACATCTATTACCAAGAAGGAGAGTTGTAGTTTTCAGTACCATGGGCATGATGGAAGTAGTCTTCAATAGACCAGTTGATATCTTGAGGAGATTGTTAGAGTCCAGTTCACCAAGATCGTTATTAGAGGACTTTTTCAATCGTTATGGTGCTGGAGAGGCTTCTGCGATGTGTTTAATGCTGGCTGCAAGAGTTATCTATACTGAAAGCCTCATAAGCAATATTGTTGCTGAAAAAGCAGCAGAAGCTTTTGAGGATCCAAGACTAGTTGGATTACCCCAACTAGAAGGCAGTGGTGTGTTGTCTAGTACTAGAGCTCCAGCTGGGGGATTTAGCATGGGACAGGTTGTTCAAGAAGCTGAGCCCGTATTTTCAGGTGCTTATGAAGGGCTCTGCCTGTGCTCATCAAGGTTGCTCTTTCCTTTGTGGGAGCTTCCTGTTTTTATTGCAAAAAGTGGGACTGGTTCTTCAGATGCTGCTCCTGATAGCATGGTAGTTATATGCAGACTCTCTGTTGGGGCAATGCGAATACTTGAAGACAAAATTCGTTCCATAGAAAAGTTTTTAAGTTCTAGAAGAAATCAGAGAAGAGGGCTCTATGGTTGTGTTGCTGGTCTAGGGGATTTGACGGGTTCAATTCTCATTGGAACTGGTTCAGATTTGGGTGCAAGTGATAGAAGTATGGTGCGAAACTTGTTTGGTGCTCATTCTCGGAATACTGATAGGATTGAAAGTGGATCTTCAAGTAAAAGGCAGCGGCTTCCTTATAGTTCTGCAGAACTAGCTGCAATGGAGGTAAATTAAGATCTGAGTCTTTGTCCTGTATTTTTGTTGTATACATCACAATAATTTTTCAAATGAATGGGATGTTGCTACAGGTGCGGTCAATGGAATGTATCAGGCAGTTACTCCTTAGGTGCGGTGAAGCCCTTTTCATGCTGCAACTTCTTTCGCAGCATCATATAACACGCTTAATTCACAGCTTCGATGCAAATTCAAAGCATGCAATAGTTCAATTGACATTTCACCAACTGGTGTGTGAGGAGGAGGGTGACAAACTTGCTACAAGGCTTATTTCTGCTCTTATGGAGGTAGTAACATGCTGCTATTGGACTGATGTTTTGGTTTTGGTCAAAAGTTTCTTCTTCAAACACTCATATGGACTGATATAGTAGTCTTAAGACATATATCTACACCTGTAATGATGATGTGTTACTTCAATATAGACATTTCTCTTACATGTTATATTATTGTTGTTCCAGTACTATACTGGCCCTGATGGCAGGGGTACGGTAGATGATATTAGTGCCAGGCTACGGGAGGGTTGTCCAAGCTATTACAAAGAGTCTGATTACAAATTTTACCTTGCTGTTGAATGTCTTGAGAGAGCTGCAGCTGCTAATGATTCAGAGGAAAGGGAAAGCCTGGCCAGAGAGGCCTTCAATTACCTAAGTAAAGTACCTGAGTCTGCAGATCTGCGAACTGTTTGCAAACGTTTTGAAGATTTGAGGTTTGTTAAATCTAAATCCTGTCCTCTTCCCTGCTTCTTGCTTAATCAGTCATTTAAGGATCTCTACTTTCTCTTATCCCCCTTTCTTCCCCTTTCCACCCCTTCCAACCAAAAAGGAGTTATCACCTTATAACATCCTAAGGAACTTGCAGATTCTATGAAGCTGTTGTTCGCTTGCCTTTGCAAAAGGCTCAGGCACTGGACCCCGCATGTGATGCTTTTAACGAGCAAATAGATGCAGCAACTAGAGAGCATGCCCTTGCTCAACGTGTGCAGTGCTACGAGATCATTGCAAGTGTTTTGTCTTCTCTAAAGGGTGATATTTCAAGAAAGGAATTTGGCTCTCCTATCATACCTGTTGCACAATCTAATCTGGATCAAGCTTCCCGTAAAAAATTCATTTCCCAGATTGTCCAACTTGGAGTCCAATCATCTGATAGAGTCTTTAACGAGTATCTATATCGGAGATTGATTGATCTAGGCCTTGAAGATGAGTTGCTGGAATATGGAGGCCCTGATTTGGTGCCTTTCTTGCAAAGTGCCGGTCGTGAACCATTGCATGAGGTTTGTCTATATTTACATGTTATCCTTTTAGTCCATTACACTGTTTAGATCATGTTTATTTTCTGTCTTTAGACTATCATGATGTCAACGGTGGGAAAGGTCATTGACTTGTATACCTATTAAAAGGAAAAAGAAAGGCCTGTGACTTTTGTAATGATGAGGTTTATTATTGATACACCATGTAATGCTGTGTACCTAGGTCCAAGCTGTCTCGGCTGTGACATCTCCAGTTTCTCCACTTGGACAATCAAGAATACCTGTTCCAAAGAATCAAGCAAAGTACTTTGAGCTTTTGGCACGTTATTATGTGTTGAAGCGGCAGCATGTTCTTGCTGCTCATGTGTTGGTGAGACTTGCTGAAAGACGTTCCAGTGATGAAGCGGATACACCTACACTTGAACAAAGGTTCATTCTCTCTTACTGAGAAATATTAATATACTCTTAGCCGCTTAAAGGAAGCATGAGGAGTAAACTAAAAAGTATTTTTGATCTGGATATATAAAGTAGTTGACAAGTGGTGTTACAATACATACATGCAATGAAAATATATAAGGGGAAGAATAGCCAACAGAAGGTTCCAAAACAATATGTCGCTACTCAGAATAAAGTAATCTGGAACCAAGAAGATACTATTTAATACAATCACTCAATAGATTAATAAAATTCTGTTTCTTCCTTTGTGGTCCGTATTCTGTATCAGATTTCTAGGTAACATACTTGGTAGATATCCATGTTTGTCATCCCATAAATATGGTTTAATAATATTTCATGACTTCGTGGTATTTGAGAGGCAAGGAGTTACTTTCCAAACTTATTGTGCTATCTTTTTTCACCTATCAGTTAAAGCAAAACTAACCTATGTTCTATGAGCCACCTCCTGTTGCATCATGGGCAGACACTTCGATGAACCACCAACTACTACTTTGCTGGCTACATTCTCTCTCTAAACTTGGAGATTGTGAGGAAGGAGCGAGAAATATCTATTAATTAATTGGTATTTCTGTTGCTGGAATGGATATATCCACTTCTCATGGGGAAATTACTTCTTTAACTTACATCTGTTTTAAATAGAGATCTTTGAGGCTCACTGGAGTCTTGATGTTTATAATGCTGGTTGCCCTGGAACTTCATTTATATGCTGTTCTTTTGTTGACTGTGTCAATGACTTGCTATTTTGATTTTGTCAAGCTGAAGATAGCAATAACTAATGTAGGAATTGTTAGTTGGGTGTGTTTTGGCTTCCTGCATATTTTCTTTTAAGTGATTTATTATATTTGATTAATGGCATCTTGAGCATATCTTGAAATTTTAGGATCACACACATTTTGTAGAACATACAATATCTGCTCTTCTTTTTCCCTTGTATGCACTTTTAGTAGTTTAAAAGCACGAATATGGATACTGACATGATCTTTTCTCAAAATAGTTGTAAAAACCATGACTAATTTTGCCTGATATTATACTCATGGTAAAATAGAATATAGAGAAATTATATTTGTTTCAAATAGGTTGAGCTTTTGAATGGTATAAAAATATTGAATCTCTTGTATTTAGAGTACAAATTGGCCAAAATACAAGTTGCATGCCACTTAAACATGCATGATCTTCCAAATTGTTGTAGAGATATTAATGATTTAAAATAATAAAATATCTCCTTGTGTGTTGAGATGGTTCCAAGAAATTGGGGAATACTGGAAATTCTGTAGCAAGAAGCAGAAATTTTCTTTTGAGTTTTAATGGCTTGATGCTGTGGTATACACTATTTGATATCCACCACATATAGTAGGCTCAGATCTTTTCAAGAAAAATCTTGCAAATATGGTTTGCAGAAATGTCCACGTAGTATCTGAAGGCACAATTTTTGCAGCTTGAAAGTTTTGTTTTCATGGGTCTGTCTCGTAAGGTGTTTATGACTTGTTCAGTGATAGTAAGTAATTGCATATTTCTTCTTGATTGTGCTTATAGGTTTCAATTTGGAGCTTATGTGCAAATTGTGCCACCAGCTTTCCTTTTAAAAGATGATTGCAATGTTTAGTTTCTGATCTTTTGTCTAATCCTTATATCTCTCTGAGTCTATGTTGGAATTACACTCAAGAATGATCCATCTGTGGGATACTTTTCTGGTGATACATAACTATTGGTCTCTTCTTTCCAGAATTTGATGTTTTCTGTTATGTATGACTTCACTTTTGGGTCATTATTTTGCATCTGTTAACCATCCCTTTCTTTTCGGTGAAAAGATTTTCTATTTTGTGCATGCAAAGTCATGGGTAAAAGCACTCAGGTCAATGGAATTCTGTTGGAGATAGAAATTAAGGTGATGTCTTATGATGCTTACCTGATGATGTTCAGTCAAACTTTAGACATTGTCAACTAGAAATCGCGTTTGCATTGTGGCCTTGATGCATTGTGGCATGTATGTATTGGATTGTTCATTTATACCACAGCTGTAATTCTAATGCAGTCATCTGAGACTCTCTACAGCAAAGAGATGGGGAGTGATGCGTTACATTGAATTACAAAATACATACTGATTTTGGATTGCTCTGCTACTTGTTAAAGAAATGTAATTCATTACATAGTTCTTACTCTATGTCCCATTTATTTCTCACTATTAGTAGAAAATTTGTCCCATATTTATCTGGCTTATTATGAAATCAAGGCTGAATTAATTGTTGAAAAATCTAAGAGGGGGGTGAATTAGATTTTATCTGATTTTTTAACCTAATTCAATAAAATATCTCTTTGACAATAAATATCAAACACTTGGTGTGCTAGTTGTGTGATAAATAATGTATTCAAATAAAATGCAGAAATTAGAGCATTGAACATAATGATTTATAGTGATTCGATTTATCCAACAAAACCTAATCCATTGCCTTGAGTTACCTACTCAAAGGATTTATCAAATCCCTTCACTAATTAAATAAATGAGATTACAAAAGAGGCTCACCCAATTCACCTTAAGGTTTTACAAATAACATTTTAACCAATCAAGGCTCACTCAACCCTTGAGTTTTACAATACAACTTTAATTATACAATAATCTCACCACTCTCCTTAATGTGAAGATATATCAATTTGAATCACAATCACTTCTTTGAGTAATGACTTGTCAAGATTGCTCAAAATTCACCTTTGAATGTAAAAACCCTTCTTGAATGATTTTTAACAAGATTGATGTTTACAAAGGGTTTTGGAATGTTTCTAAAATGTTATAGGATCAAGATATATAATGTTTTTGCTCAAAAAAATATTCTTAGAAAGAATTTCAAAGGTTTTGGTATTTAAAGGTTTGTTCCCAACGGTAAAAAATGAAGCTGTTTGAAACCCACTCGGGAGAAGTGCGGTCGTCTGCAAATCAGTCGGGACAACCTTCGGATGATGATTTTTCATCTTATGGTTGACCTCACTTCACTGCGGTCGACCTCATGGTCGTACACAAGTTGACAGATGAACAAATTTGACAGCACTTGCATTCACAAGATAAACTAACTTGTGGATGATACTTGAACCACTTTAGGTCGACTGAAACATGTTCATTTGTGTATCAACAATACTCTAACACACAAATGATAATTTCAATCGACCATATAAGTTATGATATCAATCCAATAAGAGTTTATGAACTATTTAAGTTTTGAAATCACGATGCATGGTTTTCGAAATACCAAAACATATTTTAATATATTAAAAACATTTTGAAAAAACGTTTTAAGTTCATAGAGCAACTTTTAGAAACCATTACTCAATTAGAGGTAGAACTAGAGATATCAAAACTATTGAACTTCAAGTATCTTTCTTTAGATGGTTTCTCCTCTTTGCATTGAATTCTCTCCTTTTGTTGCAAGTGTTCTCGATCTTCATATTTTTGAAGGATTAAAATAAGGTAAAAAAAATATAATAAAATCGTTCAATTTACCAAGGAGTCATCATGAGTAATAATCAAACCAATAAATTACATTATTTAAAATTTTACTATATGAAGAGATTATAATGTAGCAAAAAACATATAAAAATATTGCATTATAGATATAAAAAGAAAATGAAAGATATAAAGATGATGCTTAAGTAGCCAAAACTAGAGTTCGAAGCTTAGGGAGCATAGACCTTATGAAGGAGTGGTCTTCGGAATGATAATAGCGTTAACTGATGGATCATCTAAAATGATGGTAGAGGATGTATCAGCAGCAATAGATGACCCAATACTACTTGATGACACAACAATAGGAGTAATAGGATTCTTTGTCATATATGTGGTCTTCTCATCAAAATGTGAAGAAATATCTATGTGGACTCCATATAATGCCTCAAGATAAATAGATATATTGTCAATATTGTGATGAAGAAACTTTATTCTTGATTTAAGTTGAATAATTTCTTCAAACACATCTTGGATTTTAGTATTAAACTTCTCAAGGATAATATTCATCTTGTTTGAGAGATGCTCTAAATTATTCCACAAGGCATCTTTTGTAGGAGGAATAAAGTCTATATTCCTCTTGCATCAATAATTTTCCTTCACTCTATTTCTTTTTAATAGAAGTATCAAAAGGAGTTTCCTTTTCCTTTTTCATTGATGTCTTCCCTTTCCTTATTCTTTCTTTATTCTTTCTCTAGTGGACGTATCATTCTTCCTCTAGTTGATCAACTTTCCTCTTTATACCTTTTGATGTCTATTATTAAGTGATTAGTTTCTTCTTGACCAATTTCTTTTTCATGAATGCCCTTTCAAATAATAATGAGTACATTTTCACCCATCAATCTTGCAATTTCGGAAATGGCTTGGAGTAAATCTTCTTGAGATATTTTTTTTCTCAATTCCCAATCATCATTGAAACATAAGTCATGCATCCTTTTGTATGCAACAAAATCATGATTATGAAAATATCTCATGTCAACAACCTTAAGTAAAGATAATTCAAAATGTTTAAACACTCTTTAAAGCAATTTTTCATAAAGTAGGTTCTTTCCTATTTTCTTAGCCTTCTTATCAATGAACAATATCCATAAGATAACCAAGATCTACTTATTTTCTTTTGAACATAATTAGCAGAATAAACATGTGCAAATGAGTAAAAGATGTCCTATGACTATCTATGAGTACAAATATTGTGGTGCACATATGACAAAGTATATTATTTTCAAAACTAAAAACAATAGATTCCCTTTTTTTTTTTTTTTTGCAAAATTCACAATGAACTATTCATTTGTAAAAGTATGTTCAAAATTTTGAATGGAGAATGCATAATAATAGCAAACTTGGTGAGTATAAAAAAAAATGTAATCTCATCAACAGGAGCACTCAAAATATCATCCAAGTTATAGTGATTGAAATTTAAATCAATACCATATACTTTAGATACATAATATACAACCTGATATTATTCAATAATATTTTTCTCTAGATTAGCATAGCATTGAAGCATATAGTCATAGTACATAGGCTTATCATGCACAATAATATCATATCATCCTTCATTAGCAAAATACTTCAAGATATTTTCAAAAAGGAAACTTACTGGAATATATGGTACTTTCAAGAATCACATTTCAAAGCTCGAGATAGTTATAGAATCAAATTTAATTCTCCTTGTGAATAAAAAAGTAGTATTTCTCTTCTTCTTTGGTACCATTTGAGATTTGGTTGAACCACTTTTTGATCTAATATGCTTATCCCTTGTTATTTCTTCTTTCAGACGATAGAATTAGTTTGTGCGGTCGACCGAACAATTTAATTTTGGTTGTTCGCAAGTTCTCTGCTTACTTTGCGGTCGATGAGTAGTAATTTGCGGTCGACTGGGAATTTGATATTGGTCGTCCGCAAGTCCTCTGTCTACTTTACGGTCGATAGCTTGTACCATGCGATCGACCGAAGATTTTCTCGAGGTCTTCCGCAAGTTCACTGGCCATTCTTTGGACTATACTCCTGTAAGATGCGGTTGACCACATCTTCTTCAGGTGTCATTTGAAATTTCTTCTAAGAAACTTTATAATCAGTCAAGAATCGTTGTTTTGATAATTAAAAGAGCTATACAATGACAAACTCATTAGCAATTGTATATAAACATTTAATAGCTTTCTAAAATAGAACATTTTCTCGGCTAATGGATAAACACGTCAATTTTAATAACAAAGTTCATTCAAATATAATATTAACATAAATTTGAACAATTAAAATGTCATGCACTTTATTATTTAAAAATAGTGTAGTGTCTACAATTCCTCTAGTCAATCCTTTTTCAATGAGGAATATGCTAAGTCTTTCATACTAAGCTCTTGGAGCTTGTTTCAAACCATATAAAGCTTTTGAAAGTTTGTAAACATTATTTTCAACAGATTCATGCAGAAAATTAGGAGTTTATTCAACATAAACTACCTATTGGATGTAACAAATTTAGAAATGCACTTTTAAGATCCATTTGAAATAATTTAAAACCTATAAAATATGCAAATGCAAATAACATTCTAATGGACTCTAATCTAGTAATTGGGGCAAAAATCTCATCATAATCAATGCCCTCTTCTTGATTATATCTTTGAGGCTCATCCAATTCACCTTATGGTTTTACAAATAACCTTTCAACCAATCAATGATCACTTAACCCTTGAGTTTTACAATACAGCCTTGATTATACAATAATCTCACCACTTTTTTTAATGAATCCTAACAATACAATTCAATTCAAGGTTCACTCAAAGGTTTTACAAACAAACATTGAATACAAAACAACCTACACAAGGCTCACCTTAACACTTAGGGTTTTATGCTACTTGCAACCTTGATACAATTACAATAAATAATAATAGATAGAGAGTTTGATAGATATCACCTTAATGTGAAGATATATCAATTTGAATCATAATCATCTCTTTAAGTAATGGCTTGTCAAGATTGCTCAAAATTTACCTTTAAATGTAAAAACCCTTCTTGAATGATTTTAACAAGATTGATGTTTAGAAAGGGTTTTGGAATGTTTTTAAGATGTTATAGGATCAAGATATACAATGTTTTTGCTCAAAAAATGTTCTTAGAAAGAATTTCAAAGGTTTTGGTATTTAAAGGTTTGTTCGCAATGGTAAAAAATAAAGCTATTGGAAACCCACTCAGGAGAAGTTCGGTCGTCCGCAAATCAGATTGGTTGTCCGCACTATCATTCACAAGCTCACTGGAGAACTTTCGGATGATGATTTTTCATCTTGCGGTTGACCTCACTTCACCTGCGGTCGACCTCATGGTCGTTCATAAGTTAGACATATGAACAAATATGACAGTACATGCATCCACAAGATAAACTAACTTGTGGATGATACCTGAACCACTTTAGGTCGACTGAAACATGTTCATTTGTGTATCAACAATACTCTAACACACGAATGATGATTTCAATCAACCATATAAGTTATGGTATCAATCCAACAATAGTTTATGAAATATTTAAGTTTTGAAATCACAATGCATAGTTTTCGAAATACCAAAACATATTTTAACATATTAAAAAATATTTTAAAATAACGTTTTAAATTCATAGAGCAGCCTTTAGAAATTATTACTCAATTAGAAGTAAAATTAGAGATATCAAAATATATAACTCTAAAACTATACCTCTAGTTCCTGTCTAATCCAATAAAAGCTTGTTTTCAAATCTTGATAGTCTTGACTTGTATAATTCCTTGACGACTTGAAATCTTGTCCTTGCATGGATTAAATTATAAATTCTAAAACTCTATCACCTGTACAAACAAAACATTAGTCCTCATCAATGTTTGTCATTAATCAAAATTAAAACATTAAAAACTTTAGGGGCTTTCAATTGTCATTTTTCTAAATTTACCCTCTTTAGTAGAACTCTTTTTACTAGACAAATTTAAATACAAGCCATGCATAGTGCTCTAGAAATAGGAGAGAGTATATAATCTACTAGCAAGGTATAAATATCTTTGAAAATTTGAGTAAAAATTAATAGCGAGAGAAAATAAATTGGATCTCCGAGGGTAAATTTGGAAAAAATGGAGTGATTAACTAAAAAAATCCACTTTTCTTAATACTCATGTATTTAGTTAAGTGAGACAAGTATATTTAGTTAAAGGAGTAGAAGTTGTGCTTATATTCAACACCAACCATCTTGCACGAAAAGTAATATGCTTGCTTGGTGTGCAATGGTCCCAAGATCTCCAACTTAAATCTGTTTGCATGATTTAGTCAATGTCTTCCAATTAATTGCTAGGTGTGGTCACATGACTCACAATTCTCTTGTATCTGTTGGTGCCAGGCGTCAGTACCTGAGTAATGCTGTGCTTCAGGCAAAAAGTGCTACTGATGCGGAAGGTTTGAATGGTCCTGCTCGTGTTTCTCTTGACAATGGACTTCTGGATTTGCTTGAAGGAAAACTTGCTGTCCTTCAGTTTCAAATAAAGATCAAAGAGGATCTAGAAGCTATAGTCCATAGCTTAGAGGCCTCTCCTAGCACATCTGAATCTATTACTGGTGAATCACAACAAGAAAATAATGTTTCATCTGCCCCTGTTCTCATTGGGACAATCCGAGAAAAGGCCAAGGAGTTGTCATTGAATTTGAAAAGCATCACTCAACTATACAATGAGTATGCTGTTCCGTTTGAACTTTGGGAGGTATGTTATTGAGTTCCTCAAACACCCTCATTCGTGTGCTAATTGTCAGCAATCACTAAAACCTCCTCTGCTCTCTTTGATTTCATCAGTTTCTTTTTCATTTTTTTATTCCAATGGAGAGGATCTTTGTACTTTATGTGGTAGCTGAGAAAAAACTAGCAAGTAGTGTTTCAAGATGATAAATATGTGAAATAGAGAGATTGCACCAAACTGAAACTTTTGCATGAATTTGATACTCAAATTCAGTAGCGGAACAATTGAAAATTTTTGGTTTCAGTCCTTGTGCTACTCATTACAAGGGTGCGTATGTGGTGATACTTATTAGAAAAATTCAATCCATTGTGAAGATGGTGTAAAACAAGTTCCGATAAGCAAGCCTAAGATTTTTGTGGTACAAATTAACTATACTGGCAACTTCCATGTATTTGTGGGTAATGTAGGTAGCAAGATTTCTTTTATATTCCATCTCACCTTTACTTTCCTTTCTGCAAGCTTGTTCAGTACATGTGACATTTAGAATGTATCCAAAAATAATATATGGTCATGCCTTGTAGAGGAAGACATAAAGAGCTCTGAAGGACACCCTACTGATGAAAAATCTAAAGTGGGAATCCTACCAGGGCATGCTAACCAGAAAGATAAAGGCACAGTGGTGCACAAACTTTCTGAACCATGCATGCACCAGGCCAACTAGGTATCTTACCCCAAAACACACAATCCAGTAACCTGCATTTCATTATTAGGCACCAAATGACCAGATCCTCATGGTCTATAATTGGCTTGAAATCGGCCATAGTCCACAAAATTCAGTACTTTATAGCTGCAATCCTTAGTCTACCATACGGGAATTACCATAACTTGTATGCAATAATAGTAAATGCTTTCATGTTGATTTATCATTGCACTAGACATAGTTTATACAATAACCCAGTCTGATGTCGATGTATAAGCCAAAGATGGTATCTATATCGTTTCATTAATGCAATTTTTCCTATCTGATGACCAATCCAAGGGGATTGGAACAATGCATAAACAATTCCAATTTAAAACAATGATATGCTCTCATGTTAATCAGTGTTGAGATGCAATTGTTTCTTGTGTGTCTGCACTATGAAATTTGGTCATCTGTAAACTCTGGGATGTCAATATTTTTTATTTATAATCTTTTGTTTTGTGGTTCACAGATATGTTTGGAAATGCTGTACTTTGCTAGCTATTCTGGTGATGCGGATAGTAGCATTATGAGAGAGACTTGGGCTAGACTCATTGATCAAGCTCTTTCAAGAGGTGGCATTGCTGAAGGTTGTTCAGTATTGAAAAGAGTTGGTTCTCGTGTTTATCCTGGAGATGGAGCTGTCTTACCTTTGGACACATTATGTCTGCACCTGGAGAAGGCGGCTTTGGTAGGGTTTCGAACGATGGCCACACCCTAATTCTCTCCCCTCTTTGATTTAATTATATAGAGAATTTTCCCCTTTTCTTGCTCATTTCCTTCCTTTACCAAAATAAAGACAAAAGGGTCTCCTTGCTTTTGTTCTAGTTTATCCGGATTAAATATTTGCTTTTGGTATTATGAATTTTTTTCTTTTGATAATCTTGTTTTGTCCTGATATTTCCTTGTAGGAGCGAGTGGCTTCAGGGGTTGAAGCTATTGGAGATGAAGATATTGCAAGAGCTCTTCTAGCTGCTTGCAAGGGTGCAGTAGAACCTGTACTAAATGCCTATGATCAATTGTTATCCAGTGGAGCAATTTTGCCATCGCCAAATCTAAAATTACGACTTCTTCGCTCTGTGCTTGCGGTACTCAGGGAATGGACAATGTCTGTCTTTGCACAACAAATGAGTACAACTGCTACTGGAGCTTCTTTAATTCTGGGTGGAACATTTTCATTTGGTCAAACTACCCCTACTAATCAAGGGGTTCGGGATAAGATTACAAGTGCGGCAAACAGGTTTGTTGTACTAAAATCCTATCTATATCTTTGTGATTTCTTCGTATAGTTTGAATGGCTCCTACTGATTTCTAGAACTGGAAACTTATGGGTTATATGACTGATATATTCAATTGACAGGTATATGACTGAGGTAAGGAGGTTGCCTCTATCACAGAGTGAAACTGAAGCCGTCTCTCGAGGCTTTCGGGAGCTTGAGGAATCACTCTTAAGTCCTTATCCATTATTGGATCGATTTTGATCTGGTTTCTGCTATGTTTGTTGTCTCAATCATTAAAACTCGGTTTCTTTCCTTAGCTTTATTTTTTTATTATTATTTTTTATTTATAAAGGATCAACAATGGTTTCCCATTCTTTCCTTAGCTTGCAGGTTTCACATTCATCAACAGACCTATACATATGGTGTATGATCTTTTTGAGGTGTGAAATTTAATGGAGTATAAAATTTATTAAAGCGCATGGTTCTACACCATTGAAATGTATATTATTGTTTTTGAGAATCATTATTTCTAATATGTTTTTTTCTTCTTCTTTTGTTACTAAAAGATAACTGTTTAAAATCAATAGAATTGTCGACAACATTTCTATAAATAGAATGATATGTCGAAGCTGTTTCTCTCAACGATTGGGAGATGATATTCAAAATTTAGATTTTGGAAGTTGATGTCGTTTTTCTTCTCTCCCCTTTGCCTCTTTCCTCTGTCTTTTTTTTCCTTCCTACCTTTTTGGAGATTATTAAATTTTTTATTTAAAATTTTATTAATAATCTCATTCATTTAAAATATTTATATTTCATTAATTCGTAATTTTTACCATCACTGTCTTAATTTTAAAAAATTGCATTTCACTAATTCATGATTTTACAATTTATTATTATTAATGATAAAGATAATTTAATAAGAAAATAAAAGTCAATAGCCTTTTTAAAATTTTAAATAAAGTTAAAAGTGAACATTCAATTTCGAAACGAAAAAAGTATTATTTAATTTTTAAGTAAAATGTAATTGTAGTTTCTAAGAATATTTACCTTTCATTTATTTTAATTGAAAATTTGGTTTTCAAGCTGGTTTATTGAAACTTGATTTTGTATGGCTTTCAAATTATTATCTAAACAATAATCAGTTTGGTCTTCAATTTTTTATTTTCTAAATTGAAAAAATAAAATTTTATTTATAGCCTATAAAAATATAAAATGAAAGTTTATATAAAATCACATTTGTTGGATTTGATTGCATTTCTCATTCAACATTAAGCGCCAATTTGTAAATGAATTTGATATTTTTATCACCTAAAGTTTAAACATTATCTTCATAGGTTGAAAAGTGTCAAAATAAGCTCTGCCCGTCGGACCAGTCCAAAAAGCCTATAATATAAAATGGGTTGGGTTTCATTTTTTTTTGCCCCAAAAATATTGAGTCTAAATGGCCCGGCCCGTTGGCCGCGGGCCAAATAGGTTAGAGCCATTTTAGCTCGCGAGCTGACGGGCCGGCCCGATTAAAAAAAAAAAAATTTCAGTCACTCTCAAAGTTTGTGTAATAAATGATTTTTTACTACACAAATGATGTTTGTGTACTAAATTATGTTTAAATGATTTTTTTTTATATAGTAAATAAATGAACATTATTTTTGTGTTTGATTGTTTAAATGTTTGTTTTTTGTGTAAAATTGTAAATGTATTTCAGGTTATACATATAAACATTACATAACATTCTATTTTATCTTTTATGATTTAAATTTGTTGAAGTTGAGATGACATAATAGGCTATTTTAGTATTTTTTGGACCAAAATAAGACTATAAATGTGTTGTTTATTTATAAATGGTTTAATAGATTTATTTTTTTAGCCAATATAAAATCATAATTTTTTTTAAAAAAATTGTAAATTTTCGGGCCATTTTGGCTCGTTGGCCTGTTGACCCGTGACCCAAGTAGAGATTGGGTTGGGCCTTAATATTCTAGGTCCGTACAATTTCAACCCAACCCGATCCAGCTCGATTACATTACTTGGCCCGTTGGGCCGGGCCGGGCCGCCTGTTTTGCCACCCCTACTCTTCTCTCTAAGTTAGGCTGGTTTTGAATTTTCAATTAAGGTTGTCTCCGGGCATAGAAAATCGAAAGGATGTTGGGTGAGCTTTGTTTGCATGGTTAATATGGTAAGGTTGCTTGAAGGTACAAAACCTATGGTTTCGTTGACACTTGATTGGTAAAGAAGTTGATGTAAAATTCTAGGGTGAAGGATGTCCTCTTATTTAATTTACTGATATTTAATAAGAAACATTTGAGAAATCTTTGAATAGATAATTCATGTTAACATTGTGTCATATAAAGATTAAATCATTGAAATGTGGGTTGAGATACTAATTGTACAAGAGTTGGTGTTTTTTGTTTTTTCTTCTCTATGTGGTGTTTGTTTTTAAAATTGAAAAAAAACACATCATTGTTAAATCCTGCACCAATTTTCTAAATCTAATATTTTTGGACCATAATGCCCCCAATTCTTATAATTAAGATAAAACAAGAACACTTTTTTAAAAAAAACAAGAACTAGAACATTATCACTACTTAGCTAAAGTCATAAACCTTTGGATAAATTATACTTGAATGAGCATTTATATGTAGTTGAAGGTGGAGAAGTAGAATCATCAATATGATGGAAACGTCTAGCTATAACATTGAAGAAAAGGAAGAAGTTGGGTTTTCCAAAAAAGGAAGTTCTGAAATATGCCACATATATTTTATATATACCATACATCTATATTAGTATTATATAAATTTTGAAATTGTGAATTCTAAATTGAGTATTATATTATTAAACTATTGTTTCTCATGGTGTACAACTATTTGCAGCATGAGTTGTAGTCATGTGCTACTACTATGATACATAATGGTATATTTGGCCTAAGATGTTATCTCAATTTAATCAATTTCCATAAAAAACATCTTAATAAACAATTTTTTGCTTTTAAAATTTATCACATTGATAGTGTTTTTAATTTTTCTCCCAACACATAAATGTCTAACAAGTTAATCTAAAAAACTAATACTATAAAAAATATCAGAATATTTAGAACAGAAATGATCATCAAAATTTGTGCTTCAAATTGTATACCGAAAGCATTCTCTCTCGTGTCTCATTTATCCTGATCTAAGTTTCATTTTAATCAAGTACTCAAATGGTGGGTTACAGAATGTGCCATTTATGAATGAATTTGCCACAACATTATACATGGCTTCAGTGAGATGAACACCATCCCAATTAATGTACTGAGAAGGGTTTGGGCAGGAAGTTGAAGATGGCGAACCACAAGTGCTGAAAACATCAAAATTGTACAATCCACCACCAGATCCACAGCAGACTTTAAACAGTTCTTTGACTCCATATCTGTTTCGATTTTTCACCACTGAGCTGTATGAATTCCAGTAATCAGCATAAACAATGATAGCATGAGGAAATTGCTTCTTGAGTTGAGTCAATTTGCTTTGAAGGATAATGTTGTGGTTGTAGCTCTGTGTGTTGGCACTTCGCACACACCCCATTGCATCCCTATCATTACCAGGAGCCAAAGACATGGCCAATGTTAGGCAGCCTGTTGGAGGGAGTCCTTGAACAACAACATACTTTGCACCTTTGCTCAACAGTGCCTGCGAACAAGTACATATTGAGAGGTATAACAATTAGTTATTTACATATGACTATCAGAAAATGAAGAAAGAACTCAATTATTGGAAGTTTGAAATATGGGATTTTGAATTTCGCAACTAATATCCAACCAGTGAATTGTAAATGACAAGTGGTGGGAAGAATAAAGATTTTGGACCACATTAAATAACTGATGTAGTTTAATTGCATTTCAAGATCCTGTCATTATTTATTGAATATGATTAAAAGTTGAAAAAATCAAATGATATATATATATAGTTCAGACATATATTATGTATAAAATTCTGGTGGTTATACATAAAATTGATAGAATTATGTAACCATCGCATACAATTTGAGTGTCTCAAATTGTGTATCCATGGATCTGGTGTGCCAAGCATCTTATCAAGGCTTAGTGGGCAGAACAAGAAACTAGAAGTTGGATGCAAACTATAGAAATGAAAATTAGAAAAAATGTCACAGAGAAGTTTCAATTCGACACTTATTCAGGAAAATTATCACAGATTGATTCATAGAAATGAGAATACACACACACACTATGTTATACCTTTAAGAAAATAGTTACACTACCAATGGAAAGATCTTGAATGGTTTTGGTTGAGACAGAGGATCCAAGGGTGTAAGCATAGTCATTTGCACCAATTTCACCAACCCAAATCAATGAATTGTCAAAAATTGTCTGGCACTCTCTACGTGTTGTTGATCCCTTGCACCCTTTGCTCTCCAAAAACTTGTTGAACCAAATTAGCTGAGTTTGAAGTGATTGTGGAGTAACATTTAATGTAAGATTGTTCTTAATAAAAAAGCTATGAATTATAGCAGTAGAACCAGCAACAGCAAAATTAACACCGTAAGATTTATCGGCTTTCGGGTCTCGATAAGGGGCCAGAAATGGCAAAGAGAGGGCTTGAGCTACAAAGTCTATGACCAGCCTTCCATCAGAATATCTGTTTGTGGGATGGTGGAAGAAGGTTTGGCCATAGGGAGGGTTTGAAACATGCATGAAAGAAGTAGGGCCAGAGGATGATCCTGTATTTCCTGTATCTGTATAGGAATCACCAAATGCATAAATGTTCTTGAAAGGTCTAGATGGAGTTGAAGCTATGGTAGAAGAGAAAGATGATGAGAAAATGAAGATGATGATGATTTTGGAACAGATGACTTTGGAGGAAGAAGCCATTTTTCACTGTCATTTCTGCTTGAAGAAGTTGGATGAGTTATATAGATCTTAGTATGATTTTTCCACCGACTAAATCGGTGAGGACCGGCACATTAATTTATGTTGATATATTTTGTTTTTTGTGTTTTACTTGTACAACAATTATTTATTAAAAAACATATAAATAAAATGACAACATTGAATGCATGAAGTTAGTAGATGGAATGTCACTAATGAGAAAAGGGACAAACACCTCAACACATCTAAAAGGTAAATCTATGAATAAAATTTAGTAAGAAATTGTTGTCTAATATTATTACTATTGATTTTTATTACTTCATCTTCATCTGTCTCCATTTGATAGACACGTTTGATTTTTATACCGATTAAAAAAAATTAAAATGTATATTTTTTGATAGAGTATTCTTAAAATGCCTTTTTAAATATATTTCTATAAAATGTTTCAATACTTCTTTGAAACACACACACACACACACATATATATATATATATATATATAATTAGAAATACTAATAAATTATTGAGAAAGTATTTTTCCATTAATTAAATGTATTTTCCAAAAAATCTACTCATCATTTATTATTGTAAAAGTGAATTTAATACTTTCATTATATATTAAATATTTCAAAAGTGAATAGAAGTAATTTAGTCAATTAAGAAATATATTGTACTTTAGTTAAGAAATCTAATTTATAATTTGAGACAAACAAAAAATGAATAACAAACCTATTAAATTAGGACGGACCAAGTAATTCTTAATTCAATTTCATAAGTAATCTTATTTAACTCATTGCCTTTCGCTCTTTCTTGTAGATAGTTCTCTCCTTTTCTTTTCTTTCAATTTTTTTTTTTGGTAGGATTAAACCAAAATGTTGTTTACAGGGACAAGCTACAAAAATAAATTTAAAAAGATAATTTTGCATTTATGATTTGGAGAAAGTATTGGGACCCACAAGCATAGTTTGTAAAAGTTTTCCTAACAAATCGTAATCACTAATGTCTCTTCTTTTATAAATTTTCATTACCCAAAATTATAAGTCCTTTTTCACTTTTTAAAAATATTTTATGAATCATTTTTAATAATATCCATATTTATAATTTTATTTCTCTGTATCTCTTTTTCCTTTTTCTCATGACAAAAGCTTTATTTTTCATTCATTTAGTCGTTCTCTCTTTTTTATTCTTAGGACAAAATAAATAAAGTTATTATAATAATTAAAATACTCCATTAGGTTTTTGTGAGATTACTTCTAACTGGATTGAGTAAAAGGAAAAAGAAATAGCAGATGAAGTTATTGAGGGGACAAATAATGAGAAAAGACATATATTCCAAATTAAAGATAATAATAAATGACAAAGTAGATGTAAGTAGTATTATTTGTGTATCTCAAAGGTCATGGATTCAAATCATACTATTGATAAAATGTTATATTTTTTTTATAAAAGAAAAGATGAGAAGATAAAATCACTTACAACAGATTAGGTTTTTATCACTTTACCAAATTGAAATGAACATTTTTATAAAACAAAAAAAGAAAGAGATAGAAATCTCTAATACCTTTATTGCTCCTACAATCTATGTTAACTTCTTTTATCACATTCATCCGCATAATATTCATAAGTTAGAAATAAAAGGGAAAATGTGTGAGTATTTATTCAAATACTATCTCCGTCCAGAATTCAATGTCCACATTTGAGTCACTCTAAAAATTAAGAATAAGTTTGCTCTAAATAAGTTACTTTATTATCTTTATTATTAATTAGGTTAGTCATGGAGACCACCAATTAGTAAGTGTAAATCCCTTAAACTAAAGAAGTTATTAGTGAAATATTATATGTAAAATATGCTTATTTTAGAAAATTGAGCATTTAATTCCGAACATCTTGAAATTAAAATATAGACATTCAATTTTGGATGGCGAGAATATATAATTGTTGGCACACAAAAATAGTTGGTCAAGATAAATAGTTAATAAAAACCCCCACAACTTTCAATTATTGCTTTATACATTCAATTTTCACCTTACTTTAGGCGTAGGAGCAAGTTAGAGAAGCAAGTTAGTTAGGGCTCACTTAGATTGTACAAGTAATACAATTCATTTATTCATTCACTACCATTCCAAAGTCTTATTGTTCAACCATTACCAATTCTGCATCATAGTTAGAGATATTGGAGAAACTATTCTTTAGTTTCTCCCATAACCCTTTTTTAAATTAAAAAAAAAAATTCACAGACTCAGTGGCCTTAATTAGCTAATCTAAGACTTGAAACAGTTTTGTGACCATTAGAACTTGATTTAGTAGCTGATTTGAAACTTATTGGCGAGTAGTCTAACTTATTGCTAGCCTTATTATCTAGTTGTATTTTGAGCAACTAACAATAATATATCTTAGTAACGAAAGAATTACTGCTCAGACACCTAAGAATCATTTTCTCCATATCCATTTCCTACATCAAAGATTACCCACACGCACGAAATTAAAAACACGATCAAATTCAAGAATGGAACATAAGAAACACAAGAAATCTAAAGGATATATGGAATTTTATATGATAAAAAAAAAAAGATTCTTCAAGTGATATATTTATAATTCTTCCAAGAAAACATGAACAATTACACCAAGGTGGTAGAGCCTTGATGTTGATAACGTACTGTAAATATGTTGCTCTCACGTTGATTGTTTGTATCAACCTTTCATTTTCTTTCTAATTGCATATTTGGTTTCATTCCCTTTCTAATTCCCTCTGTCTCTTATCTTCTATAAAACAATGTGTAGATAATAAATTACTTCCTCCATTCCAAAATATAAGATACTTTGAGCACATTATTTATTTCAAAATATAAAATATTTTTACATTTTTGAGAATTATTTTGTATATTTTTTTTCAATATTATCCCTATTCTTAAATGGAAAGAGAGAATATAAATCTTTTAGTTTCAAATTTACAAGAAAAAGTATGACATAATAAATTATATTATTTTAGAAAATTAGATTTTCTCTTTAATATGTGTGAAACACTCAAAATACTTTATATTTTGGGACGAATGGAGTATAAGTTGTTGAGATCATATAACATTAAATGAGTTCCAAATTTAATGTAACATTACAAGAGAGTAAAACTAATAATTATATTGGAAACTTACAAATTTGGCATCTTAATTAAAAGAATATAAATAGAAATATTTGACATTTTTTTTTCCAGCCAGAGAGAGCATGAATGAATAAAAATGTATTTTGGGATTAAAATAAAAACTGCAGAAATTATGGTGAAAATTGATGGATGTAGTTGGAATAGGGTACAGATATATTAAATGGTCTTCAACTCCTAAATGCATCTAAATTCTCTCACCTACTTACTCTGCTCCATAAATAATGACCTCATCCACACACAAACACCCAAGAAAGGACAAGCTTTTCCTCTATTAAAAAAAAAAGAAAAAATATATCAACATTCTATAATCATATTTATGGAGAAATTCTTATAATAATCCCTCCATTCTATCAATATAGGCAAATACAATTTTTTACATAATTTAATAGAACATATTTAATATGGTTAAAATTGTAAATTATTTATATATTCTTGTTATTTTTCCCAATCACTTTTGCATTTAAATTTTGGTTTCAAATTTAATTGTGTAAAAATGTGTATAATTCGATTTAAATTGTGTGAAAATGTGTATTTATCTTTGAGATATGTTTAATATTTTAATAGTTTAAAAATATTTTTATAATAATAAAGTGTATTAAATAATAATATTTTAAGTAATTAGAAACTAAATTGCATTTTTAATATAAAAAGAAGAAAATAATAATTGAAATCAACGAAAAATGAAAAAACTAGTCTATATTAAAGACAAAGAGAGTATTAATTTCTCATCTAGACAGGTTAGAACTCAATTGATTAAAAATAATAGCTATAACTATACATTGACAAATCTAAATTTTTCTTCTTTTTTTTTTTGAATAAAAAAACAAGATTTGCATTAAGATCAATGAAGTGACATCGAGTAAAAAACATTATCCGCCAAATGGAAAAATGTAATTTTTTGCCCTTTTGTTTTAATAAGTGAATCAAAATGTTGTTACCCTATATGTATATGAAGCTTTTATTTATTTGTAAAAAAAGGATTCAAAAGGTTTAAATGTTCAACTTAAAATAAGAAAAAGACAAATGTAAGACATAATGGCAAAATATAACTTAACATTCATTGTTTATAAAAGTAAAACATTTTGTATAATCGAAAATGAAGATTATAATTTTAGGAATTATTTTGCACCAAAGGGGAACTGTGTTTACTTCCAATGAACTTTTCATTTTCTTCTTGGTGGAAGATGACTGTTTAAATAGAAAGGCTTTATGTATATTTATTTATTTTTATTATTTAAATATACTACAATTCTAGAAAGTATAACTCATTAGAAGTGAGCTCTAATTTCTAAGTAAATTATACTTGTCATGTATATTTATTTTAATTGACTTCGGTTTAATATTTAAAAAAAGAATTAAATAAGAGCAATATAATCCTTCCCATGATGAGTAGGATAACTAAATAAATGCATATTGGGGAGACACGGTTCTAACAAACTGCTCAAGTTATGGTGATGATTTATGAGTACAAGTTCACATATTTCTATTTTTTCTGGGTCGTTGGGAAATGGGAAGTGTATAGTTATTATATGGTCCTAAGAGCCTATCCGGACATTTTTTTTGGGATTTATTAAAACGCTGCATTTAAATTAATTTTTACAGCACTCATTCAAATGTAAAATGTTCAAAATATTTGGTTGTAAAATCAACTCAAGCACTCTCTAACCTAACTCTTAAACACCCTTCTTTCCAATCTAACTCTCACTCTGTCCACTCTTTCTTCTCTCAACACACTCCTAAACAAATCATTCTCTAATTTTACATAAAATGGATGACAAAAATTAAGATTGGGATCCAAATAAACCGATAAGTTACTATTTTAATTTGTTATAAACTAAATGTATATCCCCTGTATATGTTTATTTCTTCTAAAAATAGTGATTTTGAAATAGTTTCACATAACACGAAACAAATGCACGGTGATTTAGGCCACTAGCTCACAACAAGCGCCTATCTAGCCCACTGGCCAAGGCATGATGCTTGGCTATCTGGGCTGCGCACCATGCCTTGGGTAGTAGCTCAGATAGACGCTCATTATGAACAATTGAGTGGCTCTTGGAGCCGCGCGTCCCTCTTCACATTTTTTTTAATTATTTAAATACAGCTATAATCATTTTATTTTGTAGGATCCATTTGAAGAAACACAAGAGAATTTTGTTGATTTACGAGATGTTTTCACCATCGATAAACTTTTTCAAAATCGAAAGGAGCTATATGAGTGGGCTAAAGGGATAGGCCGACAAAACAACACGTTCTTCATTATTTGTTGGTCCAAGCGTTGAGTTGGAATGGAGAGAGTTTTACTTTTTTGTGAGTGATCTTATCATTACTAAACGTCATCGAGGGGGCTCAAACTGATGAAGATACGAGGAAATACACATATACTAAGAAAATTGATTGTAAATTGTAGTTGGCAGGGGTTCAAATGAGTGATGGCTTATGGAGATTGATTGTGATATATGATTTTCAGAACGATTGTGACGTTTATCCTTATAGGCATCAACAAGCATTAAAATTGATTGAAGAGGAGATACAGACCAATATTGATCTCTCTAGGAGTCTTGTAAAACCAAAGGAGATCATAAATTACATTATGAAACATTTTTCAAATAATGTCAACAATATAAACCATATCTATAACCAACGTTATCCGTAAAAGTGAATGTCTTTCTTCAACCTTTGTGTCCATTTTCTTTATGCTCTTATGCGATGCCTAAACATATAAACATCTAAGCTCAGGGTGTTACATCATATTAAAAGCATATAAATCCTAGTTGAGACATCCAAATACCCAAATCAGTATGACATTCGGGTACATTAACCAATCTTCTTGTGAACATAATTGGGTAGTCTGTCCAAGCATATTGACTTTTAGACCTAGAGGTTCACCTAGTAATTCATTCTTTTATTTAGCATGTTTAATATGTTTAATCTATTTAAATTTATTATGTTAAATCTATTTTATTTTAATATATGTTTAATATTTTTAATTTATATTTTTAAAATATATTAATATGCTTAATATGTTTACATATTTTAATTTAATATTTTTAATATAATTTTTTTCCATTTCATTTAATATATTTATTTCTTTATTTTGTACTCTCTTTGTCAAGATTTAAATATTCACATTTAACTTAATCTAAAAAATAATAAGAATATTTTAGCTTAATAAAATTATCAGATTATCCTGGTTATTAATTTGATAGTAGACTATTACTTAGTCGTTACCAAATGGAGGGAGTATTTAATCTCTTTAATTTTTTATTTGTTATTATTTTATATTATGCTCAATTATTTTTATGTTATATTTAAATTTTTAATATTCCATTTGAAATATTATTTTATTTTTAAAATATTTTCTTAATATTTTAAAGGAAATATTTTGAAAATGGCCCTCACACTATGTACAATTCTTTAATTATAACTTTTATCTTTCTATACCCTCAACTATTTTTGATTGATTTTTTAGATATATCCCCCACAAGATGTGTAAATGATATAATTGAAGAATCATAAATAGTTTGAGGATATATAATGATAAAATAAAAGATAAATGATATTATTTAAAAATCATAAATAGTTTGAGGATACAAAAAGATAAAATAAAAGATAAATGATATATTTGAAGAGTCATAAATATTTTGAGGGCATCTTTCACTATTTTTCTTATTTTTAAGTGAATTTATTTATTTTGTGCCATTTCAGGATACCAATAGTTTGGAAGAATTCTCAAATGAAGTCAGACGTATTTGTAGATTTTCGGCAAATCAAGCCTTCATGAATCAAGATGCAGAGATATTGTGGGCTAGAGATGTTGGATAAAAGAATAACATTTCCCCTATCATAGAACAAGTGAGGGAAGGACACAAAAAATTATATTGCTTGTGATCATTAGGGATATACAGGAGTTCTAAGACGCTCAAGGGCGATGATAAAAGTAGAGTTCATGAGGACCAAGAAGTGTCAGTCCATTTTTCATTAAGTTTATATTTTGTGTTTTGTCACTCGTATCTAGGAGTTTATGAAGGATGACATAGCCATCATTTTGGAGTATATTCATATGGGCATAAAATGAGAACAAGACTGAAGGTAGAAGAATTAATAACCACATAAGAACTGGCAAATAGTCAAGTGAGACCAAAGGAAACTCTAAACTTCATTATGAAATAAATTCTACAAAATAAGAGCACTATAAAAGACATCTATAATACTTGGACGAAGTTGAAGAATAGGAGAAAAAAAGGACAATTGGATTGTATAGAATAGGGTGCATATGCTAATGATATGGTCAGTAGTAACTTGGTGATCTACCCTTCTACCTTAATGGTCCTACTACATGTTTAGTATTATGTGTTGGTTATAGACCCCACATGCAAGACTAATTATTACAAGATGTCTTGACTTGAAATTGTTGGGGTAACACCAGTAAAGCTGAATTTTGTGGTTGTTGTTACATTTATTAGGGACGAGATGGAGGATTCTTATATATAGTCTCTAGATATACTACAAACAGTATTATCTCATATGACCTACACTGGTGTTATTCTCACTAATATAAATAAAAAATATAATTTAAAACTCAAAAAGGGTAAAGTTGAACAAAATCAAGCACAATTGGGTGACTAGATTACTAGATTGAAACACAACTCTTCAAGATTGAAAAAAGCATCTGAATCTCATGTTTAATACCCAGATGCAGATCCCATGCACTATAAGAGAGAAACTCGGTTAGATCTCCAAGGCACATTGACACTAACTATAGAAGACCTATCTGACATCTAGGCATAGTTTTTTCCAATGACAAATCTCACTTAATATAAAACATTTTACCCAATTTTCAACACAAATTAAACCATAAAATGATGTCCCAACACAATTCAATCATTACCTAAACCATTACAATCTATTTTACAAAATTTAAGCAACAAAATCTATGTATTTTTTAATTCCTAAAAATAACATTTAAAAAATACATTTCTCAACAAAACAAAATCACATAAAAACATGTAAGATTAATGAAAATACATAAATAAACATCAATAGAGGGAGAACAACTAACCCTAAATGTGTTTTTAGCATCTCAATTCATTTATGGAAGGTCCTCGAGAGCCATCGTCAGACCGAGCTGGTAGGACTGAGACAAATGGCGTTGCAAGCCGACATGGTGGCCGCATCCACATCTAGACATTGTGGTGGTCAGGGTGGCGAGAGTGCTCATGGGAGTCATTGATTTATGTATTTTTACTTATGATATGTGTGGATTTGTATTGATGTTGTGATATTTGTGAATCTTTATTTCTATTTGTATTGGTATTACTAGCATTAAAAAATAATAAATAAACAAAAAGATAATTAATGTGAAGAAAAAATATAGTTAATAAAATGATATACTAAGTCATCAATACGTCATGGCACTAAATATATATATATATATATATATATAATCACACGGAAAATACACTATCGCAATGAAGTTCAAAGGGCCATACGACCTGACAAGATGTCTATCCATCGAGAAATATGTAAATCTCTGTACTGCTTCCATCCAAGAAAAATATGAGGGATAGGAAATCTCGAACACGTGATCAACTACAATTCATTAAAAAATTAGCATGTAATAACCAAAAAATAGAAAAATCACAAGATAATAGAGAAGCATAACACAACAAAGGCTGACCTCGATACAAGAAAACCAATAGTCATCAATCGGGCATATAATGAATGAGGAGTGGGCTGACCACCAACCAGTGGTTGAAATGTATAACTGCACAAGGGGGAAAATGAGACAACACCGTAGTCATACCTAGTGGCGACGAAAAATCCAAATTTGTGATACTCATTCACTTACCAAATACTGTAAGACCAGTATCATACGCTACAAACCCCATGATTGTCTCATAACGTTCTTGTCCCAACATATCTATATATATATATATATATATATATGTGGTATGCTAGATAATTCCTACAACACATCTCTCCTAACATTCGGCCAAGACTCTGGATACCTATAAAGGTGATGCGCCACAATCCTATAACTACAATTCTAGTCACCTATCATGTCGATGGCTATGTCAATGTATTGATGTAGTGACTCGGGAATATCTTGATATAACCATTGTAAGGGGTCTCTAGGACGGATGGTTGAATCAGTGACTGAATCTGAAAACAATACTTGTGTAGATGATAGTGGTCTCCCTTACCCAAAGATGAGCGAAACTTTTTCAACGAGCTAGAATACAGTTTATGTATGTTCTCCCACAAACACGGCATCCTAGATGTCAAAGTCTTCTTTGGACAACTCCTGGGTTGAGCGGCTACAGGTGGTTCTCGTAACTCCTTATCCTAATGAATCTCAAGACTCCTCAACTACTGGCAAACATGCCTCTGAATATGCCAAAACTTATCCTTTTGTCATGCCACCCACTCATCCATCTCTACATGATAATCGTGGGTGTGATGTTCTGATACTCCAGGCACTAATTGCATCTCCATGTGAAGGGTCCTCCAAAAAAGGTGTATCTTTTCCAAATCAAATCAGAGTGTCCCTATCAATATGATCCGTCAAATGCTCCAGTAGATGTCCCAACACTCTTCAAAACAGAATGTTAACTATCCACCCTATTTGTGGCAGTATTCCCTAGGAGTAGGTAAGTGTCTTCCATGCTACAACAAATCCCTCTCGATATGGAGTGAGACATATATTATCAAGATATTTCAAACAATTCTTCCATCTATAACAAGAGTATACATAGATCTATGTTTTTCTGAATAAATCACCTAAGTAGCAAATTCAACTAGATTATACCACACATTCTATAAGAACCATGTGTCATCTCATTGTTTTTTTATATAACTCTAAATTTGTTTTATTTGCCTAATTTCATAATTCACTTTTTATAGGTAAAAGGGGGTTATCCACAGCTTTTTATTCTTTCTACAATTAGATCTTAGGTCACCAAACAAAATTCTTGTTTCCTTTAATTTCGAATAAACTAACTACTCATTTGCTACAAATAATTGAAGTTAGCTCTTACTTTCCACGATTTTCGCAATGTATCTAGTACATAATAAATGTACAAATGTTGGGAAAACTCTCTCAATAGCATTAAGAAGGTTAAGCTCTCTGTCAGTCAATATCACTACCGGACTTGTACAATGTGGTAAACTATCCAATAACTGCTAAAGTACCCATGAATATGAATCCTCTGTCTCATTGCTCATAAAGGTCATTACAACCACAAAATTCACTCGTTTGTCTTGTGTGTGCTATCCATAATAAATACATGATGTAAGATCCGTACTAAATCATCATATTTTGGATGGCCAAGCATAATGTCAGTGACAATGTATGTCTTTGGTTAAAGTTTGTATCAATATAGCCACTCAATCTCGACGACTAGCTTGAACAACTGTCGCATGACCAATCTACATTCGGACTCTTCCTCTCTTATCTTATTTCGCTAAATATAAATATATTTTTTACTAATAACATTATTGGGAAAATGTCTCTTTACTCTATCCAATACCTCCTTCGGTCACACAAGGCTTTTGGTAAGATCACCGACAATCTTTATCTCTTCCTTCTTCAACTTAGTAGCCTGTGGATTCCCATAAGCATATACACTCAAACTATGATTGTGTGATCCATTCTTGACTTATAATCTCAAAAAACCATCACAACCCTCATAATCTGAGCAACACTGGGAAATTACGTTTCTTTGTACTTGCAAACCTCTTGCTATCAATATCAAATTGTGTTCTCATAGATGTCCTTCTATATTTGCTCCCACACTCACAATGAAGCCAATTGTCTTTCTTAGGTGTGCAATAAGATTGAACAATAAAGAAAAATGTATTGTGATCATATCCAATTTGCTTCACCAAATCATGCAATACTTCTTTTTTCAGAAACAAAAACGAAGTTGGAAAATACTTTGTTAAATCTATACTAATCTCCTTGAAAAGCTCAAAAGCATCATCATCATATTAAACAATAAAATCACATGATATAATTAAATCATAACATTTTAATTATTATTATATCAAAATCTAATATGTATGCAAAAATATTAGCCACTCCATTTGACATAACACGTGGTCAGATTATTCACAGCACATGTAGACATACACAGTCACACCTATCATGCCCTTTCAAAGAAGACGTGGGCAGTACTCCCATCATGTTCACAAGGATCGTGGTTAGGGTTAGAGTGCTTTAAGGTGTCAGGTTCCCGCGCATGCAGGTATCTTACGTGACTCAATTGCTCGCTAGTCTCACTGAAAGCCTTAAAGCTTTTAATATCTTAATTTTGATTAAATGACAAACATTGATAAGGACTAATGGCTTTATTGTATTAGTGATGATCTTTTAGGATTCATATATCTAATCCTTGCAAGATCAAAGTTTCAAATCTTCAGGAAAGAGCTTTTGATGTCAAGCCTTGAAGATAAGCGTTTCTGGATTAGATAGGATCTAGAGATGTAGCTTTAATTCTTTATTTATCTTTGGTTATCTCTAGGTCTATCCCTTTGAGTAATGAGTTCCATAGGTTGCTCAATAAAAGTGAAATGATTTTCAAAATGCATTTCATTTAGATAAAACATGAGTTGGGTATTTGAAATGATTTTCAAAATACATGCACATACTTCAAAATTCATAAAATATAGTTTGCAAACTCTTAGAGTTGTTTGGGAACTTGTTCTGCATAGTTTTAATCCATTTGTGGTCGACCTGACAAAAGTGTGGACGACCACAAATCATGCGATCGACCAGACTTCTCAGAGTATCGTCCGCAGGCTGTCCAGAGTTCTCTGGAACACTTGCGGATGATGGAGCGGTAGATCGGACTTCTGAGCTCATCGTCCGCAGGCTGTCCAGAGTTCTCTGGAACATTTGCGGATGATGGTGAGGACGACCCTCCTGATTTGCGGTCGACCGCACTTCTCCTGAGTGGGATTCAAACAGCCATTTTTATGACCGTTGGTGCATACTTATAAATACCCAATCGTTTAAACAACTCGAATTAATCACTTTTTGAGCAAAAATCTGATCCTAATACTTCATAGAACCTCTGGAGATTATTTTAAAACCAAATATTAACATTCATATTGTGAAATTCATCAAAGTGAGATTTATACAAAATCATTGGGGTTCTTGAGCAACTTACAAGAAAAATTACTCAAAGAGGTATTTATGCTTTACATTGATATATCTTCACATTAAGGTGATTTCATATATCAAACTCTTCTTATTCATATCTTGATTGATTTGTTCAAGGTTGCATTGAGCTTAAAACTCTAAGGGTTAGAGTGAGCCTTGAACCATAGAAAACTGTGTTTGTGTTAAGAGCTTCTTTTTCATTAATTGTTGTAATAGAGATAGGTGTGTAGACAAGGTTATATTGTAAAACTCAAAGTGTTGAGTGAACCTTGGTTGGTTAAGAGGTTTGTGTTGTAAAACCCAAAGGGAATTGGGTAAGCCTCTATTGTATTCTCTCTTACTATCTTAGTGAAAGGTTTTGTGAAATCCTTGAGTAGATAGCTCAAGGTAGTGGATTAGGTTTTGTTGGATAAACCGAACCACTATAAATCTTTGTGTTCATTGCTTCTCTTCTTGAACTCATCATTTCATACTTTGGTTGAACACCAAGTGTTTGATATTTGTTATCTTAGAAAGCTTGTTTATTTTATAAAAGAAAAATCGGTTAAAACCTAATTCACCCCCCCTCTTAGGTTTTTCACTCACAATATGTAGCAGCTAGACTACCCATGTATGTGGGATTGTATAGCGGTTGGGTTGATTGCGTAGGGTTATATAGTGCATGTGCGTTGTATCTGCTAATGATAATATAGTGCATGAGTTTTCTAGCCGCAAGCATTGTTATTTTGAGCGGCCCAGCCTACCACGTGTAATTCAAAATTAAAAAATTGATTTTTTTAACATAATGAAGTAGACTTAGTCAAAAAGTTTGGTAGAGAAAAGCTAGAGCAAAAATTTTTAGAGAGATAAAAGGTACTTATTACTTCAAAATAAAGGTGCGGGTATTTTGGTCCCAGAAAATTCAAATGTATTGCATTTAGTAATTTGGGGTGTTACATTTATCCTCCCTTCTTTTATCTATATGAAAATGTCTTTCCCAAGAAAATTATCTGAAATGTCTCAATAACTTATATTTAAAGAGAAAAGGAGTATAAATATGATCACAAGGGGTATTCATGATGAATTTAACACATAATTAACGTGTGAAACTAAATTTGAATCCCAAAAGATTCAGAGAGGATACGTGTAATTATGAAGTATTTTATGAAAGAACGCAAAGGTACTAAAAAATTGAAAACAACGTCGGAGTCATGAATGACCTTTCTGATTTCCTTTTTGTTTGTTTTGCAAGTCGACCTTAATTTGCTGTTCTACAAGTTTAACTTGATTTGTATGGGCGACAATACATTTGAGTGCAATCTTGTAATGAACTTCAACGATGCATTGAAGTTTTATCAAGCAAATAAATAGCTTTTTTTTTTTTGCAAACAGCTCATGAAAATGCTTGTTTTTACTTGCCCTGAGTTAGAGTTTTATTTCACTTCAAAAAAGGTGAGAGTGTAACAAAGTTACTGTCGAATTTAGTTAAACATTTAAATTTATATTTTTATTACAGAGATTAGCCCTTTCATTTTTATTTTTAATTTTTTGGGTGGGGGGAAGGGAGTCTTTCTTCTTAAATTAAGATTTAGTAGAAGTGTTAATGGTCTTTCTTCTTGCCATTTTGAAAACTAATTCACTTGCTAGGATTATTTTTGACACATTTTTCTCTTTATTCCAAGATCAAATAAAAAATTTAAAACACGTGTTTTTTTACAAATTATGGTTCGTGCAAAACACGTGAGAAAAGTATCATATTTTAGATTCACAACATAGAAATGAAGGGCAAATGCTTCTACCGAATAGATACAGCCCACCTCCCCAAAACCCCATGAACCAGCAGAAAGTGTCACATAGAACTTTGTTAAAGAATCCCAAACGCAAAGATGCCTTATTCCACGCATAATCTTAAAAGATGAAGATGTTGAAAAAATTTGTCTGAGATAGCATTTTTGCATGCAGATAAAAAAAGCCCACTTTTCATCCATGATGCTGTTCAACCCTGTGCTCTATGAAGCCAAACAATGCATAAAGATAATATCCAATTGGAACATAAATGGAATAATGAATTCCCTCCTTTTGGGGTTAAATTATCTATCAGGGTTGAAACAATTGATCTACCATCAGTGAATAGAAGGGGGTGTTTCAATTAGGAACCCCAACAAAGCAGACCTAACTGTACTCTCAGAAAATATTACAGGGGAATGCTAATTCTATCCTACCTTTCTATCCCCTGTTAATTGAACAAAAGTTCTATCAGCAATGTTAAATTACACCATCAATGCCAAGCTATCATCTGCCCTTCTTTGAAGAATGACCAGTCTTCCGCTTGTGACGACTGAAATCGGACACAAATCGGAATGTCTGGCCACAGCCCGCCTCAGAGCAAACATAAGGACGAGCACCAGTGTGAACCCTTATGTGCTCTGTCCGTGCCCATGCCCACTTGAATGTCATCTTGCAGCCTTTCCATGGGCATTTCAGGGGGCGGTCATCCATATGAACCCGACGATGCTGCACCAAATACTTATGGGAGAAGAATGTCTTACCACAACCCTTGACTGGACAGATATTTCGTTTATGTAGTACAAGCTCCTGCTTTGACCCAAAACTCATGGTGCAGCCCTCTAGATCACATGGAAAATCAACCTTCTCATCCCTTGCCTTTGAATTCTTGCAGCCAGCTACGCCTTTCTTTGCCTTGGAACTGTTCTGCTGCACACTATTCTGCTGTTTCTTGAGTGTTGCCTTGGATTCAACAGATCTGGCTCCCTGATCTTTACTTGGCTTTGAAGGTCTTTTCCTAAGACGTGTGCTAGGCCCACCTTCAGGCTCATTTTTAATGTCTAAGCTCAACTGTTTTTTGTCCCTTGCGCATTTGGTACGGGGCTTGGGGTCATCTTCGACCTCTAAGTTTAATTCTCTCTTGCTCCTCATTCCCTTAATACGTGGCTTTTGTTCAACTTCATTCTCTACATTCAATTGTTTCTTGTTCTTCACACACTTATTTCGAGGCACAGGTTCATCTTCAATCTCTATGTTCATTTCCTTCTTGTTCTTCACACACTTACTACGAGGCTTGGCTTCATCTTCAGCCTCTATGTTCAATTCTTTTTTGTTCCGTGCACCCTTAATGTGAGACTCAGGTTTCTCTTTCTTCATTCGCTTGTTTCTCAAGTTACTTTTACATTGCTGAAGAGAACAGTCCATTGACAAATCTTCAAGAGCTTTATCTTGCTCTCCAGCCGCCTTCAAAGACTTTGCTTTCGTGCCTGGCCTAATTTCTGCCGTGCTTTTCCTCTTCCTGCCAGGCTTGCAAATTGTAGATGCTGTTTCAACAGAATTGCTTTCTGCAGGTCTTTCAACCTTCACTAGGTATGAAATCCTTCTCTCCTCCTCCCCATGATCTCTTTCAGCTAAAAATTGGTGAACCTGATTGGACATCCAGACTTTTCCACACCATTTGCCAGCAACAACCATCTTCTTCGGCTTGCCTGGCCCATTCTCATTAAACTCAGCCTTTGCGGTGGAAGTTGGACAACTACGTCCAAATGCATTGTATATCATAAAGTTATACGGCATTTGCTTGGAGTAGAGAGGAGAACGACTCAAGTTGGCACTGTAGTAGAGATTTATGCCTAGTTTTACAGCCCAGTCAGCATTTCCATGTATGGCTTCTTCACTCTCTAAAGCTAATCTTATCGTTTCTTCATCTTCCCCAGATGCCTCTCTGAATGAGATATCACTCCAAATGTGGTCATTTCCCAGTTCTTCAGCCAATTTTTTTGCATGAGCCTCTACCTTGGGGTAATCTGCATAGAGAGAACGAGAATCATGGACTGCAAAAAGGAAAACAAAGTAAACGCTTCAAAAGAATATCAGATTCAGCACCAACTCCCAAATATTTTTTCCTTTTTTTTTTCCCTTATCTTATACCTTCTTTTTTCTTTTTCCTTTACAAATTGCAGTTCCTCTCTACTACAATAGAGTAAATAAATTCCTATGTGGCAAATAAAGAGATAAGCACTATCATATCATAAAATTTTCATTAAATTTTTTTTCCCTCTTTTTACCCTTTCTGCAACTAGTGTTTTTTCTGTGGAAGCAGCATGGATGGGAGCATACTAAGTCGCTTGTTATGGCAATGTCCAAGTTTGCACCATCATTAAAATGTAGCTTTATACCGAGACCACATATCTGAGTGGTAGCAAATCCTATTTCTGTTTAAACTATGTAGTGCTCGCATCGCTGTCTCTCTCTGTATATGTGTGATTGTGACAAGGTGCTAGAACAGTTATTTATCTTCATATTTTCTCCCAAATGTGAAACTGGACTGGGAAGAGATAGAGAGGGAGAGGGAAAGAGAGAGTAACCTGGATGGCAAAGGAGCAAAATATGAGCCCCGCCAATAGATCTAAGCTTTTTTTCTACTTGTATCGCATGTTGGAGACAGAAGACATGCTTTCTAGAAGAATCTTCATCAGATCTTGTGGGAAAAGGTGGTGTTGTGTCATCAAGGGGTAACAAGCCACTTGTCATTGCTCTTTTGGACTCGTGAGTGACAGGTATACAACTGGAGGTGCCATGCTGTAGTTTCATTTCATGTCTAGACCTATCTAATAAATTATCTGATTCTTTATATGTAAAACTAATTGTCTTGTGCTCCACAGGCCAGTCCAAAGATTGTTTGCTTCTACTCTCAGATTTAGATCTTGTCAGTTCCTGCTCTACACAAGGTCTAATAAGCTGAAGAGAACTCTCCTTCACAAAATCAATCTCCGAATTGGAGATATCACAGTGGCTGACTGCTTCCTGATCAACTGATCCAGCATTATTACTAACTAACACAGTCTGTGCCATATCAACCATATTTTTAATTTTGCAGGAGTCAATATGAACATCTGCTTCAGGCTTGTCCTCCTCTGAGTCAGAAGAGTTGCCATATGCCAAAGCTAGAAGGCCAAGGGATGAAGTGTTTTTTTGGTCATCTGGTAGTTCAGTTTGTTCAGCAGATTGTACAGGCAGATCAAAGATACCATCTTGATTCCTTTTATTCCACGGTCCTGTAATTCAATAAACAGAAATAAGATAATCACAACCAATTAATAGACAGGTCTAACTCAGATATGGAATTTAAAATGTGTAGGTTGCCATTGAGTTGATAATTTAGAGACCAAGTACCGAATTATCAAAGTTAAGGAGATCAAGGTCCAATACTTACTTTCACCCCCTTCAAATATTATGAATTACATAAAAAAGGAAATAGAAGAATTTGCATATTTGACCACAAGAAAATATCAAGTAACTGACTAATCTTGCTACTGATTTTCCCCTTAAAGAAATATGTTTACAATACCAAAAGAAAAAGGTTCCAAAGTTAACATTTTTATCTAAAGGAGTACCTCGGCAGGACTCTGACTCCAGCAAATTTTCATCTCCACTGACAGAAGTGTCGGTGCAGGCATCACTACTTTCTTCCCAATCCTTAAATGTGCTACAATCAGCTGTGATCAAGTAATGTGCAGCTGCATCTGTTGGTTGAATAATAGCTACACATGCAAAGCACAAGATACCACAAGTTACACAAGAAAAGAGCCCCTGCTCAGATAACCTGTCACCCCGAGACGTTCTCTCTCCTTCAGTCTCCACATTCTTGCCTTGAGAAGATAAGCCTAAAGCATCAGCCCATCTTTCTGAACTGAAGACCCTCTTGTCGACACGAGATGGAGTAAACATTTCCTTTGAGTAGGCTCTTGGCCCTGGCTGGAACCCCTTTTTACTCTCTAGATCACAAACAGTAGTCTTCATAGCTAGATCTGGACTGCATACACCTGAGAACAACCTGGCCTGGAACTCCTGTCCTGCTTTCAAATTTGAGCAAGCACCAAGTGAGTTTTTTGGAAGAATCACAACTGAAGACCCCTCAGCAAGCATATGAAGTAGATTGTTGTTTTGCATCACATCCTGTACAAACAAGTCTTTGACCAAAACTTCGCCCTCGCCTTTCTTCTTATCCTTTAGCCGTGAACTCCGTGGTTCCAAGGCAATGCTCTTAGGTACTCTGGACAAGGCAAAATACAAAAAGATTAGAAGTCATTTGCATTGCAGACACGTTTTAACAATGAGTCCACACGATGGCAAATAATCAGAAAAAATGATGATGCAAAAGGAAACTGATAAAAGAAAAGAAGAGGGGGGGAAAGGCTGCAACTACCCAGGGAAAAGCACATGTTCGCATTTTGCTCTTCTTTATTTTCCCAGAATGCTCTCATTGTCCCTTTAGGTGACTTTTGGACATGCTTAGCAGATTGAGAATTGAAAATAAAACAGTTGTCAGAAACCAACTGTAGGAGGGAGGGGGACTAAAGACTGCTAAAACAGGTACAAGAAGGTAGAGAAGACTGAAGAGAAAATAAGAGAAGAAGGATGGTATATTAACTTTGAGTTAAGAGAAACTCTGATAGGCAAACAAAATTGGGCAATAAGGTATGAAACTCATTTTTAGTACATAAGAGGTACGAAATAGTTGAAATTGAAAAGTGAAATTTCAGAGCCAGCTCCCCAAAGGTATGGTGAGTAGAAATGAGTTTCTGTACCACAAATGTTCTCTTGGATCTGGAACATTTACAACAAAATCAGAGAATGATTTCAGAAAAGATTTGGTACCCATCAGCTCTTTCATGGACACATGTTGGCTATGATTAAATATATCTGGAGTAGACTCCAAAACTGATCAGATGATTTCAAATAAAAACTTCAAACTGAATCCAATTACCACTGCATTTGGACTTTGGACTACTAAGAAGGGCTACTACCAGGACCCTGAAGTTGGGGGGAGCTATGGGAAAATAGATGTTAATATAATAATGTTGAAAATTTCAAGAATCTTTGCAGTGGCAAAAGGTAAGTAACATAGAGACAGTTTTATAAATATGAATTTTCCAAGAGATACGGTGAATTATAAGATATTGTGACGACACAGCCAACTCCACATGTTTCCATCTAATTCTGTCACCATATTCTGAAGGCAACACAAATTGTAGAGGCCCATATAGGAAAATTTCCGGAAAACAAACTGCAATAATAACAAAGAGCGCTTAATTATTATCAGAAAATAACCTTGAAGAAAACGAAAGTGCCAGGTCATATAGCAGCTGAAAGTGTGAAACCATTGGAGGACAATTTATTGATGCCCTTCGAACTGCAGCATCTTTTGCAACCCTCAACCATTCAGGAGTAGCGATATTGGCTGCCTCACCACAATTGAACCCTATATTGGAAAAGCAAAACCAATATAAAACTAATTACTTCTGGAGTACAACAACCATTCTCCCCTCGGTACTTGGTTAGAAGCAAGGAGATCTTAACATAACAAATAGTACCAAACATGAGAATGATTTTACCATGACTAAACCCTGAGTGATAGGCTCTGGGAAAAGTGACCACATATTCTCCTGGATTTTGCACCAACCTAATCAAGATGTATGAGAAAATGAGTTTCACCTATAATTCACTTACAAACCAAAATGTTAAAGAAATAACAGCAGTAATTGTAGCTAAAACTTCAATCCTTTAGTGAAGCAAAGGGCTCTTTTTTCCCCTTAAGTACTAAACTGACCAAGTGCAAACAGGAAAATCATACTTTTCATTTGGCACCTTAATCATCACTAATTCTCTCCATATTTTGATTAACAGATTCACAGAAAGCATGATTTCCAGAATATGAAACAATAGTTCTCATGGAATTCTATAAATTGCATTTGTATTTCTTTTATCCATTTTGTACAGGCAGCTTGAAATCAACAACACGAATAAAGAAATAGCACTGTTTTTCCCCCACTCAGCTTAAATAGTGAAACCAAGAGCTGAAATTATACTAGCAAAGCCATACTCCCTCCGTGCAGTCTAGTTCCTATAATACCCTTATTTATTTTGTCTTAAGAATAAGAAAGAGAAGAAAGTTTGTCTTGGGAATAGGAAAGAGAAAAGATAAAAAATAAAAAAAGTCTCTTCTTAGAAATACGAAAGAGGCAATAGGAGAGTTATAATGATAAATAAGAGTAATATTGAAAACAATTGAAAATATATTTCTAAAAAGTCGTAAAATGACTTATAATTAGGGATAATAGAGAAATTTTCTAATGACTTACAAAAAGGAATGAGGAGTAATTGTTATTCATCAGCAAGCTAAAGCCACAATTAGGTATCAAAAGACAATCAAGAGGAGAACGTGGGCTTTGTACTATAGAACAAAAACTTACCTGCAGCATGGAACACCAGCATCAATAAGTACCTCTGGTGACATGACTGTGGTCTTTTCCCCAAGGGTTGCAAAAGTAACTAAAGGAGTAAGAAAAGAGTTATTTAATGAGCATATATAAAAACATACAGAAAATATTAGACAAATTAGTGTCAACAGAAAATTCCTGGGAACTAGTTGATCAGAACACAAAAGGTCCAAGAATTGCAAAAAGGGATGGCTCTATAATCTGGCTCTAGTCTTGGAAATCCTAGTTTATAAGTCAATAGCCTGGAATATTTAGTTTAATTAAGTTTTAGTTGTCCTATTACAGGTCAAGGGTACTTCAGAAATTTCCAGAGTCTCTTATTGTTTCAGGAATTCTAAGCTGTGTTGGTTTGGTTGATTGAGTCTTTGTTATTATAGATTTAGGTACTGTACCCCTTATAGGTTTGCAAAGCCACTATTTCCTGTCAGCTGTATTCATCATATTAAAAATAAATGGCAAGCCACCATCCTCAATAAGCAGGGAGACCTGCCTTTTTGGTTCCCAAAACAACCTTAACTTGATGTCAAGACTAACAATAGGAACAGGGGACAATAAACAAAATACCCAACATTTCTTTCCTTTAATATCCTACTAAGTTCCAGTGGTCTGCAAATATACCCATCACAAGCCGGATCAGCAATCAACTTATAGGCTTACTATAATCCTTATTTGCAACCATGAAAACAAGTTAAATCATAACAAGGAGAACAGTGATTACTACATTTCCTGGAACCTCTGTATCCAAAACAACCAAAACTCCCCTATGACCCTCTAGGATGTAAATAACCTCCTCCTACCTCCCTTTTAAGGTATATGCTATAAAGAATTTCAACAAGGTACATATTCCATGATTTACCCATCTATGAATTTGTATTCCCTGAAAGGAGTTTTGCAGTGCAATCACTGTAACTTCCTCTTAAGCCCTGAAATAATGAGTTCTCTGGCCTTATATTCACCAAGTAGATTGCAGACATTACTGCACTGTCTTCAGGAAGGAAGACAGGGAAAGTATAGGCAAGTATTGTTAAGTGGAATCTTCAAAAATTACATCTTATGCCCATAAGAGATCTTATTCTGACACCCTATCCCAGAAGTTTAGGTGAATAAAAAGATTTAGGGATTTGATGTTGGCCAAAAAACAAAAAGATCATAAAACTCTCAGCATCACCAATCAAATTACCCTAATTGTTGATTTAGAGATAAACCCCAAGATTATCATAAACCCTAAAATTTAGGGATTTTATGTTATCTAGCCCTAATTGTTGAGTTCTATTGCCTTAACCCCTTCCATTACATCAATGAATTCAAAAAATATGCTTACGATGGAAAAGTGGAGCACCTTTTCCCCTTTATTTTTGTATAATGCAAGAAAAAAACCAAGGCATGACTAATGCATTGATGCGAGAACCTAGAATGGAAATCCCATGCTGTCCCTTGGTTAGCTCATATCAATCTTTTTACACCATGTGCTCCAATTCAGATAGTATTTTTCTTTTGCAAAGGAGGCACAAGGTATTACTCACTTTAAATTCATGCTATAATCTTCACATAATCCAATTCTACAATCATTCTCCATCATTCTAACCCTTTACTTATCACAAGCATCATCTACCAACTCAACATGCTGGTAGATTCCCTTTGATGCGTCAGTCTGGATGTCCAACAATAGGGAAAGCCTACCTAATAAAATCATTCAAAAGGATACAATTTCTCACAGAAATGTAGCTCTAAACAGGTTAGTATGAAGGAAGAGTATAACAGGAACCAAATTGTATGCAATTTAGCATCTACGAATTTAAATTGAATCTATGTCCCCAAGAAATGATAACATACAGGAAGCCATCTCACTAGGTAGATATCCTCTTGAATGATGGAACATTTGATTTGAGAAATGAGAAATCAATTTCAGCCCTCATTACATGTTCCTAACATTTGGGGAGTGCCTTTTTTGGATGCAGGTATTGTTCCTTTCCACAATTGAGTAGTACTCGTGGCTCTGCTTAAACAGAAGTTTGAGCATCTCATGTTCCATTGAGTCCTAAATGCATGTCCATTTCTAATTGAATAAATTAATTCTCTCCTTCTATGGCTACCTTGAATTTTCCTTTAAGAGTTGCCAGCTTGAGGTTATTTTGGGAATTTTTTCCCTTTCCCCAAACCAGGAGTTAATATTGTCCATTACCTCATCCAGAACAAGGTCTAAAAGTTTTAACACGAGGCCATTCTCAGTAAAGGTAATTTTTCGCTATGAGAAAGCATAAAGTCCAAAACGAGCAACGATGACGAAATAAGTCCACTGAAGCTGCAAAATAGGAAAATCTATCCATTATTTTTTACACTGAGGGTATTTCTGATTTACTGAAGTAGATATATTGCAACATCTTCTGAACCCCTCTTATTTTGTCTCAGCAAACAATCCTATTTAAAATGCCTAGATAAGGGAATTCTATAGCTTTAGCACAGCACACACATAAGCTATTCCTTTAAAGAACTATTCTGAGTTTCCAATCAGATTTTTCTTTTTTGTCAAATTAGCAACCAGTATGCTCCAAAAGATTGTCTCAGTATATAATTTCATAAGCTCGCAGCCTTGAAATTATAACATGATTTTTTCCTTAGTTGGAAATTCTATACTAATACAGAAATTCCAACTTCACAAGCATAGTTTTGCCCTCTATCTACATGCATGGCATCCAATTATTATTGGAATATATAGATATATACATCTATATATATATATATATATATATATATTGGGGCTTATACTTCTTTCATATCAATTTTTGACAAATGGCCATCCGATTTTTACACAGAAATCATTATTGTGGTTGCTGGTTCAAACAGCACAAGATCAAGTGACCTTTTCAAACTAAATGAAAGCAGCCATCAATAGTTATTCCCAGAATCAACCGATGGATAGAAGTATTATTTCATGCAGTGGAATGTAGTTTCAATAAGTTGGGAAGTGTGAAAAGGTAACATGTGGCAGCATATCATATGAAACCTAATATTTAACGAAACAACAGCTAATAACGAGTGACTCAACAAATCTTGCAAAATCTAAAGGAGAACTAGCTACGTGGAAGGAAAACTCCAATTGACAAACTATACATCATTAATCGACAGAATAGTTCATCATTTAACCTATTCACGCAACATTTGACAACATAACCTTAGAAAAGCATAGCAATAAACAAGAGAAAAGGATTCAAATGAGAAAAGCACCAGAAAGCAAGTGGAAACTACATTCTATGGCCTATTATGCATTAATGTAAATACAACAAAACCAAGGCATAACTTCATTTTAACAGAATCCACACACCACAAGCCTACGAAGTAATGTTCATTCTTAAATATAGCATACTTTTGAGAATATATAATTGGGAAGATAACGAAGCCAATTTCCACTATAAAATCTATCACTTTACCAATGTACGGCAATTGAATAACACTCACCAAGAGGATTAATCTCTCCCCCATAACCGTGAACCCTGATCACTTCCTCAAATGCCACGGCTGCATCCCTAGGAACACCGTACCACGTCTTGCCAGCACCCATATGCAAGTAATTCAAACTATGCAAGTCATGATCTTCAACATGCCAAGCAAACCAACTGAACATCATAGCAATGTACACCATAGGAGATGTCACGCCAGGGATCTCCTCCTTCATAAACCTTAAAAGAGACCCTTTAGCCCTAGAAACCCCCCTCATATTCCACTCTGTTTCCCCTACTGTTACATTATTATTGGCATTCCCTTCCTTACCCCCCTCTTTTCCACTCTTTATCGGGACAAATGCAGAACCGGGCATGTCATTTGCATACTCCACAGAAAAGGGCTTATCTACCGTGGCCTTCCAGAAAAGGGTTTCAATTTCTAAAGGCGTCAAGCTCTTTTTAGAACACTTCTTCAAGTAACTCTTTTCAAACCCTTTTGCCTTCATCTCAAACTGCGGTACAGTGTAGTTTTCACCACTCTGCCACACAGGTTTCTGAACTGGACGGTGCTTCCTGGGGCAAAATCCGATCTGCTGCTGCCTTGTGGTAAATGTAGCACCCGAAACAGACCGAGCCAAAAGGGACTTGTTGAGATTAGCATAGGCAGTTTTCTTCGAGGGTGCAGGAACTGGAGGAACAATTTTGCAAATACCATATCTTGAAGCCTCCTTCTCAATCTTGAAAATGTATGCAATTGGATCTTGAAATTCAGCAAGAGTTGGGTGATATTCAGGAGCCACTGGTAGGGTTTTGAGCCATGGAAAAACCTCTATATTCCCACCACATGCTGCTGCTGCTGTCACTGAAGCTTCTGAAGCCATTAATCAGAAACAAAAAAGAAATCTTTTTTTCACAACAAGAAATGGGCAAAAAAAAAAATTACATCAAATTACACATATACATACATGTAATTTTCTGTTCAATTTTGAGAATTTTCATGTATGTATATGTAAGATCTGTGTGGTTCAGAGGGGCAGCATTGTTGAGAAGGGGTTTTTGAGAACAGAGAAAGAAAGAGAAAGAGTTGCTGTAGAGATTCTCTATTCTCTCAATTTCCTATTGGTAATAATTTATTAAGTAGTTGGAGTAGAGTTTTTAACTTTCCTTTTATTTTTTCTCTTTCCACTTTTCAGCTGTATGGGGCTCTGTGTGTAGAGCCTTGGAAGGGGGTGGCCGATGGGGGAGGGGATAAAGCTTCGTCTAGTTTCTTTTTTCTTTTCTTTTTTTATCCCCAATTAGGTTGTTTTTAACATTAAAAAATTTATCACATATTCAAAAATAAATTAATTTGTTTAACATTTAACATATATAACATATATAGCATTCATCTGGATGTATACACATTAATTCATTTATATTTGATGCGTGACGAGAAAGATTAAAAATCTTAAATTATATATTTAACGTAATAATAGATTATTTTAAAATAAAATCTTATCGTAAAATATTTTACATAAAAAATCTAAAAATATCATCGTATATAATTGATTAACTTATTTCCAAAATGATTTAAATTTGTGACTTTGTCTTTAACAAGTTCAGGTGTAGAATCGGAGCTAAGTAGCTAACGAAGCCACGTCCTCTTGTACAGGCAGGAATCATTAATGCTTAAGTTTGAAGTACGTAACCTGAAATAGAGGATTAGCAGCAGCAGCAAGGGCCAAGGGGGAAGAAAGGCGGGGGGGGTGGGTTAGAAGTGAAGGCGGGAGTGAGAAAGAGTGGAGTGGGAAAATAGTGGACCCACACGGGGGATGAAAATGATGGGGATTGTGGATTATTGGCTTAATTTACTATTATGCCACATCATAGATTTATTTGTCTTTTGTAATGTTGGTTGGTTGGGATGGAAATGGGATAGTTTTTATTATTATTATTATTATATATTGAGTATATTAAAGGTTGTGTTGAAATAAGATACTTTATTATTTGAATTATCTTATATTTGTTCGGGATAAAATAGTTAATTTAATAAATTTGCAATAAATCTCTTAACAAATATTTTATAAGATTTGGAAATTTTATTTACTAAAATATTTACCATTATTGCTTTTAAAATTTTTGTTTTTGGCAATATTTAAAAAAACATTTCTCGTTCATTTGTGAGGTGTGTTTCACATGGGATATTTCATTAGGATTCAACATAAAAAGAATTAATCCCCTTCTTAAATGCATATTTCAAAATACTTCAAAAAGGTAATAATTCAATTAATAAAGATATTTATTTTTCTGTACAAATTGTTTAGATTTGTTTCACATTACTTTGTTATAAATACATTGTCAATATATAGAGAATATTTGAAATAAGAATTAAGTAAAAGATATAGTTAAATTACATTAAAAACAGTTGTGAATGGGGAAAATAGTCAATTTCATCCTGAAGTATTATTACTCAAAAACAATTTACATTCTTTTTCAGTCATTTACGTCCTCAAACAATTTTCGATCTGCCAAAATACATCTTCCCTCAATTTTCATTTTAATTCTGTTAAACCACTTCAGGAGGGTAAGGGTATATTGGTCAAATCAAGTGGGCTTCTTCCAAACTAAATCCTGCTGCTATTAACCAAAGGGCAATTGGCAAATGTAATCATCTTCTCTTCACGCTCTCAGCTAATATTCACAAAAATCGATGATTAATCATATAATTGGTGCAATTAATCACCAAAAATCAAGCCAAAGTTGAAGCAATGGAAGTTGAATTCATTTGTCAATTTTTTTATGGATATGATATGTTAGATATTCATATTTGGATGAAGGGGGGTGGTTTAGTGTAAACCCTCTTTTATTTGGATAGGAAGAATGGCAAAGAAAGATTAATTGGTGAATTTAGTCTTTTAATTTATTTTTTTATCTTTGATAGATTTGATCCTTAATTTTTATTTTCAATTTTTGGCCCTTAACTATTTTTCTTTTTGGTGGTTATGATACTCACTTTTTCTCTATAACTTTTTTGTTCCTAAATTTTTTTAGCCTTTGTATATTTGGTTCCTACCTTATATATTTTGCATAATTTAGTCCACTTTGGACAATTTCGGCCAAAAACCAACAAACTAAAAATTTTTGGGTTAAAAAATGAAAATTAAAAATTGAAACTTCGTCTTTTGAGATACTAGTATGCACCTTGTCAACCCTCGCTTCATATTCAATTCTTTTTTATCAATAATTTCTTAATAATTACAAATAAGTACTTCTTCTTCGAATTTGAGTATTTAATTTCTAATTTTAAATGTCTATAATTGAATCCACCAAAAAATGAAAATAAAAAATAAAGACCAAATATATCAAAGATAAAAAGGTTAGTGCCTAAATTCACCAATTACTCGGCAAATAAGAAGAGAAACGAATCTCATGAGCAAAGATATTCCAAAAGTTGCGTTTTTCCATTTTCAAAAGCAGCCCCCCCCCCCCCTCCTCCTATTTCATTGTCTGGTTTCAAAAGAACCCTAATTCTAATGAGTTGGCTTAGCACGTGATTTATTTTAGAGGGAACCTAGTATTTGACCAATATACCCCTTACATATTAAGTGTTTAAACGAAGTTAAAATGAGAATTGTGTGAAGGGGTATTTTGGCTGGTGAAAATTATTATAAATGACTTTTTTTAAAAAAAAACTTATAAGACATTAATTGTGGGAAATGTTTTAGGGGCGAAATTGGGCATTTTCCCTTGTAAATAACAAGAGTGAAATTTAAGTTGTAATTGTAAATAATATAAAGTGAAAAATATTTAAGATATTAATGATAACTATAGTTATATGGTTTATGTAATAATAAAATAATTAAATTATTCAACTCTAATAAGTTTATATCATCCTAATAAAGGAGTTAATTTCAAATTTACTAAAAAAACAAAGAGTTATAGACTTATAATTTGAACCTCAAGTCTCCTAAACTATATTAAATATTCAAATATTAATTATGTATTCAATATTTTAAGATTAATAAACACCAAAGATAATTATTTATTATTCTTTTTGTTCTAAAATATAAAATTCTTTAAACATTTCACACATATTAAAAAAATATTTTAATTTTCTAAAATATTTTAATTTATTATATCATACTCTTTTTTAAAAAATTGAAATTAAACAATTTATTTTCCTTTCTCTTCATTTAAAATAAAAGTTAATATTTTAAAAAATATATAAAGTATCTTTCAATAGTGTCAAAGTATTTTATATTTTAAAATGAAGATAGTACATATTATATTGTGATTATATCATAAGAGACAATTTTTTCACCAAACTATGTCATTTTAAATACTAATATGTACTAAAGATAATTGTTTATTACATGTTAATGTGGTAGTTATATTATAAGAGATAATTTTTTTCACCGAACTATATTATTTTAAAGACTAATAAGTACAAAAAGATAATTTTTTATTATATGTTAATTGTTTATTATAAGAGCCCAGTTTTATTTTAAGAGACAAATTTTTTCACCAAACTATGTCGGCCTATATTTGCCAATATCAATTTTAAATAAGAATAAAGAATGAATGCAGAGACGATCATGGTCCTATGGAGTAGGAACTGGGCCTCTCTCTCTCTCTCTCTCTCTCTCAGGGAATATGTTTTGACTTTCAAGTTCAAAGTAGTAAGTGATTTCATTATTTTCTTGTAATATATTAATTGAATGTGTATATTGAACTCAAAATATCTAATAAGTACTTACGTTCGAAATTAAATATTTACTTTTGAATTTGAATAAAAATTAATAAAAATTATTTGACTTTAATTAATTTACAAAATTATTTTTTACATGAGTATAATGAATTGTAAAATCCATGATTTAGTGGAATATAATTTATTTAAATTAAGATAAATTAAGATGTTGAGTGGTGGAGAACATGAGTTAGTGTGATATAAATATCTTAAATTAATTAGATTATTAATTGAATTTTAGATAAAAATATGTTTATTTAAGAAAAATAGACATTCAATTATGAATAAACTAAAATAGAAATATTGACATTCAATTTCGAATAAATTAAAATAGAAATGTGTAAAATAGAAATATTGACATTCAATTTCGAATAAATTAAAATAGAAATGTGTACATTCAATTTCGCACGAAAGGAGTATGAATTATTACTTTATTTTGTACATATAACTTCTTTCCATAAATATTATATCTTTGAAGAAATGTATGGTAAAGTAATTTAAGCCTGGCATACTAACACAATGTGAATATGTCAAAGAAAAGATTTTACTTTCAAATTATTTATCATTTTAAAAAAAATTAAAGGAATTATTTATCAATTCAGAAAATAAATTGTATCCTTTTTGGAAATATAATTAGTCAGTATCCATTTTCTGGAGTAATAATTATTCAGTATCTTAAGAAAGGAAAAAAAAATCTACCCATGTTTGTAAAATGAAACTTATGTGTGTGTATAGGTGTTGATTGGTATTTTAATATTCACCTTAAACAAACTAATAAACTATGTACTATCTTTGATCCTCTAACAAATACTGCTTTCCATAATATTAGATGCCTTCAGAATTTATGCAAGAATTAAAGAAATAATTAAGCAATTTTAATTAGCAAAATAAAACCAAGAAATCAATTAATATAAATGTATATAGAAGAGAAAAATAAATAAATTCATAATCTCAACTGGTAAAAAATTACTGCTTAGTATGGAGGTTCCAAATTTGGCTCCTCATCAAGGCTTTAGTTTCTTTTTTTCTTTTTTTCAAACAGGGTATTAGTTTCTTAATTAAAAGGGATAGAATCATTAAGAAGTGACATAATCACCCTAATGGAATGAAAAATGCAAAACAGGAATGTCTCCTGTGTTTGAAAGAAACTTTTTTTTTTTTTTTGGAACTACATCTATTTTAAAAAGAAATGTGACCAACTTCATATTGACCAATTGATAAAGAAAAGTTTCGACTAAAAACTTGTTGGATTCCAAACAAATCAAATTTTTTGTTATTTTAAACTCAAGAAAGGGCAAACTAGATATTTCACATAACTCCCTCCACCCAAGCCACTCTCATGCGTCATTGACCTTTTTCTTCATCCCCCATTTCTTCTTCCTTCCATATTTCTTCTTTCTCAATTATTTCCCTTAGATCTTACCCTCTCGAAATCTATTAAGAGATTTCAAAACTTGAGGCAGCCGAAAGTATCCCACATGCATAGTGCAATCAAGTGGTAAATAAGTGTACTAAAATCTATATGCATTATGTCTATGCAGAACACCATTTGTGTTGAGGACCTTTGGGACGGACTTGAATCCAAGAAGGAGATCTTGTAATTATTTTTAAAAATAATGATAAATTATTTCCATTGCTGAAAAACCTAAGAGGGGGGTGAATTAGGTTTTAACCGATTTTTCTTTTATAAAATAAACAAGCTTTCTAAGATAACAAATATCAAACACTTGGTGTTCAACCAAAGTATGAAATGATGAGTTCAAGAAAAGAAGCAATGAACACAAAGATTTATAGTGGTTCGATTTATCCAACAAAACCTAATCCACTACCTTGAGCTATCTACTCAAGGATTTCACAAAACCTTTCACTAATATAGTAAGAGAGAATACAATAGAGGCTCACCCAATTTCCTTAGGGTTTTACAACACAAACCTCTTAACAAACCAAGGTTCACTCAACACTTTGAGTTTTACAATATAACCTTGTCTACACACCTATCTCTATTACAACAATTAATGAAAAAGAAGCTCTTAACACAAACACAGTTTTCTATGGTTCAAGGCTCACTCTAATCCTTAGAATTTTAAGCTCAATGCAACCTTGAACAAATCAATCAAGATATGAATAAGAAGAGTTTGATATATGAAATCACCTTAATGTGAAGATATATCAATGTAAAGCATAAATACCTCTTTGAGTAATGCTTTCTTGTAAGTTGCTCAAGAACCCCAATGATTTTGTATAAATCTTACTTTGATGAATTTCACAATATGAATGTTAAGATTTGGTTTCAAAATAATCTCCAGAGGTTCTATGAAGTGTTAGGATCAGATTTTTGCTCAAAAAGTGATTAATTCGAGTTGTTTAAACGATTGAATATTTATAAGTATGCACCAACGGTCATAAAAATGGCTGTTTGAATCCCACTCAGGAGAAGTGCGGTCCACCGCAAATCAGGAGGGTCGTCCGCACCATCATCCGCAAATGTTCCAGAGAACTCTGGACAGCCTGCGGACGATGAGCTCAGAAGTCCGGTCGACCGCTCCATCATCCGCAAGTGTTCCAGAGAACTCTGGACAGCCTGCGGATGATACTCTGAGAAGTCTGGTCGACCGCATGATTTGTGGTAGTCCACACTTTTGTCAGATCGACCACAAATGCATTAAAACTATGCAGAACAAGTTCCCAAACAACTCTAAGAGTTTGCAAACTATATTTTATGAATTTTGAAGTATGTGCATGTATTTTGAAAATCATTTCAAATACCCAACTCATGTTTTATCTAAATGAAATGCATTTTGAAAATCATTTCACTTTTATTGAGCAACCTATGGAACTCATTAATCAAAGGGATAGACCTAGAGATAACCAAAGATAAATAAAGAATTAAAGCTACACCTCTAGATCCTATCTAATCCAGAAACGCTTATCTTCAAGGCTTGACATCAAAAGCTCTTTCCTGAAGATTTGAAACTTTGATCTTGCAAGTATTAGATATATGAATCCTAAAAAATCATCACTAATACAATAAAGCCATTAGTCCTTATCAATGTTTGTCATTTAATCAAAATTAAGATATTAAAAGCTTTAAGGCTTTCAATTGCCAATAGGTCAATGGAGGTTGTGACTTTTTTGCTTGGATTGGTCTTCCACAATGTTAGAGATATGTTGTTGTCTCGTCTAGCTTGATAAGAAAGAAGAAGCTTGAAGATGAAATTAAGTCACGGAGAATGAATGAGAAGCTATTGTGGAAAACACTAATTGTGGTGTGTACAATTGCTTTTATGTCTTTGGTTTTACTAGTTATTTTTTCATTCAATTGCTTTAGAGATATATAGTAGTTGGGTGTTGTTGTATGGTGAATGTTGGGGTAATTTTTTATGGAAGCACACATTTTGTGAGGTTTAAATGTAGAACCCAACACATTTTCAAAGGTTGTCATTTTGTATAATTTTGTGCAATGAAAGAATTGTGTTTCCACTTCTTCCATCTCCTAAATTGTTATCATCATCTTTTGAATATAATGTCTAACATTTTTCAATGTTACTTGAGACTTACTTTAGCCCCATATGTATTAAAAAGATATTCATAGGAGCATAAATATTACTTACAAAAAACTAAACGATATATATTAATATGCATTACTTTATCACAAATTTTTATAACTTTTACCTTAGTGGAAACAACATCTATGACTTGTGATTGTTGTGTGTCTATCAATTCCTGGACAACATCACATGATCTTCTATTGTGCCCGAGTGTCCCACATAAACCACACTTGTTCATGCTCGGACCAATACTATCAGTTGCTCTTTAATTATTTGGTCAAGTTGTTGCTTCATTCCTAGTTTGTGACTCATCTTGGTGAATTTCATCTTTTTTATCTTGCACATCTCCATGACAAGTCCTAGCATTATATCCACGCAATTTACATTATATGCATCTGATTACATTAAATATCTTTCTTCTCATCTTCTTCACACCATTTGCAAAAACAATATATCTTCTATCTCCAACTTTTAGCCTCCTTTTAGGTTTTGGTCTTCATGAGAGTTTAATGCTTTTTGGAGGTTTGAATGTAGGGAATTCAATCTTGAGCCAGTTATAACTTCTTACTTTCTCCAATATACCCAATATAGGTTTAGTCTAGCACTTAGTAACCGTCTATTGAAAGTCTCACTTTGGTTGTTCAAAAGCATGTCGCACTTTACTTTAGTCCTGAAGCGAGATATATATCAGTGTACCGGTGAGGTGTTTTCCATTACCCATTTATGTGCAGGTGCATCATAGTCCTTCAAAATTGACATAATCTTTTTCAAATTTATTCATATAAATGGACCTAATACCTCTTCACAATAATTAATATCCTATTCTAAACACACTTAAATAATTCATATCAATGCCAACAAGTTTGATACGAAATGTTTTCAACATGTCTAGAGAGAACCACCTGGGAGTCATCTGTATTGCACACCCAATGATACAGAGTCAATATATATATATTATTTGACAAATTAAATCTGGAGATCATCAAGGCACTTACAAAATATGGATAGCCATTATTGATCATCATCTTCAATGGAGCATTTTGCATAAACAAGTAGGCATAGAATAACAAGTAATAACCACATTTTTCCCCACCTCTTTGTTGAGGAACCTAAAAATCAGAAATATATTACATTGATTCATCTAGTATTAAACAATAAACATATGATCAATGTAAAACTTTGCTATCAATAATAGAATTTGGTTAATTGATTGTCCAGTTGAATTCCTCACTACACACTTATAGATTTTCATGACAAACCTCGCCAATAATGTTATAGAATTAGGAAACTAAATAAATTGTATACTAAGATATGTTAATTTTATAATAATACCTCTTAATCCCAATCTCAATGTTTAACTCCAACAATTTCAATGAGTCTAACAAGATCATACATGGACTCGTTGATTATAATTCATCTCCAAAATTACAAAATATTAGTAGTCTCCAATGACACCTAAAAAACAATGTCATTTAACCATAATATTCATAGTTAGTATAAGTTTGAAATGAAATATTCCAGAACAATAATTCAAGGTAAAATTAAAAAATCATCATCACACTCACATATCGCAAAAAAATTTACACAAATGCATATTGTTTGCTGAAAACATCAATCCTCTTAATTAAATCCATTATATTAGCTTTGCTACCATTTGCGTAGCCATGGAACCATAGTGATCAAAATAAGCACATAACTTATTATCATCTACAATTTCTTTCCAAAGCCTCCTAAAGAGAACTATAATTTACCATTGATGATATGAAAAATGGGTCAACTTATTCCACGCGAATATCAAACCATTTTGATATTCCTAAAGATTTTTGTGCAACCCACTACCATTGCGTGGCATATTTGATCTCCATGTGTGAAAAATGGGCCATTGATGAGAACTAACAATTATTACTCCTAAAGAGAACTATAATTTACTATTTGATGATATGAAAAATGGGCTAACTTATTTCATGTGAATATCAAACCATTTTGAATAAAACATTTTGTGCAACCCACTACCATTACGTGGCAAATCAGATCTCCATGTCTACATCTTTATGATCCCTTTCGTATCTTGTTGAACTGAGGTAACTCAAGGTCGCATGCATCTGCAATTTACCACAATCAATGGTTAAAAATTTTGCCCCAAATCAGAGACCATCAACAACAATGTTTTCCTAATCCCCATTTCCACATTTATGATGTTTCTTACCTCTCAAAATAGTTGCTTAGATAGAATTATAGACAAACTGATGATGGTGCATTCCAAATGTTGTTCAATGATGTATTTCGTTTATAAACCTTACAGTTGAATCGATAAATTTGGGGGAAAAGATAGGCAAATTCTTTTGGAAAAAAAACCGCTAGTTTATTTGTGTAAAGTTTCACACGTGAGAGTGGGTTGCGTGGAGAGAGTTTATGTGAAATACCTTGTTTTCCCTTCCCTAATTTTATTTAAAAATTAATCTGTGATTTCGCCGAAACCTGGCAAGTTTCTAGTCGGAAAGACTAAATAAGTGGCCCGTAAATTTTGGGGACAAAATCAAGTATATAAAAAAGAAAAAGAATGAATCATTGGAAAAAATAATAGTGTGGGGATGAAATATGAGAATTTTCCTATTTTTAATCAACAAGAAACCTATCTTTTTGCTAATATATGACTAATTTCCTTTGAAATATGTAAATTCATTTTAGATAAAAATTAAATTGAATAGCAACGTATAATTGTAGATGTAAAAACTTTTTATTAGAATCTTCCTAGCCAACATTACACCCATATAACAATTATCTCTTAGTACATATTCTATTACATTAATGCCATTCTATGTTCTTCACAATTTTAACAATATAATCTTCTTTATCTACACATCTAATTGAATCTTTATCACTTCGATCATAAGTAAATAAGCTAAAATAATATCATTAATATAACAAATAGGATACTATTAAAATATTCATAATTCATACATACTAATGTATTATATAATAGTAGTGAGAACTTATTATTTGGGAATTGAAAGAAGTCAATGAAAGATAGTTTGTGAAGATACATAAATTTTAGTTCATCGAGATTTTTTAATTTATTTTGGAAAATTGCACTATTTTTCTCTATTCTTTGGACGTTTTGCCCAATTGTGTCCCTATTTTTTTGTTGTTCTTTTTAGTCCATATTATTTGACACATTTGCCCAATGTGATCCTTCCACCTAAATAAGTAGTATAACAGTTTCTTATGGGCATTTTTTGAAGGACAAATTTGGAAATGGACTCACATTGAGTAATGTGTGAAAGATTAGAGACAAAAACGAATAAAAGTTCAAAGAATAGAGACTAAAACAATAAATTATCCTTAATTAAATTCTCCTCTGTCCAAAATTTTGATTTAATATAAAGGTAAATTATCTATTATCTCTATTACTATTATTGCTACCCGTGAGATTTATTATATGTAAGGGAAAATAAATTTCTTAATTTGAAAATATTATTTATTATTCTTTATAAAAATATTTATTTTAAAGAACTTTAAGTAAACATAAAAAGTAAGTATTAATGTTCATTACCCTTTTTTTGTCAATTAGTCAACAATACATGAAAGAAGCTCTCTCAATCTTTATAATAAAACTATCAACTTATCATAAAATAAAGTCAACCATAATCCATGTTGGAACAAAAAAACGTATCATGTTTGTTTTCAAGCATGTTAGATTCAAATTAATAGTTAATTGCTCATTTTCTCCAATTATAAGATTTGCATGATTGTTTCATTTATTTTACTTGTCAAGTTATATATGAACTTTTGTAACAATAATTTCTTAACAATTCAACATCCCAAAATGATAAAATAAATAAAGAAATAAATTTTAGGATAGTTTCCCATTTTAGTCCCTATTATTTGAACTTTCGTCTGTTTTCACCCATATTTTTTTATCAATTTTTTACTCCATAATCTTTCATACATTGCCCAATGTGGCCCCTTTCCATTATTGCCCTTAAAAAAAGACGGTTCCATAACTTATTTAGATGGAAGAATCACATTAAGCAAATGTGTCAAAGAATATGAACTAAAAAAGATGATAAGTAAGAGTAGGGATAAAATTGGACAAATGTCCAAAGAATAGGGATGGAATAGGGCAATTTTCCTAAAAATGTTTTTTGAAACTTTGTGTTAATCAAGTTGAGTTAAACTCAATTAAAGTGAAAATTGGTCAAAAGCTTGTTCAACTTAATTAAGCTTAATATTTCCCAAAAAAAAGAATGAAAAACTTTCATAGATTTAATTAGATTAGATACATAATTTTAAGTAAATCAAGTGATAAATGAGCTTCATCAAAACTAAGCTTTGAGATTTTCTTAATTTAGATTTGAATTAAGTTGAAGTTTAAAGAAAGTGATTATAATTTGAACTCATTAAAATTTCAATTTATGTCTAAGTTGGGCAAAAAGAAAATAAATGTAAAACTTGATTCAATTTTTTTTCAAAAAGAAAAAAGATTCAAATACTTGAGCACAATATCAAAGCTTTCCAGCCTTTACCTTTAATTATTTTCCCTTTCAGTACTTTCCTAATAAAATTTCTATCATTGAGGTTTAGTATGTTTACTAAATTGGAACTCTACAATATACAAAGCCTTGCCTTTTTGTCTTGAACGGCAATGAAAGCTTTTAGTGAAGTCACAAACTTATTTATTTCTCCCTTTATTTTAAAATTTTGCTATGCTCATTGCAATAAATTTGCCTTTTTTGTGAAAATGGAAAAGTTTTTGTCTTTTTAATGGGTGACGTCTTTAAAAATAATATTTTGCTGATTATGATATTGAAAAAATATTCATTTTTTTAAAAAATACTTTGTCGATTATGATCTTAGAAAATTTTCAATTTTCCCCCCAGAATGATCATGTATAATGTTTTCTTTTAAAATTTTGATTGCTTTGTAGAAAAAGATTGCACTAGTTGAGATCTTGCTAAATGAGTATGAACTCTTTTACCATTTGTTTTAGAGAAAGAAATCACTGAAGATTTTGTTGAAAAGATGAATTAGCCAACTCAATAGAGATTACATCATGTTTAAAGGAATCATGCCATCTTGTAGGTGAAGGGGTGGATAAACTTATTCAAGCTAGACAAGACTAGATATTTGCCTCTCCTATATACATATGAGAGGACTAAATGAAGAAAACAAATGTATAGAAAATCACAAATGACCCTATGATATCCCTACTAGGAAAATAATTAATCTCATGAGAGTTAACCTTGCGAACAATATTAAGACAATTTCCTTAAAAAATAACATGCTTAAAGTGACTAATGACTACAAATGAATGCCATGCAAAAACACAAAAGGTCCAATGAAGTTCTTAATATCTCTAAAAAACATGTCAGAGGCACCATGTCAGAGGCAAACACACAGAGAAGAGTTGAAACCAATCCCTATTTACCAACCACACATTGTCTAACCAAATCCAATTCTTTCTTGATACGTTCCTCAAAAAATATGATTTGTGCAGATTTTTCTGAAAGTCACATACAAGTACTCCAAAACTGCTATATACTAATGAAGGCACGAGTCATCAAAGTTAATTTTAATACAATCTATTGAATGAGGTTCCATCGTAATACAAAATCTATAGAAGAGGGTTGAACAAATGTAGAAGAAATATACACAAATTAAGAAGTCATCCATAAGAACCACACTTTGCTAGAATACAGAAACAACCTGAACAAGAATATCCTGAAAAATAAAAAGATTTTACGTTCATTTCTAGAACTTTTCCACCTACTTAGTCTAGCTTTCAAGAAAGCTTTAACCATTTATGGACTCGTTATAGCATTAGCGCTTTTGTTTGCTAATCCTTTTGTTTAATATGAAAAATTCATATTTTATTGCCTTGGACTTATTGTTTCCTTTTTCAAATTCTATTAAGATATCACCCCCTATAATTACTTATTCGCTGACAAAATAACCTGCAAGAAGGTTTGATTTGTGGATGAGGGATTAGTATTGCACATCATAGATAACAGTTAAAAACATACTCTTTAAAAAAGAAGAAAAACTTGCATTGAATATGTGGGAATGATACTTGGATAAAAAACTTTATTAGTAGCTCTTTTCCCGATGAAGTGAGAAATTTTTCCTTCCAACTACTGATCTTCTTCCATATATGATATTTTATCAATGGAAAAATAAAATTCTTAGAACTACCAATCAAGTATGGAAGCCCTAAATATGGCCATTTGCAACTCATCATTGAATGCCAAAGGAAGATTGACTAGAAACCCGTTCATAGTTTGCATCCTTAATGTATTCAGCATTAGAAGATTTGTCTTTGGCATACATAAGACTCTTAATTACTGACAAAGATTATATGAAATACAGTGAGGTCAGGGTTGGCCTTGAGAATTTAAAAGCTCGATGCAAAGAAAAAAATGTAGCCTATTATGATTTTTTACTACATTATTTATTTTTATATGTAGTTTTTTATCTTTAGTCTACATAGTTGTCATATATAATAACACATCTCAATTAATAAAAAATGTGCCATAGAAAAATAAGGAAAAAAATAGTATTATCATAACATAGCAGAAAGACCTTCAACTCCTACATAAATTCATATATTGCAAAAGAGTTTCAAAGTAATCATATAATTTGAAACGATAAAACTATATAAAAAATGATATTAGAACCTGTTGGCCAACTCCTACGTGAGTGTTGAATCCATTCAGTACTTCCCTTAACATTATGGAGAAGAATAAAACAAAATTTATACAACTAAGATATTTTTGTAAAATATAACACAGAGAAACATTTTAGTTTTATAAAAAATTACATCAAAACGAAAGAACAATTTAGTTAGAGATAACCCCTTTTGGAGGAGAGAATGTTAATGAAAACCCTTTTGGATATGACCCATTTAATTTGGAAGAATGAATGGCCCAATGTGAATGCTTGGGTTGTATTAGCTAAGGCATAACCTTATGTCTTGTAGCAAACTATTAGGCCCCTTTTATCGTAACATAGCAGAAAGACCTTCAAAACAAAGAATAAAAAGGAAAGATGAGAAGATCGCCTTGATGAATTCCCATGTTGATAAAAAAGGGGGAGATAGGTCATCAGCATTGATGAGTACTAAAAAGTTAGTTGACGATAAACAATGCATAAGAATCTTAATCATATGCTCCGAAATAATACGTGATCAAAGAAAACCTAATTCAACTTTGTCAAAAGCTTTTTTACACGTGAAGTTTCAAAGTTTTTTACTACTTATTGTATTTTGTTACCAATTATAGGTTAAAAATACTTTTATAAAGTTTCTTTGCTTTTTATTGATTTATTCATGTCCAATAGTAGATTCAACATTTGACATTGGTGATCAATAGGATTCAAAAAGTAAAATTTTCAAAAATTAATTTTTTATGAGCTTTACAAATTTCTACACAAATGAAAATTTCATAAGTGAGCCCTAATGATATAGTTTAAAAGAAGAGGGTTTTAGTATTCATGTTCAACTAAAAGTTTTAGCAGATAGACGAAAGAAAATGATCTTTCACCAAGATTATTTTGTAGCCAACATCCATAGTAGTTTCCAATTTTGTTTTGAATATTTTGACAAAACAATTCCTAGCCACCATGAGATTCTTATAATTTTTTTAGGGTAAAGTAATAAATTTCATCAGAGAAATGAATCCTCCAAAGTGGCTAAGATTCTCATACATTGGCTATAATATTTCTCTTCAATCACATTTTTAATTTTATTCCTTATGATCAAATGGATTTTTTTTTTCAAATATAGAAATTGAGAGTAATTGCAAAGTCTAACTTATATTTCTATCTAAAATTGTACATGAAGTGAAAATAGTCTAAGCTCTAGATTAGAAATAAGAATGATCAATTTTCATAAATATAAAAAAAATCTTGATATGCTTAAGAAAGTTTTTTTTAAAAAAATTAATAATGTAACTTCCCAAAAACCTAGAAAATATTTTTTTTTCTTGTGAAAGGAAATTATATTGATAATTCAGTGGAAAAGTATAAGTACAAAGACAATCACGGGTACATAGAATTTATGGCAATTTTTGAAAGACAACTTCTTTTCTTTTGTTTTCTTTTTTGTGTGGTTATGTAGAATCTATTTCTTTTTTTATGGAATTAGTAATTAAGATTATGGAAATTCATTTTAGGCCTTAAATTATGCATTTATTTGATTTCATAAGAAACTTGGTTGAATCTAGAAATTTTAGAAATGGATTTTGTGATATTTTTATATAGGAATATTAGCTAGATAATTATGTATGTTAAATATAAATTTAATTTTTGATATATAAAATTATTCACAAATTAGTTAGAAAGATGTTAATGATTAATTCAAGACCTTATAGATTTTTATAGAAGTTTTTAGGATAAATTTAAAATTGAATTAATTATTTTTTTAAAAAAAGGAAAGAGAAAGTTAAGAAAATTACAAAAATGCCATTTTCAAGTAGCTTTAGTAGACAATTTTGGCAATGTCTCTCCCAAATTACTTACCTATGTTCCATCAAATTGGCACAGTTAGAAATCTCGTTCATAGAGATTGGAACCATATATAATTTTCCTATCATTTAATTGAATTAATCATGAGAATAATTAGTGGAAGTTAGCAGAATGATAATCAAAATGAAAGTTTTCGAAGACTGGCAACTTTGGAAAAAAATTGTATTTCATGAAATTGGTACCATATTTAAGGTCTATCAACAAGATTTCCAATTATATAAAATTTATCTCCAATTTAGATAAGTTGATTGCCCAAAAGACCTCTCAAAGTTGACCCAAAATTCTATTAAAAAAAATGAAGTCATCAAAACTATGTATTTGTTTTCCTTCCAAGCTTGTAATCTACATTTAGGGATGTTGCTCAACATCTTAGTCCTCGATTGCCTATTATGCTACTTGTCTTTATGATGAGGTTTAAGCTTTCATATCTCAACAAGGTTTAGCACATTTGTCATTGGACTTGTTGTTGCTCGTTTAGGCTCACAACCTGATATTGATGGGATGAACCGTCATAAACGTGCCCCAAATTGAATAGGGCCAAAATGGCCAAACCATTTCCTACCACTAATGAGTAGCTCCTAAAAAAATAACTCCAATAACATTTATAAGGTCTAACTTACTGTCACTAACTATAACACTAGTATAGAATGAATGAGGTAGGATCTTCTACAACATTTGTAGAGACTATGTATAACAATCCTCTGTGAATTACTTTGACATTTCTTTGTCCCCATGTCTATTTTAAACATCACCCTTTACCTTCTTAGAACTCTTATATTTCCTTGATCGCACACAACTAAGATAAACTTTTCCATTCGCTTTCCCTCACTTTATGATAAGGTAGTTGTTATGCTTTTTTACAATATTTCTAGCCCATTATACCATTGCATCTTGATTCATGAATGATTGATATCTCATATAATCTCTCTCTCTCTCTCTCTCTCTCTCTCTCATCTATATATATATATATATATATATTTTTGTGTGTGTGTGTGTGTCCATGGGCTTATCTAAAAATTATTCCAAATTCTTGAAATAGTACACAATAAATAAATAAATTTAAAAATATTATAAAAAATAAAATAAATAAAATATGTTAAACTTAATTAAAATATATCACAAGTGAAATATTAAACATATAAATAAAAACAATAAGTTAGCATAATTTTAAAATAAAAAAATATTAAATAAATAAATATATAAAGAAACATAATTATCACAAACTTAAAAGAAATGGAGAAAATAAAAAGAGTTATTAGGCAATTTAGTCATCAACATTTGCATCAATGGCCTACGTTTCAATTTGAATGATTAGATCATTACATTTATAATTTTTTTGCCTATTATCTCATTTCACGTGAATTCAATTGCAATTCTGGCAAGTCAACCGATTTTTACTTTTTTGTCAACCCACTTAAGGTAAATTCGGTAATTTATTGTTGCCTCAAAATTTTTTTTAAAAAGGTATTTGTCAACTCTTAAATTAAAATCATTAATCGGAAAGGGTTTGGGGGGGGTTTTTTGGTATTTTGAGAATAGAATTAAAAAGGAATTTGGAATATAAATGATATAAAAAAAAACGTTAGCAAGGAATTAGTATCAAGTTATATTTTTCATGGGATTAATCATAGATAAAGACATTATTAAGTAATTGGTTTTAGAATCCCGATCAGCTCAGACAGATTCCTATCCTTACAAATTAGATTAATCCCGATCAGCTCAGACAGATTAATCTCTAATTTAATTAAACACCACTACCAACCAGCGTGTATAGGATGTTCAATCAAATTGCATTAAGTAAATAAGGCATCACCAACATTAAATTGTATATAACAATCAGCTTAATTATATACAATTTAAATTATATAATTCCACTACTAATTTAATTAAGCCAAGAGTTGTAACTCAATTAAATTAGTAGATGCCACTTGAATCATTAATACAAGATTAATAATTCTAGCTATATAATCACGTTTATTAATTGGATTGTCAATCCAATTAATTCACATAATTATATTAATTAAAACAGGAATTACATAAATACTTAATTAATATATAGATATAAGTATATTAAATAAATATACAAATATATATATATATATATATATAAAGAAAGATTGGATTTATATTAACTAAACAAATTAGGCGGTTCAACCGGCCATTTAAATAAATTAAACTAAAAGTATGGAGGCTCGGCCTTCCATAAAAAAAAGAAAATAAAAGACATAAAAGTAAATTAAACTAATAGGTGGCTCGGCCATCCATTTGCGATATTTAAAGTGCATAAAGCAAAATAAATAAAGACTAGGCGGGTAAACCGACCATAAGTCCAGTTAAATAAATCCAAATAGAAATTAAGTACAAAGAAAATTATCTCATAATCCCATTTATTAATAACTTAACACATATCCTTACTAACAAAAGGAAATTACTCACAATCCATATTTAATAAATATAAGATGAAATTTATAAACATTAGAACGAAAATTTGAAAGAAATACTCCCCGAAAATATTGAAATTATCCGAACAGAATTTCTTTACTAAATTTTACAAAAAGATTTGAAAAACTATTCTAAAAATTCTAAAAATTATATTAATATGAAGATAATAATAAAAGAAAGAAATTACAAAAGAAATGAAGAAGATTGGAGCTAAATTGGTGTCTCAAATGAGAAATGAAGCTAACATATTTATAGGGAAATTTCTAGGGGTAAAATGGTCATTTTGACTTCCGGGTACTGTAGCAGGTTGACTTGTTGATTTTGACCAGCCGACGGATACTGTTCATGACGTAAGCAGTGATGTCATCATCGACGGTGGTACTGTTCACCGGAGTTACTGTTCATCGATTTTTTTTTTTTTTTTTTGCATCTTCACTTCTTCTTCTTTTTATCTCCAAAATGTACTAAAATACACTGAAAAACTTATAAACAAAGAAATAGAAAGGAAATGTGAAATATATCAATTAAAGACACAATACCGATTTTTAAACAAATATAGTCATTAAATAGATATAAAAATCAGTTTAATTTATGAGTAATCAAAAAGCTAACAAACTGGACTAGAAGTCTGATGCACACCAATTACTTTTGCGAAGCTCAATCCTTCATTCTCACCTAGACTTGACCAAGGTTGAACCTGAACCAGTGAACCGAATCGAAACCGAATCATGAGCAATGGTTCAAAAACCGTTGATTAGGTTTACAGTTTATAAAGGTTCATGAATCGGCAATTTTCGATTTCGATTTAGGTTTTTCATTTTGATAAATCGTGAACCGACGGTTCATGAACCGTTAAACCGACAATTCAAACCTTTTAAAAAATTATATATATATAATTTTATTTAATAAGTTATATTTATTTTTTTATACATTAATCTTATCATTAACTCTCCAGTTTAATATAATTATGTAAAATAAAAAATAAATTTTTAATCTTTTTAAATTTCAAATTTCAAATAAATCTCAGCAATTTTTTCCCATCAAATTAATCACATGACTTATGGCTTTCTTTTATTTTTTCTCTCAAAATAAAAAAATGACAAAAAAATATAAATAGTGTCTTGTGTCAACTAGTTTATATAAATAGACATACACCGTTGCCTTATTTTTTGGATAAATGAAATATGTCCCAAGTTATGTCTCGTGACTTGTGCACATTATTTATTTATTTATTTTGTCATTTTTTAATTTTTTCCCTTCAAACCTACGCATAATGCCAACTTTTAATTTCTTTTTAATTTCTTTGGTTAATGCCAAAGAAACAATCCCTATTCCCTAGTATAATATAATATTTCTTTATGTGATACATGTCATCTTTAATTTATTTTAATCATTTATGTTTCCTAATGGTATGACAATTTGTATCTAGTGACTTGCGCACATTATTTTTTAAACAAGCCGTGCTCAAATTGGTACGTTGTATTTTTTTTGTCCTTTTAAATTATTTTTTCTCAAAGAAAGAAAAAAATGAAAATAAAATTGTTGAAATTCCAACAGTTTAAAAAAAATCCCTATAAATTCTCTCTTTCAGATATATTTTATTTACATATTTATTAAATATCAGTCTTATTTTCTTTTTACATTAGCATTCTTCTAAGTTATCTTTCTCAAATTCTCTCCAACCTCCTATTGAATTTTTAGTTTGTCATTTTATATTTTCTCTTCAAACACGAAAAAAAAATGTCAGATTCAAGTAAGTCAAGGAACAATGAGAAGACTTCAATGGAATTTCTATTGCGATCACCTTATTAATATATTTACACAGATTAATTTATCACCCTAAGTGGTTTTCAACCAATGACTCATTTTGAGTATCCACAAACAATTGATTTTCTATTCTTATCATTGGCATTGGCGCCGGTGTCGGCACTAGCACCAGTAACGACGTATTTGAAGTTGATGAAGAGAATGAAGAAAAAAGTATTGGGCAACCGGAATTAGTATCACACACCCAAGAAAGTTGTGTTTTAGGTACAAAGAAAATTAAAGCGCTCAAATATGATATTTTCAAAGAGCACTTCACAAAATAAAAACTCAGTACCGAATGAGGGCAATATATTGTGCATTGCAATTATTATAAGTCTACATACAAATGGAAATTAGGAGGAGGGTATGGGACCCTGCGTGGACATTTGCAACGGAACCACAAAGGCAAAATTGATATGAAATCTTTACAGATACAAATAATTGGGTACACTACTACTACTAATTCTGGTTCTTTATTTAAGTATAATGATGAGAAAAATATAGATGAATTAGCTAAATTAGTTGTTGTTGAACACTTAAGTTTTAGTTTTGGGGAAAATTAAATTTTGTAGATTATTATCAAATTGTATTAAATCCTACTGCTAAACGTATTCCACATACCATATTGACACGTAATGTGCATAAATTATATAAAAAAGATAAAAAATATTTATTTGAAGTATTTTCAAATTTAGATAACAAAGTTATATTTGTAGTGATATTTGAAGTAATCATTGTCAAGCACATTCTTACATGGTTGTTTCTTGTCATTGGATAAATGATAATTGGATAATACAAAAGAGAATACTTGCATATCGTGTCTTTGATGATTCTCATACGGCTCTCAATATTTCCAAATTAATTTTACAAATTTTAGAGGAATATAATATTATAAAAAGAGTATTTTCGGTTAGCTTTGATAATGCTAGTTCTAACACTGCTTCGATTTCTGATCTTAAAAAATATTGTGAACCACAATTTGGTGGTAAATATTTTCATGTTAGGTGTGCATGTCATGTTTTGAATTTATGTTTATATGATGGCTTAAAAAATCTTGAAACTTATATTCAACCTATCAAAACAACTTTATTTTATCTTTGGTCATACCCACAAGTAATGAAGGAATGATTTATATTTTGTAGAGCAAATAAAATGAGAAAAAAAAAATTCCCCGTGATGTTCCAACTTGTTGGAATTCAACTTATGATTTATTAAATGAATCTTTTTAATATAAAGAATTTTTATGTGATTTTTTCAACTACAATGTGCAAAACATGTGTTTATTTCCGACTACTTGGGATATTTGTGAAAAGGTTTTGAAATTGTTAAAAGTTTTTATGATGCTAGTTATATTTTGTCTGGTGTTTATTATCTAATTTGTCATTTAATTGCTTATGAATGTCTTAATATTACTGTAACTTTAAAAGAGTGGGCTGATACGATGCTTTTAATGATTGTGTTAATGAAAATAAAAAAAAATGGGCTAAATATTATTTTGAAATACCTGAAATAAATCTAATTGGAATTGTTTTTTATCATCAAATTAAAATAGAATGTTTACAAGAATATTTAGATATATATTATGATTATATATATGATAAAATTATGATAAAACCTGATGTTTTAAGAATAATTAATAATTTTAAGAGAAATATATATGATTTGTATTTGGAATATAGTTCTATTTATGGTATACAAATTCAAATTAAGGAGTCATTTTCTACTATTACTGGTAAATAAAAAGGTCATACATATCTATTAATGCGACAATAGAACAAAAAATTAAGACCCTCATCTTTATCATTCGGATGGAACTCGAAAATTATCTAACAATTTTGAGTTTGAAGATGCAGGTGATGATGTTGAAAACCTTAACATCATCCATTGGTGGAGTGAAAAAAAGAAAAAAAATTTCAGTATTATATTTGATTGCTAGGGATATACTTGCAATTCCAATACCAACAATTGCAGCAGAACAAGCTTTTAGTGGTGGGGGAAATATATTATCAGAAGATTGATCCTCTTTGAATCCTGATTCTTTTGAGACTCAATCTGTCTTGATAATTGGGTTAAAGCTGAAAGACGTCAATAAGAAAATCTTTGTCCTGACTTCATAAATTTGTTTGATGTTGGCACTGAAAGTACTGCTATTAGTACTGAAGATGGAAGCCCATGAATAATCTATTGAGGTAAGAGAAGACTTATAGGCAAGAGAACTATGAGGGTTTTGATTCATCTATACTATCGAAGGATACATGGGCAGTTTAATTTTTGAAAACAAAAATTAAGTTCAAGTCCATTTTAATAACAAAATTTCATTTATTTAACTAAAATAAATTATTTTGATTTTTTTAAAAAATCGAAACCGTATTAAAATCGTAATTGAAACCGTCTGAAATCATAATCTTGTCGGAACCGGCCGGAACCGAACCTTACCAGAACCGTGAATCGGCAGTTCATGAACCGTTCTAAACCGTTACTTTAAGGTTTCGTTTTAAGTTTTTCATTTTGATAAACCGTGAACCTGCAGTCCATGAACCATGGTCAGGTTTAGTTTTGCAACAAAAGAAATTGAAGATGTTTTGAGTAGCATTGTGTATGTCTTGGCTAGTGATTTTGTTGTTGTGGTTTAGTCGAAATTAGGTGCCTACCTACCCCAAATGCATTGTTGTCAAGTTTTGTGAGCCATCTCTTTTGGCAAATGTAGTGCATGTGGATCATTGATAGTAGATGTATGCTTGATCTAGGTTTGAGGACTTTTAGGTAGTGTATATTGTAGTTGTCATTAGCTCTAATATCATTATAAATGTAATTGTAATTGGAACTACAATTTTCAATACATTATTAACTGACTTTGTTCTACAATTACCTTTTTTATTTCAAATTTTGTTCTCCAAAGCCAAAGTAGTTCATTTTCATAATCAACACACTAATACATATTTGATGTCATTAAAAGCATTAATACATTAATAAGTATTAGTAGAAAATCTCCCAAAACAATGTCAAATATACAGGCTTAAAAACAAAAAAGAACATAATAAAGCTTCGATTTCTTCTTCATCATCTCACTTTTAATTTTCCTTTATCCTTTTTGCATTGAATATGACAGACATCTTGGCTTGATGGGGATTCACTTGGACCACCATTTCAGTCTTCTTCTAGCTGATTGCACATGTTAGGTTGATTGATGGTGATCACATTGTTATCTTTTTTGCTTTTTTTTTCTTTTCAGGGCAACTTCTTGAGTTATGTATAGATCAACCACACCTCTTACATTTTTTAATCTACCCAACCCTTGTTTTCTTTATGATCCCACTTGCATTCACATTGGTCATTCTCTCATCAATCTCCATCTTTCTTTTCTTCTTAGGCTTACCTGACATCTTGATCTACCAAGAGGTAGCATGGGTGTTTGATTTGTTTTTGGCCAATTATTTGGTTCATTAGTAGGACATGTGATGGGCTGATAGGCTCTCATGTATGTCTCAACATTGTAGCATTCATGTACATATTCCTCAATTTTTAGTCCATATAGACCCAGGGAAGCCAAAACATGCGAGCAAGGAATCCTTGAGATATCTCATTTCCTACATAAGCAACTTCTCTTCCTAATATCAATTGCAAATTACTCTTGGTTTGGCTGTCGAACTTAGAATTGAGATCCACAAGTATAGGCTGGAAAACAATTAGCTGATGTTTTATTCAATTGCTCTAACCTTATGATAATCATTGGATAAATTTTTCCATTTTGCCCTGATATCCACTCTCTTCAAGATTGGTGCCTTTCCATAAGGTATGGCCTAATCCCTTCTAAGAGTCCTAAAATAGGTTTCATCATTGGTTGTAAAATATTATTGTAAAAATCTCTGAGTGGTTGTTTAGTAGCATATCACATTTGATAGCATATGAGAAGTGAGATCTTGACCAATGTTGTGGTAATGTGTTTTCTTGTAGCCATTGGTATGCATTTTCATCATATTTCCTAAGCTTAAGAAATTCCTCCTTATATTTGTTTACATATGTTGTTTTTGCACATCACTACATCATGTCTTTTAAGGCTTGTCTTGGATGTGATTGTTTGAAATTGTTGTGTAAATGACACATGCAATGCCTATTTCACATTCAGGAAGCAATTGTACTAATGTTGGAATTAGTCCCTGAAGTAGACAAAAATCTCATCATATTAAGATAAGAAATTAAACACTTCAAACATTTTAAGATAAAAGGAACAATAGTAACCTTCTGTTGGTCAGATATTAAACACCAATCTTTTTTATTGTATATCTCAAGATCTTGAATCATTAGCTGCACAAACCAAGACCATGTATCATTGTTTTTCCCTACTCACAACAACATAACAAACAGGAAACATATCGTTGTTAGCATTTATGACAATACAATAACACCCCTTGATGTAGACCTTTCAAGAATATCCCATCAAGTCCTATAATATTTATACAACCTACCTTAAATCCAATTCTCAGTGCATTCAAACAAATGTATATTCTTGAGAAACGATCTCCACCAGTCTTGTAATCTTGAGAAGTTTCAAGCACCAGGGTTGCAACTTCTTATTTCTTGACAATAATGCCACAACCTTGTGTATTGGTCTTTATAGTCACCTTCTATCAGTTTCTTTGCCTCATTTTTTTATTTTGTATGCCTTCCACTTTATAATGTTAACATTCAGTTCTTTATAAACTTTGTCCCTGAATTCATTCATGTCAACACTTTTTGATAACTTAAAATCATATATAAATCTTGAAGCCAAGTATTTTGAAGATTCCATAGAATGATCAAGAAATCTCAAAGCAAGAATTTTTTTTCTTCAATGTTCTTATTTCAATTATTTTTGTGCAATTAACTTTGCCACCATATACACACCAGTCACAACCATGAACACTACAATATGTTCTAACCCTTGTCTAATCATTATTGTCAAAATATACGTCTCTTCCATTTTGAACACATTGATTATTAATAGCTCTTTTCAGCTCCTTGCAATTGTAAAATAACATCCCAATTTCAAATTCAAGATCAAGTCCATCATTATCTGCATTGTACCTTTGAACTTGTTTTCTATTCCTGTTTGATTCCTCATCATCTGAGCTTGAGTGAGAGTCATAGAAAGCTTGGTCTTCACCTTCATAACATGAATCTAGATTTTCAACCACATTGTCTACCTAATCTATATCTTTTTGTGTAGTCAACCAAGTCCTACATGGTCCTCTAATCCCACCCCTATTATTCACCTTTGTATGTATGTTTTTATACATTATATTTTTGACATTTCTCACCAAGAAACTCGTCCCAACAACAGATTCATCATTGTCCTCTTAATGTTTTATACTATATTATGATTCATCAAAACGGTTATCATCGAAACGATTATCTTCTTATATCAGGCTCCAGATTATGATTAGCCAACTAGAGAGACTTCAAGAGGATCATACATGGACCATCATTATCTTGGCCAAGTTGACATAATATAACGAGACACTAGTGAGACCTGCAAGATCAAACACAATTGTCACTTCAATGGTTTAATATATCACACTCAATATCAATATTACATATGGTCCTTTCCATCAACCACTTACCAAATCATAATTGGAATAAGAACGTAGCTCCTGTCTAAAATGTTAGTACTCTTAATCCAAGTTAAGATATTATTCTTCTTGGTAGTCATGAAGAAATTGAAGTACGAGGTGTCCAAAATCCTAAACTTTTTATCCTTCTCTGCAGGAATCCTATCCTATATCATACTACAAAATAATGGAAACAAATTATGTTAATGCTTGTAATGAGAGGAAATAACAATGATATCTCAAGTACTTACTCAAGGTACTACTGCACCAAGTTTGAGTCTCAACATTTTTTAATGGGTTTGAAGAATCATTGCAATTCCTTGCATTTCTTCATATGTCGATACGCCTAAATAGTGGGCTTCCTCTTAGCATTTCTTGAATCACCCACAACCACAACATTCATTTTCCTCCAAGTCATTTCCTTAGTTTGCTCTACCCTAACACTTATTGCTCTAATTTCACTCAAATTTTTATGCATTATTTTATATTTTTGTGTCCACACAATAGGGAGGAAAAGATGAGGAAAAGGGAAAAAGGGTTTGATGAGATGAATTCGTTTGTTAGTTTTTTTATTTTTTTAAATATGAGGCGAACAATCAATTATCAAATTTACCCTCAATGGGTTGAAAGAAAAGGAAAAAATCAGTTGACTTGCCGAAATTGCAATTGAATTTACCAAAATTGACATAATAGGCAAAAAATTATAAACATAATTAACTAATAATTCAAATTGAAATGTTAAGGACTAATTAGACAATTGATGCAAATGTTGAGGACTAAATTGTCTAATGACTTAAATAAAAAATATACACTAAACATGGGACAACCATAGGGGTAGGGGTGGCAAAATTGGTCCCGGCTAAAAAAATCAGCAAAATATATCGAGTTGGGCTTCATTATTTGTGGCCCAAAAAGAATCGGGCCTAAATGACCCAGTCCATATAACTTGCAGACCAAATGGATTTGAGTCTCGGTTAGCCTTAGCCCTAACAACGCTCAATCTTTTCTAATTTCTATTTATCTTGTCCAACCACAACAACCCCTCAGCTCTCTCTCTTTTCTTTTATGCACTATTCAATCATCAACCATCGCCTCGCGCCCTCGCCCATCGGCCATCACCTTGTTCTACTGTTGTGTCGCCTCTGGTAAGTGGTAAGACAAGTACTTGTGCCATTTTTTTTTTTTTTTGCTTTTGTCATCAAATATAATTTTGATAGTTATATGTTTTTTTTTCATTCGAACAGAATTGTTTTGTCATGTTAACTTATGTGGTTTTTTTTGTTTTTTTCTTTTTCATTGAAGCATAATTTTGTTAGTTAATGTTTTTTTTTGTTCTTTTTTCCTATAATTTTCATAATTTCGATAGTTAATGTTTTTTTTGTTCTTTTTTCTATGATTTTCATTCAGACTGTTTTGTTTTCTTGACAATTATTGGGCAATTTGGAAAGCAAGTTTGGGTTAACTCCATAAATTGTGCATAAAAGGAATGAGGAAAAAAAGAAGAAGAGATAAACGCAATTAGCATACATAATTTATTTTTTTCTTTCTCTTTAATAATTAATTTATGTGGGTGCATTTTATTGTAGGAAAGGACTTCCAAGTCCAACTTGTTTTTTACCTTGAGGACTAGGTTCAATTTTTGCCACTGGTCCACAATTAACAACTTACAAAGTTTGGATTTGTCCACCGCTACATTAAAACATATGCAACTAGTTGAAATGCTTCCTCTTTTAAAGGATAATTTTCATTTCTTCATCACATAGACATAGCATTTTTAAGTTCACGAAGAGCTTATCTCACATGTGATTTCATTTGAGGAATATGTATTTGTTACTATTCTAAGTAGCCATATATAGTCACAATTATATTGATAATTGATATGAAACTAACTATTATTTATTTTATTTGATTTGAAATTTTGTCTTTTTAATTAAATAGAGACCTTATAATAAATATATCAATTTCTTGAATTTTTGTTGCATTGAATTTTTTAAACTATTACGGTGTCACCTCAGCTTTGTTGTACTGATTTTTTTTAAAAAACATTTGATTTAGAATTGCCCTATGTTTTCAAGTAATTATTTTTGGAACTGCAATATGGATTTTGTAATAAATGGTAAGGATATGGATAATATAATGGAATTGCCCAAAAGTACTGCAGGTAATAACTCTAACGATTCTACTGTTGTTATGTCTACTACTAAAAGTACGAGGAAGAATAATGATGATGGCAAAGAAGCTTTTAGTGGAAGCTCAAGTTCTAAGAAATTAGGTTTAATACATTAGAGTGTGAGAATGTTTTACTAAGATTGATATGGTAAATGGAAAAGAAACATGTAAATGTAATGGTTGTAGAAAATGTTATAGTTGTAAAAGTGCTTCAGAAACCACTAATTTGAGGCAACATTTAGATAAATGTCATGCAATCCCTAAATATCATGATGTGAGAATTTGTTAGATAGACAAGTTATATCGACAAAGTTTAGGAAATTTGATCATAAAAATTATAGAGATTTATAGTATGAAGGGATGCATGAGGTGGATAGTTACTTGCAATCTGATTTTAAACCCACTACCAAAAATACTTGCAAAATTAATTGCTGGAATGTTTATTTAAGTGAAAAGACAAAAGTTAAGAAAGCAATAGCTACTATTTGTGATAAAATTTGTTTAACTTCTGATGTATGGACTTTTGACAATTCTACACAAGGTTATATGACTGTCACTGCTCATTATATTGATGAAAAATGTAGGTTAAATAGTAAATTGCTATCATTTTGTGCTTTAGATGGTCCTCATATTGTGTTAGAATTGTTGGAAAGATTTATGAATCTTTTAGGGATTGAGGAATAGACTCAAAAATATTTTCCATCACATTAGATAATGTCTTTAACAATAATAGCATGTAAAACATTTTGAAAGAAAGGCTTAATTTGAAAAATGCTTTGTTATGTAAATGTGATTTTTTTCATGTGAGATATTATGCTCATATTTTGAATATTATAGTTCAAGAGGGTATAAAGGTGACAAGTGATGCTTTGACAAAAACAGAGGAAAATATTAAGTATGTAAATGGTTTAGATGGAAATATGAGAGAATTTTGTAGAAGTGTCAAAGAAGTCCAATTGAATGATGTTACTAGAGGTTTCTTAAAGTTGGATGTGTCTACTAGATGGAATGCTTCATATATAATGCTTGAAAGTGCTTTGAAATATCTTCGTGCATTCATGAGTTTCACTTTTCATGATAGAAATTATAAATTTTGTCCAAGCAATAAAGAGTGGGAAAGAGCGGAGAAGATGTATGCTTTCCTGACCTCTTTTTATCATATTACTAACTTGATATATGAATCATCTTATCCCACAATAAATTTATATTTTATGCAAGTTGCAAATATTGAGATGAAATTGAATGAAAATTTGACAAGTGAAGATGAAGTGATCAAAGCCATGACATTAAGCATGAAGGGAAAATTTGATAACTATTCAAGTGATTTTAGTATAATTCTAGCACTAGGATTTATTGTTAACCCACAAAAAAAAAATGGATATTTTTTAGCTTTGTTTATAAGAGGCTTTACCTATATACTTATCAAGAGAAGGTGAATAGAGTTAAGATATTTTGTATAAGCTATTTCGTAAATATGAACAAAATGGAACTTCATCAAGTGATCACTAATATTATTCTCGAGCACAAACAAGTGAAACAATATCGTCATCGATGATGTGCATTGAAGATGTAAGATATCTATCGTTCATTGTATTGTTTTATTGAAATATGTAATATATTTTTGTAATGCAATTGTTTTTCTTAAGAATATTATCAAGAAATGAGGCAAATGCTTTTGAATGATGGGAAGTTCCAACTTGAAATATACTTGGAAGAAGGGTGTACGGTTGGAAGCGACTTAGATAACTAAAGTATTGAAAGTTGAATAGACATCGTTTTCCTTAACTTGCAATAATGACTTGTGACATTTTGAGCATTCTAATTGGCTTCAAAATCTTCGTTTTGTATTGATAGTCGAATCTTAAACAAGTATAGAAGTTATTTACTTCTAGAAAACGTGCAAGTTCTTATTTATATAAGTAACTGATTGTATGGCTTCAAAGAAGTTAGAAATTCCGGTAATGATATACTAATAATTCTATTCTTTTTTTACATGGAATTTGTTATTTGTATTTCATAATTTTCATTTTAGTTATTAACTTTTTCTTTTTTTAATGAATTAAAGATGTACAAATACAAGATGTGGAGGAGATAGTGTCTAAGGAGAAATTTATGAATTGTGTGAACTTATTTTCTTTTTGATTTTTTTTTGTGCCTTAAAGAAGATTTTAATATAAATTTATTTATATTTATGTTTAACAATGAACATTATGTTTTACAAAATCACAAAATGTTTGTATAATTGTATTGAATGTTGGATTGGAAAAAAATGTACTCTAAGTGAACTTTCAAACTATTTAATGAACTTATATTTTGGATGAACTTACTATTTTATCAAATTAATGTTTTAAATATTTTAAAATTATTGAGTCATTTTGATCCGCTGGCTGGTGGCTGATAGAATGATTGGACTTGATTTCAATATTTTAGGCCGTGTAATTTTTGTCCGGCCCGTCTGTTTTGCCAGCCCATGGGCACACTAGCGGGGTACTGCTTGGGTGCCGCAACTGGGTACCCGTTTTGCTCACCTGGAGGCTCAATCTGGCGTGGAGGCAATTTGATTCGAGAGTTGCATCCGTGCTAGAGTAAAAGAAAAACTAAGTTCCAAAGAAAAGAAAACTCATAAATCATAATCATGCGTTTTATGGCAGAATCGGTATTCTGCTGAGACTTGGGGAGTTGGGGCAGAGATGAAGAGATTCTTCCAACCAATAGAGAAGGATGGTTATTTCAAGAAACCCAATGTGTCACATTTTTCTTGTTCTTCAGAAAAAGAGAGTGAAAAATCTGAAGAATCTGCTTCAGAAAATGGAAAGGTAGACAAGAAAATGGAGCCTTCGAAGTTCTTGACTTGGAATGCCAACAGTTTTCTGCTCAGAATTAAAAATAGCTGGCCTGAGTTCACTAAGTTCGTGGAGAAACTTGACCCTGATGTCATTACTATACAGGTGATCACAATGTCGGGTTTTTGAATAGTTTTTTCCTTTTCAATTTTCTGTTACGCTTAAATATTTTCTTTTCTTTTTGCTGGTTGCATGTTTTCGTTGTTTCTTTCTGATAATGGGGCTTTTATTTTAGGCTCATTGCATTGAAGGATAAAGTGGATTTTTTTATTTTATTTTTTATTCTATGATACTGTGATTCGAGGTACTGATGGCAAAGTAAAGTTAGAAATTTGGTGTTAAAAATCTGATATTTTGTGTTGGATGATAATGAATTTGGTCAGTTTGGCTGCTGGTTTTGCAGTTTGTGTTTTTTTTCGTGTAGAAGTGGTTGGGAACACCTACTGCTCTAATTATTGGAGCTTTGATAGTCTATTTCTGCTCTTGATTCTATGGTACTTCAATGCAGATTGCTGTTTGGAAGAAGATATATTTCTGTTACGTGATTGTCATTGAAAAGTCTTTGCAATCTTGTAGCTTGCTATTAACAAGATCCGTCAAACTTTATTGTTCTTCTCCTTTTTTATTCAAATAACTTTCTCTTTTCTGCTTAAATGAATTATGCTTATAGGTAATCGAGTAAAATCCCCTTTTAATGGGTTGTAGTATAGCTCTCTAGGAGTTTTATTAATTTTGAAAATAAACTGAACAGAAAGGGACAGAAATACCTTAAAAAAAGAATCAGTCTATAAAACTATGAATGACACTTATAGAGCCTAAATTAATTCGGTCATGTCTTGCAATGTCTTCAGAAAGCTGGGGAAAGTCTGTTAATTGCAGTAAGTTGACTTCTAATGAAGTGTGACTCAAGAGTTTGTAATTATTGTATTTGACTCGAATTTTTTGTCCTTGATGAACTGTTTTGTAGATGGATTTAAGGATTTGTTTTGTAGAAGTTACCTTTCCATGAATGTTGTTACTCTTTGTTTGGTGAGGATTTTATTTAGTTGGAATAGAAGCCTTTGCTCTTAAGAATCATGTAATGAATCGTGAATTTGATTGAGTATTCGGGTGAATTCTCAAAAAGAATCATATTCACGAGATGTATCGTACTTCTTTTATTTGTCAAGGATGCTTTATTGTACTAGAGAAACCCAGATCCATCTATTGAAGGTTTTTTAGTTTTCTAAACTGAGAGGCTTTATTTGTTGATTCATCATCTTTCATTGATTTTATGCAGAACACAATTTGCTTGTCAATTCATAGTTTGTTATATATGCTTTTGTACATGTTTGCTCCTCTTTCGTGACATTTCTAATCCATATATTGAAATAATTTTGAAGAAAGAAAAGTTTCAGCCAGTTACCATGCTGCTCTTCTGTTTTCATTTTTCTTGTCCTCTTTCCCTGCCTTTCATTTGATTTTCTTTCTTAGTTGTATTCTGTTTCTTTATGTCATGATGCCAAATTATTTTGGTTTGTAACTGTGAGAAAGAACTCTTCTAACACCTTTGGTGGTATTAGGAAGTAAGGATGCCAGCTGCAGGAACCAAGGGTGCACCTAAAAATCCAAGAGAGTTGAAAGATGACACCAGTTCTTCACGTGATGAAAAGCTGGTGAAGTTGTCCCTTCTTTTAGATAATGATATTCCTTCTGGCCCTGAATTGATTTTCTAATTACATTGTGTTTATCGGATGTCAAAATTTTGGCATTTATAACGGATAGCTATTGACTATGAACTTCAATTTCTTAAAACATTAAATTAATCTGTAAATATATTAAATCATTATCTAACTTGTTCATTTTAGATTGTAAAATTAAAAAATGTATTAAAAAATGCAAGTGATCATGCACTCTGCTAAGATATGCCAAAATTGTATTTCTTAGATATATTGTTCGTAATGTTCTTCAATAAAGGTTTCACATTTTGGAAGGATCTAGATTGGACTTATTGGATCAGGAATTAGGGCCATAACTAATTTATTCTTCAATTATATTAAAATTTCGTTTCTATTTGATAAGAGATTTATTACTTGCACAGAGATTTAATTAATCAACTTATGATTTTTCTGACATTCTATAGATCATTAAAATATACAGTGTTATTCTAATAGGGATGAAAACGTTGGCATAAATTCAACAAACCTGGTTGTCAGCTAAAGAGAAAATGTAAGAAGTAATTAATTATTCTATGCTTTGTAATAGCGTTGTATGGTCTGATGGTGGTCACTAAATCTGTCTGAACTGTCTTAAACAATTTTCTTATGTATTTTTTATTAATATAAAGGGAATAGCACGAAAATATGATTAGTGCATCCTTTGATCATCATTACTCCAGTTAGCCTTATTTTATTTACTTCTCATACTTTTGTGTTTGTCTCTTATGATCTAGATTGTGATGCGTGCCTTGTCAACTCCACCCTTCAGAAATTATAATGTTTGGTGGTCTCTTTCTGATTCAAAGTATGCTGGAACTGCATTGTTGATAAAAAAGTGTTTTGAACCCCAAAAGGTCTATTTCTCGCTTGATAAAAAAGGTTTGTTGTTTTCATTTGTTTTTCTGTCTCATATGTCAACTTGGTGATGTCTTAATTGTCATCTCATATTAACCTATTGTTTTCATGTATTACAACCAAAGGATGTCTAAGGAAATGCCAAGTTTATCATGCTCCCTATACTTATTCAGTCTCAAGTACTTTTGCTTGTTATCTGAATATTTGATTTTTGAACATGAACTATATGATGATGTTGATCTTTATTGTTTGAGGCTAGATTTAGGTGTTCCAATTATCAAGGTGCCTATACCTACTCATTTTCAAGTATCCACAAGTTCTTTTTCTCATTTATCAGAATATTTGATGTATTTTATATTATCTGGACGACATAAATCTTTCAAGCTGGAGTTGGGGCATGTAGGTCTGATTTCTTGATTCTGTTTTCTTTTTCATTCTTCTTCCTAGAACTGTATCCAGATCTAACTGTCATATGTAATAATTTTTTCAGCTAGTCTCCTGTGCTAAATATTCAGCCCCATAAGTATCAGTATTTCTAAGCTGATTTCAGGTGCTATCCATACAACATTTAAATTTGTTGATACACTGCAGCTCATTCCTAACTCTGTTGCTTTATTTTGGGGAGATTCTTCTGAATCATGGACATCATTTTGTGTTTGTTGTCCCCTGTTGATCATTAATTGCTGATGATGTCTCTTGTTAGAAAAATTTTAAATGGTTTGTTTGCGAAGTGCGATCAAACTGGGATTTAACAAGTGGGCATTTTTGAATTGAGATGCCTGTACCCTATGCATTTAAAATATTGCAGACAACTCATTTGCCAGCTGTTATAGTAGTCATATGATTGCAGACATAGATGACATCCTACAATGGCCTTGAGCCATCAGATGACTTAAATGATACCAACTAGTGGCTACAGTTTTTCTGCTTTGAAGAACTTCAGTTAAATTCTCCCCGATTGAGAGGAGAAAGACACTTTGGTTTCCCTTCATTTGTCTAGAAAGGATCTTTTGGGTTTTGATGTTGTATAGATTTGCTGCTTACTATATTTTGCCCAATTGTAATGTAAGGCAAGAATCAAAGGAGACTTGACATATATTTACTTATTGCTAGGATCAAAGCATGAACCTGATGGTCGGGTTATCCTAGCAGAATTTGAATCACTCCGAATATTGAATACCTATGTTCCAAACAATGGTTGGAAAGAGGAGGAATCTTCTTTCCAGAGGAGAAGAAAATGGGACAAGAGGTTGTTAGAATTTGTTTTGCAAAATTCAGATAAACCTCTTATCTGGTGCGGTGACCTAAATGTAAGGTACTCCTCTATTGCCTACTTTATGTCCTTTTCCTTTTATGGTTCTTTGTGTGCTATTTATTTTTCAAGAGCGGTTCAATCAAATTAATGTGCCAGAAGTTTGTGATGTTTGTTTATAATACTGATTGGCCCATTGCTACTTTATTTTTTCTTTCGTACTGGAATACTTTCTGGTTGGTTCCTGAATACTGAAATGATACAGAACTTACTCTGGCCGCCAGAATCTGTTTATATTCTGAGTGGTATTTGGTGGAGAGTGCTTTTTGTATTTAAGCAAGGAAGCCAAGTATGAGACAAGAAATGAAAGGAATTTATATTGCTTTTTCTTTTTCTTTCACTTGGGCTACATTTTGCATTCCAACTCAAAGATATTTATTGAGATATGTATGTTAGAGGACTTTTTAACATACAAGCCTTCGATACAAAATTCCTCAAATCTATAGCAGTATTTGTCATCTTCTAATTACCTCCTTTTTGTTTTTATTCACGCTTTCATTATCAGTAAAATCATTCATCATTGTCATCAGATTTCAGACTCAATCATTACTCAAGATTATAAATTTTCTTCATTCATATGATGTATGAGCTCTTCTTATTTTTCTAGGGAAAGTGTTTTTGTTAATGCGTCTCCATTTTGCTTATCGGTGCTGTAAAAAAAAAGGGTGAATTCTCCATCACTGACAAGGTCTCTGATGAAACAATGTTGAAATTTTATATGCTTCAAACCTAGCTTGATCATATCTAATCCAGGAACAAGTCACTCCTGCTACATTAGAGGATGATTATATATTATTATATATAACCCATAGATTGGATGACTTGTGTTCTAAGTTTGTGTCTAGAAGTCTTCTAGTAGAATTGATTTAATAAATGGCCATTGGTAGCAAATGCAAAATACAATGAAGTGAAAAAGAAAGCAGTAGAGGCTCCTTTCTTTCATTTAATTTCTCGTGCCCTTGCTCCTTGTAGTTTCATATTTTTCCGAGAAATAAACAAAGGAATTTGGACTACAAAAATGAGAAAAAGGAGTGAAGGTGTTCTGCAATGAAGAGTGATTAAATTGCAGTTGTCTGATCTATTTCAGGATAACAAGGGTTTTAGCATGGCAACTAATGAATTAAGTTTCTGAATAACTTCTCTGATTGAAACAACTACTATTTTAATGACTCAAATAGGATCTGGGTGTATTATGTATACTCATCTTTTACTAAAACAACTTAAACTGAATCTAACATGCACCCCAGGTTTCCCAAGAATGTTTCTCTTTCATCTTTATGAGTTATATTACTATTTATGAGAACAAAAATCTGAGACTCGTTAAATATCTTTTTGTTTTCAAATCATTATTTTTCTTTATCAAAAAGAAGCTATAGAAATGATTAGGGCTAGCTCACTTTACTTCTAATACTACAAATAATACCTTGGAAGACGTGGAGAGTGGTTATGTTCATAAGACAGGATCTCAGTGTCTTTTGGATATGATTCATATTGAGGTCTTAAGAGATTGGGAGTGCTGCAAGAGAGGAAGGGAGAGGACTTCCAATGCTGTTCTCTGGCAGAAGACGATGATAACCTTTGTCCATCTGGAAGAATAAAGGGAGAAGAGCTTTTATTTTCCTTCTTCCCTGAAACAGAGTGGAATTAACTACATATAATGTGAAAAAAATAATATTCAGATGCATGGTACCGATGTTTGTATTTGACATCCAAGAATGAGCACTGCAGAAGTAAAAACTAGAGAAATCATTCTTTGCATATATCTGTTATTATCATTTTTTTCTTCTTGTGATGCAAGTTTACCGGGTTGATGATGTGCCTAGAGATTTTATTTTGATGGTTAAAAAAAAAGCATAGGTGGTTAAATTGTTTGGACGTCTGTTTGAACCTTGACAGTTTCAAAATTTTTAAACTCACCTTTTAATATCTGGTTTCAATGTGAGTGCTTTTTTTCTTCACTTGCATTACTATACCCTCATAAAACACTAAATATTCTTCAATGAATTTTTATTTATTCTCTCTATGTTCTTTTTGTTTAGAATACTTAACTTCTATTTATGGGTTATTGCAGTCATGAAGATATTGATGTGAGTCATCCAGAATTTTTCAGCACAGCGAAGCTCAATGGTTATGTTCCCCCAAATAAGGAGGTGATCTCATATGGTGGCTTCTTGCAATTTGGCCATTCCATTTCTAAACATCCTATTCGATAAATAAATTTATTTCTACATTTATTTTTTCATCTTTACAAGAGGATCTCTCCTTTATTTTCTCCTCTTTTAAACAAAGTTGCTATAACTTTTAGACCAAAGTAGTTGATGAACGTGCTTTCTCAGAACAAGTTGGGAAATTTGTAATACACCTGTTATTCCTAGCGAAGTTATTCTATTTGAGTCAAGTGGATGCCTAGCCACTTGTAAAATGTTTAGCCATATCTGAAGGAGAGTGATTATAATCTCAGAATTGAAATGTATCTGCAAATTTAGGTCAAAACTAATGGGATTGAAATTGCTTTTCCTTTCCTTCACTGTTACCTCTCAAAGTAACTTGCATCCATGATTTACTTAACTGAAGGACTTTGGAAATTAACTTTGACATCTATTGCTTTTTCAAGATTATGAGACTGCTGACTTGAAATTTTTATGCCCTTGTCAATTGCTCCTTTATTTTTCTTTTGTCCTTTCTATAATGCAAAATTTGTTTATATGTGCTGCAACACTTTTTTAAAATCCCAATTAGCTCGAAGAGCGATAGAGATAGTGATATCTAAATTTTTTTTTATGAGCCCAATTCGACCAACATGTTTATCATGATGCAGGATTGTGGACAGCCTGGATTTACCTTGAATGAGAGAAGGCGCTTTGGTAACATATTGAAAGAGTACGTTGAACCTTCCATTGCTTTTAAGATTCTTCTTATAGACCTAACAGCTGTAAGGTTATCTAAGATGTCGATATGATGAGACCATGTTCTGGTGCACGGTATTTGTTTGCATAAGTTAATATATGTTTGCACATAATCCAAAGAATTGTGTGAATACTGCCCTCGTTGCTCAAGATATAAACTGCTGTTTCTGTAGTGCAATGATCCCCTCTTTTTTATCCAAACCTTTCGCTCTTTTTTTTTTTTTTTGTTTAACGAGTACTTACTGCTCACCTTCTTTGAACTCCTACTAGTTGTACTATTATTAAAAGTTCATTTTTATGGTTAAACCAATTGTGATCTGTTTAATTTTGTGTCTGATTGAAGTGAAAGATTGTGAAATGACAATGTCTTAGTGGACTTCAGTTTTTTGACTATATGCCATGAGCCTTGTTTCATGTGCTGGAACCTGGCGGAGGACTATGATGTGGAATCTTGTATACTATCTATCTGCTCTCACAAAACGACAGACTAAGAGAAATACAGGACAGTTTTTAGCAACAAATATAGAATGTGGTTCTTAGAATTAAAAGTTTTTCTTATAAGTTGGACATTGCCATTATTGACAATAGAGTGAACTTTTTTAAAAAATTTCCAACACGAGTCACAATATTGGTTGACTTGGCTTTGGTTCTGCCAATAGCTCCCCTTTGTACCAAGAAAATTTCTTTCTTTGGACTAAAATGCCAGCATTATCTTAATTGTAATTGCTGTCATCATATGTTTAAGATTTGGGGCATTTCCAGCCAGCTTGTCATGTTTTTCCTTTGGTTATCTGAGATTCTTTATGACAATCCCAGAAGTTTACAAACTTTTCCTGTGATTCCACTATCATCCCTATCCCATTAATTTTTTTTTGGAAGATAAACCCTATTCCAGAAACATGTTTAGAAGTTGCAGCACACTGCAGCAGTGTTCAATTTTGTTGAAGTTTATATTTATAACCAATTAGATAAAATATAGTGAACTTTGAAATTTTGGGTTTTCATGTATGGAAATAGAAATCTTGAATACCAAATTGTAATGGTTGACGAATCATAGGAACATGAAATAAACATTATTCAAATATTTTCATGGCTAGGTCTGTATTGAGAAGCTGGTAGTTTATTCTGTTTGGATATTGTTTGAAGAATAGGTTTTAGAATACAAGTGACAAATGATCTTGAGTCACAGCTTGAGCATTAGAAGTTATATTTCTTGTGAATGTGTGACATCCAAGAAATTATATTACCTGCAAAAGACATAGGCAATGCTTCTCTATCATGAGAAGAATACTCATGCAGTATATCTGAGGAGAATTAAATATTCTTTCTTTAATCTATCAAGTAAATAAATTGAAATTGACCTTACTCATCTGTCTGATAACTCTTAGTACTCAGCCTAAACAACTATAACTGAGATATCAATTTGTCATTCATCCCTTTCTTGTCTTATGAGAATGGCCATCATTAAGTCTCTCTCATATTTTTCATTCCCTGGTATAGTGTCTTCAGAATTCCTTTTGCCCATTCGACATGATGTAGTTCTATTAGCTTCTAAAGTAATTGAAACAAAGGGACATTACTCAGCTATTTCCTTGTATCTAATGAATGTTAAATTATCATATGCAATGTATGGATCTTGATTGTTATTCGTCTTTCCAGGAGATTGAATTATAGTGCCCCTTATATTAAATCATTGTTGATCCCTTCGATGAATATATCTCACCACCTTCAAGTAAATGAACTCATTACCTGATTTCTGAGTTGAATGGAAATATCTCAGGGGGAAGCTAGTTGATGCCTACAGATACCTGCATAAAGACAAAGACATGGAGCGTGGGTTCTCATGGTCAGGGAACCCTGTTGGAAAGTGAGCTATGACCTTTCTTTTTCTCTTATTTCTTTACCAATTGACATTGTAAATTTTAGTAACAACAATAAGAAGACTGTATTAAGGCTATAACAGAATCTGATAACAGATATGCCAGGTAAACCCATTATATCTTTTAATGCATAAATTTAATCTTGTGCTGCTTTTAATGTTTGATAATGTTGTATTTCTTTCAGGTACCGTGGAAAAAGGATGAGGATTGACTATTTCATTGTATCAGAGAAACTTAAAGACAGGATTGTTTCATGTGAGATGCATGGCCAGGGAATTGAACTAGATGGTAACTTATATCTTACTCTCTGTCCAGTATAACACCTTGCAGTATTTTTCAAGAATCATTATTGGTATTTTGTTTTACACTTTCAATTGTTTTTTATAAGCATGGCTGTGGCTTCTTGTTCTTAAGTTTCTGACACTAGAAATTAGCATTTGGTACAGTGATAAATTTAAGTGTGTCTGCAGCTATACCTTTATAGGCCTTTAAACTAAGATCAAGTGTAGTATCTCTTCTTATCAGTTTAATATCTGATACGTGGGCCATTGTCCAAATGTAATTAATTCAATATTTATTTTTATTTATATTTTTTTTAAGGATAAGAGTCCATTAGAGTAGCTTGGTACTTGTTGGACTCTTGTGTATTGATTTGCTTTGTATTTCTGCATCAGGCCAGCACTCAAAATATTGTAAAAGTAAAATAAAATAAATAAATTGTGGCCATTGCTCCTTGTTCATTAGTTGCTGATTAGGAATTAGAAATTACTATGACTATGATTTTGTTTCTTAAAGATGGACAATTTTTTAGATATACTCTTCACTTTTACTTCACCAAAAAATAAAATATTTTTCAAGAATTTTAACTGAAGTTGGATTTGATCAACCTGCAGGGTTTTATGGGAGTGATCACTGCCCAGTATCCCTGGAACTTTCTTGCATTAAGCCCTGAGAAGAATGAAAGCTAGCATCTTTCATAGAATGAACACATAGAAGATCATCAGAGAACGTCCTTACTCCCAAATCCCAATGTACTGTACTCTTAAGACATTCTGGGATTTAATTCTTAGTAGAAAAATTGGAATTATTGTAAATGTTTCATGCATATATATCCATGGTGCTCATGGTATTCTGGCAAACTTAAACTTATGGTTAAATCCATTTTGCTCTCTTGAACTCTGGTTGTGTGTTACTTCCCAGAAAAAGGGGAAAAAAAAGAAGAAAAAAATAACTCTGGGTGTACCTGATAATCATGATTTGGACCTCCGGTAAGTGAATGGACACAACATGGTGATTGTTATGCTAATTTAGGATTGTCTTATTAGATAATAGAATTTCTCTTTTCTTTAGAAGCTGAAATGGAGTGACAAAAGAAATCAAACTCGATTAAATAATAATTATGATTAGGACTATTTTATTATATTCTGTTTTAAAAATGATTTTTTTTATAAAAAAAAAAAAACAAAAATGATTTCATGAAAAGAATGTAAGTTCAATTCAATTGAGCTAAATTGATTCCATTTTTGTTTTTGGATGAAATGACCTGCCTAAAATGGATACAAATTCATATTTAGGAGTATCTTTTAAAAAATGTAATTTGATATATAGCCAATTAAAAGGGAAAATAAATTTTTTTTTTTGGATTTAATCTACAATTGAATACTCAATTATCAATTTAAAATGTACAAATAATTGGCACATACACCCTAGACATTTGAGAAAAAATTAGAATTAACTCTTATTCATGTATTTCAGCCTTGACCAAAAAAAGAAAGAAAAGGAAAATGGAATAGAAAATCATTTGAAAAATAAAAAGAAAGAATTAGCACCTACTTCCACTTGAAATAAAAGGTACAAGTTTTTAATGTAGTCATATTTCAAACTTTATATCATCTTCAAAAGTATTACTATTTTTTTTTTGCTAGAATATGAATCTATATATATAACAAGGAAAAAAAAAAAAAACTGTACATGTAGTAGTATACGTTACCCTGGGGTTTCCCCACCTTGTGTAAGGCATGGATGGTGAACAAACTTCATAAAATAAAAAAATATTATATATGGACTGATTTTTAAAATTAATTTTTAAAATTTTTACAAAAATATATCTCAAAATAATTTTTTCTAATCTTACACATAGATTCCACTTCATCACATAAACATTATTTTTTATTTTTTAATTAACATTACAATATTAAACAATTTATTAATTATATTTTATACATTTTATAATATTATCAATAAGGTAAGACCCAAAACATATTAATATGAGATTTGAAATGAAATTGAAGAAAAAATAATGAAAAACGCTTTCAAACTATTTATAATTCTTCAATTATATCATTTATATTTTTATCTTTTATCTTTATGTGTTCTCAAACTAGTTATAATTTTTCAATTCTATCCTTCATGCATCCAATAGCATATGAATACAAATTAATCAAAAATAATTGAGGACATAGAAAATAAATAATACGTATAATTGAATAATAATCAATATTTTAAAGGCATTTTCTTGTAATTTTTTCAATATTAAATGAAGGACTAGAAATTAAAAAACAAGAGGACAGGTAAAATGCAGGGTTATTAAATGCTTGTACTAGAGAAAAAAAAAACCCAGAAAGAAAGAAAGAAATTGCTTGCTTATTTAGCTCTAAGGACAACTCTCAGAAGCACTTCAAATCACCGAGAAATCGTCCAAAAGATCTGTTGGAATTTTTCCACTTGATCAGCCCCAAATACATCCAATGATGATGGACTTATTTTTGCATGACTTGGACCTCTCTCTCTCTCCTTACACAAATGACAGAAAATGTTGCTAGACTCGGATAAACCTTTGTTACTTACGGGTCAACCGTTGCTCCTGGATAGACCTCGTATAAATACTATGTTTTCTTCATTTGTAACATAGCCTATCAGGTTTTCTCTGATTGTTCATTCTTCTTCCTGCGACTCATCTCCGAATATTATTCCTTCACTCTCATACCTTATCTATTTCTAATAGATTGTAAAGTGAGATTGAATGAGAGAGGTTGGAATAGCCTTCATGATGGTGTAAACATTAAATAGAGTGACTGTATTCTTGGCCGAGGACCGTGAATTAGGTTTTATACCGAATCACATAATTTTGGATGTTATTTTTGTTTAGTTTCCGTTTGCGATTTCTCTGATTGCTATGTCAAAATTCCAACGTTAATTTGCTCGTTGATCAGAGCACTGGTTTGCTGTGTCAAAATTCCAACGTTAATCAGAGCACTGGTTTGCTCGTTGATCTGTGCCAAGGTCGGAAAAAGGTATCGGAGGTTTGCTACTCAATCTGAACAAGATCTTGAGACTAGTAAATCGTTTACTGTAATATTCTCTGGTTTAATTTGAGATTTCCTGCAAAAGAAGGTAAAGTGTTCAGAAACCCTAATATTTGGCTCATTTTTGTTTTTTTTGGTTGGGGGTTTTAATACTCCATCTCAAAATAGACCAGTAAAGACTATTCTCTTTTGAAAACAAAAAAAATCAAGCCTGGCGTGTGCTCCACTGAGGCAAGAAATTAAAAAATAAGATCCACTCAGGCAAGAAATTAAAAAATAAGAGGACAGGTAAAATGCAGGGTTATTAAATGCTACTAGAGAAAAAAAAAACCAGAAAGAAAGAAAGTAATTGCTTGCTTATTTAGCTCTAAGGACAGCCCTTTGAAGCACTTCAAATCACTGAGAAATCGTCCAAAAGATCAAAGCCAGCTAATTTTTCCTTGTATTTAATATTTATTCACACATTATATAACGGTGTAGCACTTTTTCCCCATCATTACTATGATCACCATTTTTTCTTCTATAATATAGTTAGGAGCATTATAATTTTATTTGGAATGTATTATAATATATAGGCTAATATATATTAAACGAGAAAAAAAAAACTTTACATAAAACTTACCCTAGAAATCAAGGTAGTGGAAATTTAGGATAATGATTAATGAGTAAATAAATTCCAAAACCAAATCATGAATTTTCAGCGGATGAAAAATTAAATCCCATTTGGTTTTAAATGTGTAATTACTTCATAATTAAAGATGCATTTGGACATATTTGTAAAATATTTTTGCACTTTATACTTTTATTTCATCTCTCTAAATGTATTATTTTAATTTTTAACTTTTTTATAGTCAAAGAGATTGCAGATAAATGATTATGACATTAATTTAAAGATCGAAAATTTGACACTTCTATCTTCCGTGTAATCAAAAAAACATTTCAATCACAAAGAAAAAGCATCTACTTATTCTCATATTTCAACTTTTCTTGAAGTATTGTTCATATTCAACTCTTTAAAGGGTTTTAAAAAATTAATTAGTTTTAAATCTATATTGACTACCATTCCATCCTTAGGATGTTTTCTCTCCCTGAGGTTTCCCCACTTCGTTGATTCGCAATGCAAACCTTTTTTTTTTTTTTTTTCTCTCTGGTGATTTTTGTCTATAGCGTTGTACTTATTGCAGTGTTGTGTAATTTGATTTGATGTGTCATATTGGGTGAATTTCTCTGTTTTTACCGATAACTTGGCTAAAATTGCATCTTTTGCTGCAATTAGTACTAAAATATTAGTATTTACTATTATTTCTGAAAATTAAAGTAATTGGATAGGAAAAACTATATTTGATTTTTTACCAATTATTTTTTATTTTTTTTACAAAGATAAAACCCAATAGTGTATTTTTTAATTTACTTTTTAAATATGTAAAAAATAATAATGTGTATTTTTCCCACTAGTTTAATACCTATTGTAGCCCAATACTTCAATTTTAAAAAGAAGAACCATAATAATTATTTTTGTCCCACCAATTTAATTTTTACAAAATCAAACACTAATAATGTATTTTTTAGCCAATTAATTTTATTTTTAAAAAATATAAAACCTAACTAGTACATTTTAGCCCATTAAAGTTTTGAAACAATAAAAATTAAAGTTTTATTTGATAACAACTAGATCAGATATTTGAAAACATTATGTATTCTTTTTTTTCTTTTCTTATAGACATGATCTATTGTATCTTGTATACGTTCTCGAGAAATCATATTTTACTTCAGCATTATCAATATATTTTACTTTGCAAAACGCTATTAAACTATTTATGCTTTTCAATTATATCTTTATCTTTTATTGCATCCTTTTATATTATCAAACTATTTATGATTTTTTAATTATATCCTTATGCATCAAATAGCAGATGAATACAAAAAATAATTAAAATTAGTTGAGGATATAAAAAGAAAGAAAAATATAAATGATATAAATGATATAATTGAATAATAATAAATAATTTGAAGGTAGTTTTTGGTAATTTGTTCAAAATTGAATAAAGGGAAAGAAATTAAAAAAATAGGGACAGGTCAGGGTTTTTGTGTTTTGAAAGGCAAATGATAATATCATTTAAAGAAAGGAGTCCATTAATGAAAACCCAAGAAACAACCCTTAAACCCTGTACAAAGACAAAACCACACCCTTCAAACCCACAACAAAACACAAAGAAGCTGCCCAGATCAACCCCTAGATGAGATAATTATATTCTTTATTAGTAATAAAACACACTAACCAAATAAATCACTTCCTACCAACACTTAGTCTACAAAAAAAAAAAAAAAAAACCCACAGAAAAAGCTAGAAACAAAGCAGCCAAACAAAACTCTAACCAAATTAAATGCTTGATCACTTTATCTGTAGTCTGCAGATAAAAAATTCACTTATTTTTACTAGAGAAAAAACAGAAAGAAATTGCTTGATTGTTTGTTTAGCTAAGTTTTTTATTCATAAAAAAAAAATGTGTTAGCTAAGTTTGAATACTTTTGTTGTACTTATTCTGGTTTTGCTTTTAACAACAGTGCACTACAGAAGCAGTTCCATCCAAAGATCAACCTTGCTAATTTTTCCTTTTGAAGCTTTGTGACGAAGCCTGTCGTACGGCTCTCAAATTTAAACCTAACAATTCCTATGTATATAGGGAAAGTAGGGATCGAATCCACAGAGATTTGTCAACTCTTAAATTAAAATAATTAATCGGAAAGGATTTTGGGGGTTTTTGGTATTTTGAGAATAAAATTAAGAAGGAATTTGGAATATAAATGATATAAAAAAAAGCGTTAGCAAGGAATTAATATTAAGTTATATTTTTCATGGGATTAATCATAGATCAAGACATTATTAAGTAATTGGTTTTAGAATCCCAATCAGCTCAGACAGATTCCTATCCTTACAAATTAGATTAATCCCGATCAGCTCAGACAGATTAATCTCTAATTTAATTAATCATCACTACCAACCAACGTGTATAGGATGTTCAATCAAATTGCATTAAGTAAATAAGGCATCACCAACATTAAATTGTATATAACAATCAGCTTAATTATATACAATTTAAATTATATAATTCCACTACTAATTTAATTAAGCCAAGAGCTGCAACTCAATTAAATTAGTAGATGCCACTTGAATCATTAATACAAGATTAATAATCCTAGCTATATAATCACGTTTATTAACTAGATTGCCAATCCAATTAATTCACATAATTATATTAATTAAAACAGGAATTACATAAATATTTAATTAATATATAGATATAAGTATATTAAATAAATATACAAATATATATATATAAAGAAAGATTGGATTTATATTAACTAAACAAATTAGGCGGTTCAACCGGCTATTTAAATAAATTAAACTAAAAGTATGGAGGCTCGGCCTTCCATAAAAAATAAAATAAAAGACATAAAAGTAAATTAAACTAATAGGTGGCTCGGCCTTCCATTTGCGATATTTAAAGTGCATAAAGCAAAATAAATAAAGACTAGGCGGGTAAACCGACCATAAGTCCAGTTAAATAAATCAAAATAGAAATTAAGTACAAAGAAAATTATCTCATAATCTCATTTATTAATAACTTAACACATATCCTTACTAACAAAAGGAAATTACTCACAATTCATATTTAATAAATATAAGATGAAATTTATAAACATTAGAATGAAAATTTGAAAGAAATACTCCCCGAAAATATTGAAATTATCCGGACAGAATTTCTTTACTAAATTTTACAAAAAGACTTGAAAAACTATTCTAAAAATTCTAGAAATTATATTAATATGAAGATAATAATAAAAGAAAGAAATTACAAAAGAAATGAAGAAGATTGGAGCTAAATTGGTGTCTCAAATGAGAAATGAAGCTAGCATATTTATAGGGAAATTTCTAGGGATAAAATGATCATTTTGACTTCCGGCACTGTAGCAGGTTGACTTGTTGACTTTGACCAGCCGACGGATACTGTTCATGACGTAAGCAGTGATGTCATCATCGACGGTTTACTGTTCACCGGAGTTACTGTTCATTTTTTTTTTTTTTTGCATCTTCACTTCTTCTTCTTCTTTTTATCTCCAAAATGTACTAAAATACACTGAAAAACTTATAAACAAAGAAATAGAAAGGAAATGTGAAATATATCAATTAAATGACACAATTAACCGATTTTTAAACAATATATAGTCATTAAAGAGTATAAAAATCAGTTAATTTATGAGTACATCAAATTCCTTCACACTATCTCTTTGTTTGTCCTCAAGCAAAATATAAACACACAATATAAAAATATAAATAACTTAAACAAGATTAATAAGATAACAAAGTATTATATTAATTTCAATACAACTTTCACAATTAACCCTTTTTTATTTGAAAAGTAATTGTGTTCGTGTGCTTGAATATCATTTACAAGTTTAACATTAATATTCAAAGTTAACAAAATGTGGTTGTGAAAAACATAAAATCCTTATTAAATTTCTTTTCTTTTTTTTTGAAAACATGATATCAGTATAATGAAAAGATAACAACAAAGTCAATATGTAAATAAAAATACATTTTTAGTTTCTCAACACAACTTATAAACTTGTAAAGTCACATGCTCTCCACTAATGATGAAAATTTTGGTCGATTTGGGTCAAATAGGACTTTAAAGCTTGTAATGTTAAGCTCGGGATTTGGCTACAAACGAAGGATAGGAATACACAAAATATTTCAAGAGTTTAAATTGAGAATGAATTACACTTCTTTGAAGAAAACCTTTTCAATAATATATTTTCATTTCTTTCTTTCTTTCTTTCTTTTTCTTTTTTTTTTACACTTTTTTTTTTTTGAAGAGATCACATCCAATGAGCTTTTTACCTTTCGGTTCTTCTTGACAATATATCGTAATCCTTTATCAGCAATCCTCATAACTTTTCAATACAGATTAACACATGATTAATACATTCTCAATAAAGTATTTGGATAGAAAAGTAATAAACGAGACTATTTATCAAAGAAATTAAATGGTAATAAAACCATTCATGCATATTGGCTCAAAATAGGATCGAGGGATATATATAAGTATGGTTCGTTCAGAAAGGCTCAAATTATCAAAGAAGGCCTTATGTCATCCCCAAATCAACCAAGATCTTAATTAAATTTCGTCTCTAGCATGTGAAAGAACAAGTTCTAGCGTATAGAAAATAACCTTAAATGTACTAAAACACACAGTAAACTTACATTATCATCAAATCACAATACTAATGTTTTTAACTTTGGATTTCATAACAAAAAAGATTTAGCCACATTAGTTAAATAAGAATATTTTTGTCAAATTACAAAAATATTCAATTGATTTATTCGGAAATTTTTTTTACAGAAAGGGGTACAATTAACACAAAATTACCTAACATCTTAAAAAGTTATAATACATGCATGATTTATTCAACAAAATAACAAGTTATTAAAAACAATGTTTTTAAAGGTGTGGATCAATAATCAAATGAGTTTAATCACTTGACTCTTTACTCAAACCACCCCCCACATTTGGGAATTACATTGTCCTCAATGTAAAAACACACAAAGTTTGAAAAACAAAAAATAAAATAACATTATTCCACAGCTTTTAATAAAAAGAAAATAACACACATTTATTTTAAAAGAAAAACTTACAACTTTAACTCTAAATCCACTGAATCTCTTTTTCGCTTGTTACCGGAAATTGACCAGTTAATTGGAGGTACTTCTGGATCTGCCTCTGGTACAAAAGCTATTAATTCATCCAATAGCTCCTTAGTTGTGGGTGCAGATACAATTATTCTTCGTGCTACTGGAGATAGAAGCTTATGTGTAACAGCTATGTCAAGAAATGCTAATAAACCATCAAAGTAGTGATCAACATTTAAAAGACCAATTGGTTTAGTGTGCAGTTTCATGTTAAACCAAAATGTTAAATTGAACAAGCATTCTAAAACCTCATATCCTCCTGGTATGACTATGAAAGCATCACAGTTATGCAACATGAGTGTCATGCGTTCATAAAATGATTTTGTTTGTACCTCATGTCCAATTGTTTTGCCATATATTTGTTTCAGAGGAGTATGAATTACACCTACCGCGAGAACTTTGTTGGGTTGATTTGTTTCAATTTGAACAAGTGTTTGGTATGACTGGTGTGCTTGAGCAACCTCTCCAATTAATCCAGCATTTCCTCCTCCGTATACTAGACCGATCTTTCGATGAGCTAGTACTCTTCCCAATTGGATAGCAGCAGTTAGATGCGAAACAGTACCCACGGTCGTTCCTCCAAACACTGCGATGTTTGTTAGACTTCTGATTGGTGAACCTTCCATAGTAACGACTTCAAAAGTGATTCTGTTACACACTAAAAAGAAAACAAACAAATAAAACAAATCAAGGAAGAAACAAATAAAAACAAGTAGTTGTGATTGTGGCTCACATCTTCCTCTGGTTTTACGTCCAGTAACGGTTTCAAACACCTTCTATGAGTCGGGGGTATGCTGCTCATCCAGCTTTCTTAAAAACTGGCAAACGGGATCGTTTAAATTCAGATACCGAAGAGTGTACCGGAGTTGTTCAATTTTGAATTGTTTCCATAACCCGAGAATTTCCATTTGAACGTATCCACTAGAATGCGTATCAAGAGTCAGTTTGATATCATCTAATGACTCTTTACTCAGTCCATTCTTAATGAAAGCAATTTTGTCTTCTCGATTATCGGATAAATATCCAAGTGAACGACAACTGGTATCACAGTTCCATCTAGCACACTTATAACAGACTCTCATTCTTTTACCTCTTCGTTTCTTTGCATAACTACTCTTCCCCAAGCCAGGTGGACGTTTGGGAAAAGCTGGATGTTCACCACTAATTCGGACCTTAGCTTCAATTATCCACCTAATATCCTCAGGCATTCCAATGGATACTAGTAATTTGATACGCTCCAATCTTATCAGATAGATTTTTCTCAAATAATTAATAGGGAGCAATGGATAGTATCTTCTCATTGTCATTAAAGAATCATCCATTATGTAACAAAGAGATAGAAAGAAAGAAGGGATGGAAAAACAAACTAAAATGTAAAAAGGAAAGAAATACCTTGCAGGAATTTACTCTTGAAAGGAAATTAGCAGAAATCGTTTGGTGATTCTTTCAACAATTAAGCAGGCTATTTAAAGCCGTGTTTAATCACTGTTGGACATTTAATTAACTTGAATACGCCTTCTTTCAGTATCCGAGAAGACGCGTATTCAACCATTTCTGCTAGGCTTGCAAGCTAAAAAGTGAAAAAGGAAAATCAAACAATTCAAAAGTATTTAAGAAAATGATGGGTTGCCTCCCACACAGCGCCCTTGTTTAACGTCTTAGACTCGACGAGCACAGATTTCAATTCCTTTCTTGTGGTGGGTCTTCAAAAGCAACGGAATCGATAATTTGTCCGACAAAACCTTCATAAAAAGGTTTAAGGAGATGACCGTTCACTTTGAAAATTTTGCTCGTTTGAAGACTTTTTATCTCCACTGACCCGCGATTAAAGATATTAATGATAACAAATGGGCCAATCCACCTTGACTTTAGCTTTCCTGGAAACAGTCTCAGACGAGAATTATAGAGTAGAACCTTATCACCAATATTGAAATTTTTCCTTGAAAGATTTTTGTCATGGTAATATTTCATCTTTTCTTTTGCAATCCAGGAATTAACATATGCATCATTTCTAATCTCTTCTAGTTCTTGAATCTGCAGTTTTCGATTAGATTGTGCATCATCAAGATTAAGATGACATTGTTTAATGGCCCAAAATGCCTTATGTTCTAATTCCACAGGTAGATGACAGGCTTTACCATAAACCAATCTAAATGGTGACATACCAATAGGGGTTTTGAATGCAGTTCTATATGCCCAAAGAGCATCTCCCAATCGAAGGCTCCAGTCTTTCCTATTAGGATTGACTACTTTAGCTAGAATAGACTTAATTTCCCTGTTAGAGATTTCAGCAAGTCCATTTGTTTGAGGATGATAGGCAGTAGAAACCTTATGAGAAACATGATATTTTTTAAACAGAGTTTCCACTACCTTTTTGCAAAAATGCGTACCTCTGTCACTGATGATGGCCTTTGGAATTCCAAATCTATGGAATATGTTGTCTTTGATAAATGTCACAACTGCTTTGGAATCATTCGTTCTAGTGGCCTTAGCTTCAATCCATTTGGACACATAATCTACTGCAAGCAAGATGTAAGTATTTACAAAAGACGAAGGAAAAAGGTCCCATGAAATCAATACCCCATACATCAAAAAGTTCACAAACTAAGATAGTTTTCAAAGGCATTTCATCTCTCTTGGATATATTACCAACTCTTTGACATTCATTGCAAGATTTAACAAAGTAATATGCATCTTTGTTAAGAGTAGGCCAATAAAATCCACTTTCCAGAATTTTTCTAGCAGTTCGTTTTGGTCCAAAATGACCTCCACATTCAAAAGTATGACAAAAATTCAATATGGATTGAATTTCGTTATTTGGAACACATCTGCGTATGACATTGTCTGCGCAGCTTTTGAATAGGTAGGGATCATCCCAAATGTAGTGTTTTGAGTCATTCCTAATTTTATCCTTCTGAGCCTTAGATAGATTATTTGGAAATACTTTGGTAACAATATAATTAACCATATCAGCATACCAAGGTATAATTCCTTGCAATGCATAAAGATGCTCATCAGGAAATAAATCAGAGATAGGAGATGCTTCCCTTTCATATGTGAGTCGACTCAAATGATCAGCAACAAGATTCTCTGCTCCCTTCTTATCTCGGATTTCAAGGTCAAATTCCTGGAGTAAGAGAATCCATCTCAGTAGTCTTGGTTTAGACTCTTTCTTCTTTAACAGGTATTTTAGAGCTGCATGATCTGAATAAACAATTACTTTTGTTCCCAACAGATAAGATCTAAATTTTTCTAGAGCAAAAATAACAGAGTAGAGTTCCTTCTCAGTTGTGGTATAATTGCATTGGGCATCATCAAGTAATTTAGATGCATAATATATCACATGAGGAACTTTATCTATTTTCTAACCTAGAACAACTCCAATTTCTTTGTCACTAGCATCACACATTATCTCAAAAGGAAAATTCCAATTAGGGGGTTGAATGATAGGTGATGAAATCAATTTCTCTTTCAACAGTTTAAATGCATGTTTACAACCTTCATCAAAATTGAATTTATGTTCTTTTTGTAATAGCTTGCACAAAGGTTGAACAGTTTTAGAGAAATCCTTAATAAACCTTCTATAGAATCCAGCATGGCCTAAGAAAGATCTTACCTCTCTTACCGTAGAAGGATAAGGAATAGATTTAATCACATCAATCTTGGCTTTGTCAACAGCCAGTCCTTTTGGTGAAACTACGTGCCCTAAAACAATTCCTTGTTCTACCATAAAATGACACTTTTCATAATTGAGAACAAGGTTAGTTTCAACACAACGTTTAAGCACAAGTTCCAAATTTTCTAAACATGAATCAAATGAATTTCCATAGACAGTGAAATCATCCATGAAAATTTCAATGATATTCATGACAAAATCAGAAAATAAGGACATTATGCATCTTTGAAATGTAGCAGGTGCATTGCATAGACCAAAAGGCATTCTTCTATAAGCATAAGTACCGAATGGGCATGTAAAAGTAGTCTTACCTTGGTCCTCTGGGGCAATAGCAATCTGAAAATAACCAGAATAACCATCAAGGAAACAATAATGAGAATGACCAGATAGACGTTCTAACATTTGATCCATGAAAGGAAGGGGAAAATGGTCTTTCCTAGTTTATGCATTAAGTTTCCTGTAGTCTATACAGACTCTCCAACCATTTTGCACTCTAGTAGGAACTTTCTCACCTTCAGAGTTCTCCACAATAGTTATTCCACTTTTCTTTGGAACAACATGCACAGGACTTACCCAATGTGAATCTGTGATTGGATAGATGACACCAGCATCAAGAAGTTTAAGAATTTCAGCTTTTACTACTTCCATTATAGGAGGGTTTAGTCTCCTTTGTGACTCTCTGGTTGGCTTAGCTCCATCTTCTAACAATATACGGTGCATGCATGTTGATGGGCTAATACCTTTAATGTCGGTTAAAGTCCAGCCGATGGCAGTTTTGTTGTCCCTAAGCACAGAAACTAACCTCTCTTCTTGGGAAGATGAGAGATTGTTAGCAATAATAACAGGTAAAGCATTACCTTCACTCAAATATGCATATTTCAAATGAGAAGGTAAAGCTTTAAGCTCATGTGACGGGGGACAAACAACAGATGGTAAAATTTTATCATGTGAGCTAGGTAATGCAATTTTAGAATTACTAACAGGACATGCAGATAAATCCTTGACAGCTTGTTTAAGTTCATTATCACATTCCACAGATAAAGTGTCAAGAATATTTTCATCTATGCTCAAGTTCATAATGGATTGCATCATTTCAGTGTAGCTCAAATCAAATATATCTTCAATAAGTGGATCTATAATATCCACAACAGAAACTGTAGAACATTCATCAGAAGGGTACTTCATGGCATCAAATATGTTAAAAGAAATTTTATCACCATCAAATTCCATTGATAAAGTACCTTCATTTACATCAATCTTAGTTCTAGCAGTTTTCAGAAATGGTCTACCTAACAGAATAGGTGACTGTGATGAACAAGTATTTTGGCTATCCTCGGTTTTTAAAAGATAAGTAGGAAGAATATCACTAGAAATAAGTTGGGTATCCGGTTGATTTTTTGCCTTGCCTTCTTCAAGATCCGTAGCTTGTTCTCTGATCTCAACTGGTGTTTTACTCCATTGTTCTTCCCTGGTGATCTTACCACTTCTTAAGTGCATACAACAATGAACTTGTTGTTTGGTGTCACCAAATGAATGAAATTTGTAACAAAAGAAAAAGATTAATAATTTAATAGAAGAAATTAAAACAAATCCCCGGCAACGGCGCCAAAATTTGACGAAGCCTGTCGTACGGCTCTCAAATTTAAACCTAACAATTCCTATGTATATAGGGAAAGTAGGGATCGAATCCACAGAGATTTGTCAACTCTTAAATTAAAATCATTAATCGGAAAGGGTTTCGGGGGTTTTTGGTATTTTGAGAATAGAATTAAAAAGGAATTTGGAATATAAATGATATAAAAAAAACGTTAGCAAGGAATTAGTATCAAGTTATATTTTTCATGGGATTAATCATAGATCAAGATATTATTAAGTAATTGGTTTTAGAATCCCGATAAGCTCAGACAGATTCCTATCCTTACAAATTAGATTAATCCCAATCAGCTCAGACAGATTAATCTCTAATTTAATTAAACACCGCTACCAACCAGCGTGTATAGGATGTTCAATCAAATTGCATTAAGTAAATAAGGCATCACCAACATTAAATTGTATATAACAATCAGCTTAATTATATACAATTTAAATTATATAATTCCACTATTAATTTAATTAAGCCAAGAGCTGCAACTCAATTAAATTAGTAGATGCCACTTGAATCATTAATACAAGATTAATAATCCTAGCTATATAATCACGTTTATTAAAGCGTTGATTTGTTGATTTGTTGACTTTGACCAGCCAACGGATACTGTTCATGACGTAAGCAGTGATGTCATCATCGACGGTGGTACTGTTCACCGGAGTTACTATTCATCATTTTTTTTTTTTTGCATCTTTACTTCTTCTTCTTTTTATCTCCAAAATGTACTAAAATACACTGAAAAACTTATAAACAAAGAAATAGAAAGGAAATGTGAAATATATCAATTAAATGACACAATTAACCGATTTTTAAACAAAATATAGTCATTAAATAGTATAAAAATCAATTAATTTATGAGTACATTACTTTGCTTGGTATTTCATGTTTATTCACTCATTACTGTGATACAACCGTATAGCACTTTGTTTTCTTTTTATTATATTAGGAGAATTCTAATCATTTTTGGGGATTTATTTATTTTTTGTATTTGATTTGACACAATTAAAAGAAATCTTTCTTCATTCAAAAAATTGCAATATATGTAGTGATCATGAATTTCTGCTTATATACTTAAGTTAAGGGAGAAAAACCATTCAAGTGCTCTTTTTTTTTTTTACTTCTTTTTCTTAAATAAGGAGAAAAGGCCAAGTATTTTTTTTCATTTCCTTTGAATGAGGTCTTATATTTTTTTATTCTTTGGATTCAAATATATCCAAGTTAATTGAAAGTTCATAATGGGAAAAAGGACCACTCGAGAGTACTCCTCAAACAAACTTATAGCATAATTAATAGGATGGTTTAAATTTATGGCATATTATTTCTCAAGGAATAGAGGGAAAAAAAAATGAAATATTCAATTTCAAAAGCATTTGATGATTTTTTGTAGAAAATTATCATGAGTATTTTACCTAAAATGTGGTTTTGAGTATTACTATAAATTCATACACATGCCATTCAATTTTGAAATCAGATGTTTATGAAAAGAGATGAATGAGATACTCTCTTGATATGGTTTTGGCATGTTGAGGTTCCATGGTCATGATATTTATGGTAAATCTTGTACTTCAGTAACTGTGGTACATTTGCATGGAATAGAACAAAACAATCTCAGTCCTCGATGGTTAATTAGTTTTTCTAGACTTTATTCTTTGTCATTGTTTGCCAATATGGTAAATTGTTTTACCATTTTATGGGAAAAAATTAATATATAATCCACCTAGAGAGAAAACATGAAATAAATTTAATTCTTATAGCACGTAGCAGTATTTTTTAAAAATTTAGAAAATAATAAGATTAATTCGACGATGATTGATTTCAAGATGCTAGATGATCCAACGTAAAATCAACTACAACTTTTATTAGTACAAATAAATCATTATTAGATATGATTTTCTTTTATTTTTTGGAAATTTCAAAAGAAAAAGGTATATTTCCAAATAAATTATTGGACATCAAGTGTTTGTCTATTTTATACTTTTAGAGTTAATTTAATTTAAAGAATTTTCTCAATCACATAGCATTTCTTGTGGTTGCTCAAAATAAAAAAGAAAAGAAAATGGTACCATTAATCTCTTTGTGTATATTTGTATATAATCTCTTTGTGTTAAATTAATGATTGTCAAATTAATGTACATATTTGTATATAATCTCTTTGTGTTATCCCTAATATTCCTTGTACATACTTGTCTACTTTCTTGGAATGCTTTGGCATTTTTACTTTTTAGATAGGTGGTGGTTGTTGGCTTCAGGTTTTTTCTTGGTTTTATCTTCTTGGTCTTGTGTTGCAGTTTGTTGCTTTGTATATCGCAGATGAGCCTTTTGTTCTTTGGGTTAGATTTGTAGTGTACTTTGTTTGGTTGGTTCTTTTGGCTATTGGCCCTTAATATAACTATTGCCTCTTTTTGTTTTGTTTTTTTTTTTAAAAAAAAACCTTTGAGAACAAGGTGGTGGGAATTTAGGATAATGAGTTAATAAATTCCAAAATCAAATAATGAATTTCTAGATTGTTTTGCAAAAAATTAAAACCCATTGAACTGCTAAAAAGTTTGACATCCAAATTGGAGCGAAGGTTGTTACCGGGGTTGACTCAAATCTTGGTTTTTATTTTTTTTATTATATATATATATATTGAAAACAACAATCGGGAAAGGTTGTTGATTGGTTTTGTCATATAATTTAGCTTTTAATTAAATGTGTAATTATTTCATAATTAAATATGCATATGGACATATTTGTAAAATATTTTTGAACTATATATATACTTCTGTTTTATCTGTCTAGATGTGTTATTTAACAATTTTAAAAAAACATTTCTACTTATTCCTGTATTTGAACTTTTCTTGAAGTATTGTTTATATATGAAATTTTTTAAGAGTTTTATAAAATTATATAACGATAGATCTATATTGAGTTTGACTACCATTTCATATATGTAGTTTGCTGCAGATAAAAAACTCGCTTGTGCTATAAAACAAAACAAAAGGAAAGAAAGAAATTGCTTCCTTATTTAGCTCTAAGTTAGTTTTGCATTTAATAGAAATGGCGGCCCTCTGAAACATGCTGTTGAAGCACTTCAAATCAAGCCATCCATTACCTAAAGAGTATCTATACATTTGATACAAAAGAGGAATGATTTTGAAAGCGTATAAAAAGTTGGTGTGGAATTAAGCAAAAGGAGTTAACCTGCGATGAAGACAACCGTTGTTCAATGTTGCAGATTTTTTAAGCTCCACCTTTATAAATTGATTATCAATTGAACTTCTAATCCTTCATTATTTTCAATAAAGGACACTGGAAATCATGATTTGTAAATCTTTTGAAATTATTATTTTTATATAACAATACTAAATAGTTTACATCTTGTTCCTTGATTAAACAAAAAAAAATAGATGTATTTTTATTTATTTTATTATATTATTTGTCTTTAATTTCATTTAAGTTATGTCATTTTATAATTATTTTACATCTTGTAGTTTTGTAAATATATAATTGTGTAACCATTTTCTTGTATTTTGCAGGTTTAATTGCCCAAATTTGTTTAATTATTTTAGTCCTATTATTTAATAATTTGAGTATTTATATAATTCCAATTGTTATTATTAAATAATCATGTTTAATTAATTAGAAATTCTTTTTAATTGCATGATTAATTAGCTAGGATTATTAATCTTTGATTGATAATCATAGTAGCATGTGTTAGTTTAATTAAGTTACAGCTCTTGACTTAATTAATTTAATAGGGAATTATATGATTTAAATTATGTTTAATTGAAGCTCATTATTATATATAATTTAATGTTGATGATGCCTTATAAACTTAATGTAATTTAATTAAATATTCTATTCACGCTGGTTGGTAGTGATATTTAATTGAATTAATGATTAATCTGTCTGAGCTAATCGATATTAATCTAATTAGTAAGGATAGGAATCTGTCTGAGCTGATTGAAATTCTAAAATCAACTACTCAGTAAGTTCTATATAAATGATTTATCCCATTAAATAAATAATTTGATACAAGCTCCTTGCTAACGTCTTTTATTAATTTCTTTTCATTAAAAAATCCTTTGTATAATTAATTTAAAAAATAAATAAAAACAAATTTATTTCTTTTAAGTTTGTTTAATTTAGTTTTGTCTTTATATGATTTTAAAACTCCCCCAAAATTTAATATTTGATTAATAAATTTGAATTTAAGAATTTTTTACAAATCTCCGTGGATACGATCCTTATTTGCCCTATCTATATAAGAGTATTAAAAATTAAATTTGATATTCGCACGACAGGCTCGTCAAATTTTTGACGCCGTTGCCGGGGATTTGTTTTTAAATTCTATATTTGAATTTGTTAATCAATTTTTATTTGCAGGCTTCATTTTAATGATAAAAAATTTTTTTAAAAATAATAAGTTCATTATTGTATGCGTCTTCGAAATGGTAAGTTAATTAGATATCAATCAAAGGATCAAGAATTCAATCAACAAAGTTCGAATCTGGAAGAAGTTAAAGAAGAAGACCAACTTGATACGGAAATTATACCGGGTGATATTCTTCTAACTCCTCTTTTAAATATGACTGTTAATCAAAGATCATTAAAAGAACTTACTGCACTTATTTTAGATGAACAACCTTTATGCATTATATTTCCTCAACTGGATGCAAATTTTAAAATACATACTGGTTTTATACAATGTTTGCCTACTTTTAATGGTTTACCTGGAGAAGATCCATTAAGGCATATTAAGGAATTTCATGTTATATGTACTACTTTGAAACAAGAAGGAACAGGTGATGAAATAATTAAATTACGTGCATTTCCTTTTAGTTTACAAAATAGTGCAAAAGATTGGTTATATGATTTGCCTTCTGGTTCTATTAGAGATTGGACTGCTATGCAACGTACTTTTCTTGCTAAATATTATCATATATCTAGAACTGCTACTTTTCGTAAGGATATTTATGGTATTAGGCAACAAAATGATGTGTCATTATATGAATATTGGGAAATATTTAAAAGATTGTGCTCTAGTTGTCCACATCATCAAATACCTGATCAACTTTTAATACAATATTTTTATGAGGGCATGTTACCATATGATAAAATGACAATTGATGCTGCTAGTAGTGGTGCTTTGGTTGATAAAACTCCCGAAGCCGCTAGAGATTTAATTGCAAATATGACTGCTAATACTCAATCTTTTAATACAAGAAATGATGCCATAAGGAAGGTTAATGAAATAGAAACATCTTCATCATCACCTTCTTCATCACAAATTGAACAAAGATTGTATCAATTGACAAATTCAGTTGGACAATTAGTTGGAAAACGAATTAATGCACAAGTCAAAACATGTGGTATTTGTTTAGGCACTGATCATCCTACAGAATCTTGCCCACTTTTTCAAGAAGAACAAGCCAATGTCGTAGGTAATTTTCAAAACCAACCTCAAAGAAGATATAATCCTTATTCCAATACATATAACGAAGGGTGGAGAGTTCATCCTAACTTCAGATGGAATAATCAAGGGGCTAGGCCACCTATCAACCCACCAGGTTTTGTTCCTAACCAACATCCACATCCAATTCCTCCTCCTCCTCAGAATCAACAAACAGGTATGTCTTTGGAAGATATGGTTAAATCACTTGCTTCTAGTTCTATTTCTTTCCAAAAAGATACCAAATCTAGCATTCAAAATTTAGAAAACCAAGTAGGACAGCTGGCTTCTGAAATTGGTCAAATTAAAACTCAACTTTTTAATAAAATACCTTTTCAACCACTAAATCCTAGAGAAAATGCCAGTGCTATAATTCTTAGAAGTGGTAAAGAATTAGAACCAAAGAAACCAGATGAGAAGAAAGAAAATTAGAGTAGATCTGATCCAAATCCTAGTTCAATAAATCCCGGAAATAAACCTCAAATAGGAGAATATTCTTTTGTTCCCAAAATGAATCCACCATTTCCTAATAGATTGGCTAAAAATAAGAAAGATGAAGAAGAAAATGATGTCCTGGAAGTATTTTAAAAAGTAGAAGTTAATATTCCCCTTTTAGATGCTATTAGACAAATTTCTCGTTATGCTAAGTTCTTAAAAGAATTATGTACTAATAAAAAGAAACTTAGGGGTAATGAGAGAATTAGTGTGGGGGAATGTGTCTCTGCTGTACTCCAAAAGAAACTTCCCCCTAAACAAAAAGATCCAGGTATGTTTGCAATTCCTTGTACTATTGGTGACAAAGTTGTCTTAGGATGCATGCTTGACTTAGGTGCTTCAATAAATGTTATGCCTTTCTCAATCTATAATTCTTTAAATTTAGGATCATTAAAGGTTACCAGAATTGTTATTCAATTAGCTGACAGGTCCGTGGCCTATCCTGAAGGAGTTATAGAAGATGTTTTGATTAAAGTAAACGAGTTAGTGTTTCTTGCAGACTTCTATATTTTAAAAACAAAAGATTGTCAAAATCTTTCTTCTCATTCACCTATTTTATTAGGAAGACCATTCTTAAAAACTGCTAGAACTAAAATTGATGTAAATGAAGGTACTTTATCCATGAAATTTGATGGTGAAATTATTTCATTTAATATATTTGATGCTATGAAGTATCCTTTTGATGATTGTTCTACAGTTTCATTTGTTGATATAATTGATCCATTTGTTAATGATATATTTGATTTGAGTTATACTGAAATGATGCAATCAATTATGAACTTAAGTATTGATGAAAATATTATTGATATTTTATCTATAGAATGTGATTATAAACTTAAAAAAGCTGTAAAAAAATTATCTTTATGTTCTGAAATTGATTCAAAAATTGTATTACCTAGTTCTTATGATAAAATGATGCCATATGTTATTTGTCCTCCATCTCTTGAGCTTAAACCTTTACCATCTAATCTTAAATATGCATATTTAGGTGAAAGTGGAACATTACCTGTTATTATTGTTAATAATCTTTCATCTTCTCAAGAAAAGAGACTAGTTTCTGTGCTTAGAGATAATAAAACTGCTATTGGTTGAACATTAGCTGACATTAAAGGAATTAGTCCATCTACATGCATGCATAGGATACTTTTAGAAGATTGCTCTAAACCATCAAGGGAATCACAAATAAGATTTAATCCTCCTATGATGGATGCGGTTAAATCCGAAATATTAAAGTTACTTGATGATGGTGTCATTTATCCTATCACAGATTCACATTGGGTAAGTCCTGTACATGTACCTAAGAAATATGGAATAACTATTGTTGAAAATCAAGAAGGTTAAAAAGTTCCTACTATAGTGAAAAATGGTTGGAGAGTTTGTATAGACTATAGAAAATTAAATGCATCAACTAGAAAATATCATTTTCCCCCTCTATTCATAGATCAAATGTTGGAAAGACTAGCTGGTCGTTCTCATTATTGTTTTCTTGATGGTTATTCTGGTTATTTTCGAATTACAATTGCCCCCGAAGACCAAGAAAAGACAACATTTACATGTCCATTTGGAACATATGCATATAGAAGAATGCCTTTTGGTCTTTGTAATGCACCTGGAACTTTTCAACGATGTATGATGTCCATTTTCTCTGATTTTGTTACAAATATTATTGAAATTTTCATGGATAATTTCACTGTCTATGGAAACTCATTTGATTTGTGTTTAGAAAATTTGGAACTTGTACTTAAAAGGTGTGTTGATTCTAATCTTGTTCTTAATTATGAAAAATGTCATTTTATGGTAGAACAAGGAATTGTTTTAGGGCATGTTGTTTCTGCAAAAGGACTTGCTGTTGATAAGGCTAAAGTAGATGTGATAAAATCTATTTCTTATTCTTCTACGGTAAGAGAGGTAAGAACATTTTTTGTCATGCTGGATTTTATAGAAGGTTTATTAAAGACTTCTCAAAAATTGCTCAACATTTATGTAAGTTGTTACAAAAAGATCATCCATTTAATTTTGATGAAAGTTGTAAACAAGCTTTTAATTTATTAAAAGAGAAGTTAATTTCTTCACCTATTATACAACTTCCTAATTGGGAAATTATGTGTAATGCAAAATGATAAAGTAGTTGGAGCTATTCTAGGCCAAAAAATAGATAAAGTTCCTCATGTGATATATTATGCCTCTAAAATACTTGATGATGCTCAGTGTAATTATACCACAACTGAAAAAGAACTTTATTCTTCTATTTTTGCTTTAGAAAAATTTAGATCATATTTATTGGGAACTAAAGTAATTGTTTATTCTGATAATGCAGCCCTTAAATACTTGTTAAAGAAGAAAGAATAAAAACCAAGACTTCTCAGATGGATTCTTTTAATCCAAGAATTTGATATTGAAATTCGAGATAAAAAAGGAACAGAGAATATGGTGGCTGATCATTTAAGTCAATTGACTTATAATGGTGAAGTATCTTTTATTTCTTATTTATTTCCAGATGAGCACCTTTACGTATTACATGGAAATTCACCCTGGTACGCTGATATTGTTAATTTTATTGTTACCAAAGTTTTTCCTAAAAATTTATCTAAAGCTCATAAGGATAAAATTAGAAATGATTCAAAACAGTACATTTGGGATGATCCATATCTTTATAAAATATGTGCAGATAATATAATTCGTAGATGTGTACCAAATAATGAAATCCTATCTATTTTCAATTTCTGTCATTCATTTGAATGTGGGGGTCATTTTGGTCAAAAAAGAACTGCCCGTAAAATTCTTGAAAGTGGATTATTTTGGCCTACTTTATATAAAGATGCATATTTCTTTGTTAAAGCATGTAATGAATGTCAAAGAGTTGGTAATATTTCCAAAAGAGATGAAATGCCTTTAAAGACTATTTTAGTTTGTGAAATTTTTGATGTTTGGGGCATTGATTTTATGGGTCCTTTTCCTTCTAATTTTGGAAATATTTATATTTTACTTGCAGTGGATTATGTATCTAAATGGATTGAAGCCAAAGCCACTAGAACAAATGATTCTAAGGCAGTTGTATCTTTTGTTAAAGATAACATATTTAATAGATTTGGAATTCCTAAAGCTATTATTAGTGATAGAGGTACACATTTTTGCAACAAAGTAGTAGCAACTCTTTTTAAGAAATATCATGTATCTCATAGAGTTTCTACTGCTTATCATCCTCAAACTAATGGACTTGCAGAATTATCCAATAGAGAAATTAAGTCTATTCTTGAAAAAGTTGTTAATCCTAATAGGAAAGATTGGAGCCTTCGTTTGGGAGATGCACTTTGGGCTTATAGAACTGCATTTAAAACTCCTATTGGTATGTCACCATTTAGGTTAATTTATGGTAAATCTTGCCATTTGCCTGTGGAACTAGAACATAAAGCATTTTGGATTATTAAACAATGTCATCTTAATCTTGAAAATGCACAATCTTATCGAAAATTACAAATTCAAGAGTTAGAAGAGATTAGAAATGATACATATTATAATGCTTGCATATTAAAGGAAAAGATGAAAATTTACAATGATAAATTTCTTTCAAGAAAGAGTTTTAACATTGGTGATGAAGTTTTACTTTATAACTTTCGTTTGAGACTTTTTCCAGGGAAATTAAAGTCAAGGTGGATTGGTCCATTTGAAGTTATTAATGTCTTCAATCACGGTGCAGTCGAGATAAAAAGTCTTCAAACAGGTAAAGTTTTTAAAGTGAATGGACATCTTCTCAAACCATTTCAGGAAGGATTTGGCGGGAAAATTATTGAGACCGTTGATTTTGAAAATCTGCCACCAGAGAATAATTGAGATTTGTGTTCGTCGAGTCTGAGACGTTAAACAAGGGCGCTTTGTGGGAGGCAACCCATTGCTTTTTTATTACTTTCTTTTGAACCTTTTCAATTGATTGATTGCTTTTCAACTTTAGTTTAAAATCAAATTGCGAAGATTACGGACTACGCATTTTATGATTGCATTATTGGGGATTAAATGGTGAATAAATTGAGTTTTAAAAAGGCTTTGTTTATCACTGAAGAAAATCACCAAGTTTTTTTTTTTGCTATTTCAAGCTTCGAGAGCATTTCAAGTTTGCCAGGTAATTTTTCTTTCTGTTTTCTTCTCCTTCATCTCTTCATCTCTTTTTCTTTTTAAACATGGAAAAATCACTATGTAAGCTAAGAAAAATATTATCCTTCGCTTCCTAAAAATGAATTGAAAAAAAATTATTATACAAGATTGAAGCGATTAGGGTTTCTAATGTCTAATGGCATGCCTGAAGACATTAGGTGGTTAATTGAGGCCAAAGTCTGATTAAGTGGAGAACATTCTTTTGCTATTACCAAACATTTACCTGGGATGGGTAGAAGTAGTTTTGCAAAAAAGAGAAGAGGTAAGAAAATGGGAGTGTACTAGATGAAATTGTGATACTAATTGTCGATCACTTGGGTATATGTCAAAAAACAGAGAAGATAAAATTTCCTTTATAAAGGATGGTTTGAGTAAAGAGTCATTGGATGATATTACTTTGACTCTTGAGACGCATAGTGGGAATGTACAAGTTGCACTTCTTGGTTTATGGCTTCAATTCAGGGATGAAAAACAATGGTATAGTCTTGGGAATCTGACGTTAAAAGACCCTATTTGCCAATTTATAAGAAAATTGGATAGGAAGCAAATCCTCGACTCATAGAAGGCGTTTAACCCGTTACTGGACGTAAAACTAGAGTAAGATGTGAGCCACAATCACAACTACTTGTGTATATTATTTCTTTCTGAATTTGATTTTCTGTTTTCATGTTTTCTTTTGTGTAGTTGAATAACTTTTGCAGATGTTATAATGGAAAGTGCCTCATCAACTGCTCCACCAGCAAAAATAATTAAAACAATTTGTCTTCTTGGTGGTACAACCATTGGGAACAAAGACTTTTATCTCAATGCCGCATTTGAATTGGGAAAAATGCTAGCTCGTCGGAAGATAAATTTAATTTATGGTGGAGGTAATGCCGGTTTGATTGGAATAGTAGCTCAGACAGCACATTTAGACAATGCTCGTACGGTAGGTATTATTTCAACCCCTCTTAAACAATTATATAGCAAGACATATGGATCTGAGATAGAAGTAAATTCAATTTATGAACGCATTACTATCATGTTGTCAAAATCTGATGCATTCATTGTTTTACCAGGAGGTTATGATATGATGGAACAATTTTTCAATTTACTTTCTTGGTTAAATATGAATTTACATAATAAACCTATCGGCTTGTTTAATGTTAATAATTTCTTTGACTTTTTATTAGTATTCTGGATAAAGCTGTTGAACATAAATTTCTATCTTCGATTTCAAGAGGACATCTTATCTCAGCAACTACTTTGGAGGAATTAATGCACAAATTAGAAAATTTTGTTCCTACTGTAGATCCAGATGTACCTCTTATTGACTGGCAAACTTCTAGTAACAAACGCAAAAGAGATTATCATATTGATTTGAATTTGAAACTGTAAGTATTTCTTTTTCGGTAATTATTCATTTTCCTTAATTAATACTTTATTATGTCCTTCCTATACTTTTAAATTGTTGGGATTTAAAAATGAGTAAACGATGGTAGAATAAGGAGCAAGTCTCCTGAAACACATCATTATATTTTCTATTTTGTGAATCATATTATTTTCTTTTTGGTAATTTTGTTTTTGTGTGTTTTTACATTGAGGACAATATAATTTTTCAGTGTGGGGGATGAATCATTGTTCTTAATATTTTGTAAATATATTATTACGTAATTCTGTATTAAAATTTTTCAAATCTTTTACGATTATACCATTTTCTGTTTAATTTTTTTTGGTGAAAATTCACAAGAATATTTTTTTCAATTTGATTAAAATGTTCTTAGATGACTTGATGTGGCTAAATCTTTTTATTATGAAATCAGAATCTTAAAAACATTAGTATTTTGGCTAATCAATCTGTGTGAGTTTAATGCATTTACTAATTAATCTAAATACTCTAGAACTTGTCTTTCCACATTCTTGAGACAAATATAATGATTTTGGTTGATTTGGGGATGATATAAGGCCTTCTTTGTGCGATTGAGCCTTTCTAAATTTACCATTACTCAAAATATATCTCTTGGTCCTATTTTGAGCCTAATGTACAAATGGTGTATTACCATTTAATTTTCTTTGTTATTAGCCTCATTTATTACTTTTCTACCTAAATAAATACATGAAAAATGTATTATATGATTTATGTTGTCATGAGAAGTTGTAAAAGGATAATGAGATATTGTAAAAAAAAAAAAAAAAAGAAAGTTTGTAGATTTTCTTGCCGAAAAATAAAATAAAATAAAATAAAAGATGAAGAGAATTCATGGCTATTACATTTTCAAGAAGATGATTTGTTTTGAAAGTTTTATTCTTATATCAAACTCTTGATAAATTTTGTATATATCTTTACCTTTCGTTTGTAGCCAATTTCCAAGCCTTACATTACAAGCTATTAAGTCCTATTTGACTCAAATTGATCAAATTCAAATCAAAAAGTGGAAGGAATGTGGATTTTCAAGCCTATGGATGTATTAAGAAATTAGAATGTATTTTGATCACACAGAAATTTCTATCTTTTTGTAATACTAATGTCATTTTCCTAAAAATAAAATTTTCATTATCATGGGTTTCATGTTTTTAAAGTCACATTTTGTTAAAATTGAACATATATGTTAAGTTGTTAATAATATTCTAACACGAGTGCACATTGTTTTGTAAAATAGGAAAGGGTTTATTGTAAAAGTAATTTGAAGTAATTTTAATACTTTATTATTTTATTTTCATATTATGAAGTTATTGTTATTTGTTTATTTTCTGTGTTTTTGTTTGAGGGTAAATAAAGGTTTTAATGTGGGGGAATTTGATTAAACAAAAAAATAGATGTATTTTTATTTATTTTATTATGTTATTTGTGTTTAATTTCATTTAAGTTATGTCATTTTATAATTATTTTACATTTTCTACTAATATTTTTTGTTTGTAGTGTTTTTAGATATTTATAGTGTTTTGTAAAAAAAAATTAAAAAATTAAAAAAAATCAATGATGACACGTAGTGCCATTTAGCCACTACGTCAGCAAAGCGAGCGAACTAGAGAACGACACGTGGCTGAATCTGAACGACACGAGGACACATGTCACACGTAGACGTTGGCGACATTGCTGAATCTGGACGCATCTCGCATTTGCCAAAGGCAAGACACGTGCCAGCACGCACAAAACGGATGGTGATCCGTGGGTTAAACTTCAGACCAAAGAGAGGGCGACACGTGGCATGGGCGGCGGCTGAAGAAGTGCACAACCAATCAGATGGAGACACGTGGCGGCTGATGCAATTTCTCCACTTCACATGTTATGCCCCAACTTTCTAGAAACTCCACTTTGTCCCCCACTACTTTTATTTTTTTGTCATATTTTATTTATTTTTATTCAAAATTTGCCCTTGTAAATTTCTATAAATTGGGCACGAAATTTACTATTTTTCTACAACCAAAAACTTTGCCAAATTTTCTTACCAATATTTTTTAATAGATCTTAGGTATTTTTAGGAATTTTTAGAGTTTATTTTGGAAGGTTTTTTTTATGAGATTTCAAGAATACCAATGAATTACTACCGAAAAAAATCCAAGGAAAGTTATCCTTCTTATTCTTGATTTCAATTCTTAAAATTCTTCATTTGAGTCATGTATTATGAGTAGTTTAATTACCATTAGCAAGGACATGTATTAAAGTTATTAATTAATGAGATTTTGAGATAATTACCGTTGCATAAAACATTGTAGTTTATTTTGGACCAGGACTAAATTAATTTAAACAATGGCCGGTTTTACCGCTCTAACTTCTAATTTTTAACTACTAACTTTCTAACTTCTAACTTTTAACTTTTAGTTTTCTGTTATTTAATTTTTGTATTTACTTTTCGTTATTTATTTTATGTCCTTTATTTTATTGTACTATTGGTGAGTAAAATCACCAAATTTACTTTTCGTACTTTAAATTCCGTAAATGTGGAGAGTAATATCTTCATCTTTTATTCTTTTGTACTTTTTATTGTGGGAGTTAAAATCTCCCTATTTTTACTTTTTATGGCCTGTAAAACTGCCAAATTTATGTTTTCTTTAATATTTGTAGTTTTGTAAATATATAATTGTGTAACCATTTTCTTGTATTTTGCAGGTTTAATTGTCCAAATTTGTTTAATTATTTTAGTCCTGTTATTTAATAATTTGAGTATTTATATAATTCCAATTGTTATTATTAAATAATCATGTTTAATTAATTAGAAATTCTTTTTAATTGCATGATTAATTAGCTAGGATTATTAATCTTTGATTGATAATCATAGTAGCATGTGTTAGTTTAATTAAGTTGCAGCTCTTGGCTTAATTAATTTATCAGGGAATTATATGATTTAAATTATGTTTAATTGAAGCTCATTATTATATATAATTTAATGTTAGTGATGCCTTATAAACTTAATGTAATTTAATTAAATATTCTATTCACACTGGTTGGTAGTGATATTTAATTGAATTAATGATTAATCTGTCTGAGCTAATCGATATTAATCTAATTAGTAAGGATAGGAATCTGTCTGAGCTGATCGAGATTCTAAAATCAACTACTCAATAAGTTCTATATAAATGATTTATCTCATTAAATAAATAATTTGATACAAGTTCCTTGCTAACGTCTTTTATTAATTTCTTTTCATTAAAAAATCTTTTGTATAATTAATTAAAAAAATAAATAAAAACAAATTTATTTCTTTTAAGTTTGTTTAATTTAGTTTTGTCTTTATATAATTTTAAAACTCCCCCAAAATTTAATATTTGATTAATAAATTTGAATTTAAGAATTTTTTACAAATCTCCATGGATACGATCCTTATTTGCCCTATTTATATAAGAGTATTAAAGGTTAAATTTGATAGTCACACGCCAGACTCGTCATTTCTTTAAAACTACTGTTGATTGCAATATATAATTGTTATGAAAATAACCTTGCGTTTCAGGAAAATTGAGATGATTAAGTTCATCAAAACCAAGATAAAGAAGACATAGCTCTAAAAGGTTAAGTATGGCTATCCATGGTTTTAAATTCTGTTTTTTGATTGATTGAAGGAGAATGAGAATTGTGTGTTGACAGTGGGTTGACCTTATGTGATATATTTCATCTCTGTTTGTTTGTTAAACTTGTATTGTAAAAATGGTTTTTATAAGAGTTACAAAAAAAACTCTGTCAAAAGTTTTACAAAACTGATGAATATTGATAGGAGGAGCTTTAAAAATATTTTTTATAGTCTATCTATATGTTTTTATGACTTGAAGGAAGGAAGATAAGGAGGTTGATGGAAAAATAGGCTTTTTTGAGCCTATATAAGCTAGAAAGTGATTTCATATACTTACAATGAATCTCTTCATTTTGAGATCCAATATTTGTTCGAAAAATGCTTCATTCTATATATTTCTTGATATCATCAAACTAAATGGTTATATGCTATATATGATAACTTACAAATACCTAGCATATTGTAAAGGGGAGCATTTTAAAAGTTTCATTACATATTATATGAACTCTTCCTTACTTTGAATCCTTGCACTTAAAAAGGGGATATTGAAAACCCTACAACTTTTAATGTCTTAATTTTGATTAATGAAAAACATTGATAAGGACTAATGTCTTAATTGTATAAGTGTTGGTCTTTTAGGATTCATATGTCTAATCCTTGCAAGATCGAAGTTTCAAGTCTTCACGAAATATCGTATGTTATCAAGCGTTGAAGATAAGCGGTTTTTGAATTAGATAGGATCTAAAGGTGTAGTGTTATTTTCTTTTATATCACTTAGATATCTCTAGGTCTTCCTCTATGAGTAATAATTTCTATAGGTTGCTCAATAAAAGTGAACGTTTACACTTCATAAAGATAAAACATGAGTTGAGTATTTGAAATGATTTTCAAAATACATGCATATACTTAAAATTCTATAATATATTCCGCAAACTCTTAGAGTTGATTGGAATCTTGTATTGCATTGTTTGGATGCATGTGCGATCAACTTGACTGCATGCGTGGTTGACCACAAATCATGCGGTCGACCAGACTACTCAGCTCAATGTTCGCAAAATGTCCAGAGCTCTTTGATACACTTGCGGATGATGGTGTGGTCAACTAGACTACTCAGCTCATTGTCCGCAGAATGTCCAGAGCTCTCTGAAACACTTGCGGATGATGATGCGGATGACCCCTTTGATATGCGGTTGACCGCACTTCTCCTGAGTGGGATTCAAATAGCCATTTTTATGACCGTTGGTGCATATATATAAATACCCAATTGTTTAAAAAACTTAGAACCACGACTTTTTGAACAAAAATCTGATTCTTACTTTATATAGAACATCTTGAAATCATTTTGAAACCCTTTCATAACATTTACATTGTGAAAATCATGCAAGAAGGGTCTTTACTAAATCATTGGTGTTCTTGAGCAATCTAGAGGAACATATTACTCAATGAGGTGTTTATGATTCAAATTGATACATCTTTACATTAAGGTGATATGTATCAAACTCTTTATCTCATATTATTGAATGTAATTGTATCAAGGGTGTAAGTAACATAAAACCGAATCGTAAGCGAAACTTCAGTTAACTGAAAAACCAAATTTTTTAATTTTTAATTTTTTAATTAGTATTTAATCAAAATATATTTACTTCCAAAATTAGTTAATTCGTTGTCTTTTCCTATTGGAAGTGTTTATATAATCCACAAGATGAGGATGAGGTATTGTAAAAGTTCATTTACCATCTTTTGGTATATTATGTATTATTTTTTATATTCTTCTCATTGAAAATGTCAGGAGAATAAGATTATATAATTTATTTGGAAAATAAATTTTCTTTCTTTTGCTTCTTGTATGAATGTATTTAGCATCATCATTTCATCTCATCATCTTCTTTTAAAGTCATTCAAACTGATTTTTTTTCTTTTTAAAATTTGGATCTAAATCGAACCATAGTATATATAATACGATTTAGTTTGATTTGTCTAGGAAAAATAACCGAAGACCGAAAAATCAAATCGTAATAGTAAAAATCAAATGCACACCCCTACATAACAAGGACTTGGAATATGCACATGAACATGAGAGAGCCCGACAGTAAAGTACTCCCTCCTTTGGTGGGTTTTGAATTGATTGGGCAAAGATGGATTCTTGAGTAATTCGTTCTCTGTTGTTAGTCTTGGTACTGCTGGCGGGAGTGACTCATTGGATTTAAGCCTCTTTTGTGTCGTTTTTCTTTATTTGTCTTCACAAAGTTGCAAATCATGCACTTTTGTCAACTTGTTTTTGGATGTTTCTCTTGATAGTATGGATCTGCCGCTTGTTTTCAGAGACTGTGTTTCTTCTTTAGATTACTTTCTCTTTAATTTTTGCTGATTAATTTAAAAGGCCAATAGTAGAAAAGTGGATGGGGAAAAATGGAATGTAGTTGGTAATTTCTATATTTGATTTTCAAAATTTTCGTACATGTTTCTTTTTATTTATCCCAAATTAAATTATTTATTCACTTTTTAACTTGAATAAATCACTTATAAATTGTTTTAAAATTTTAACAAAGTTTACATCAATTAATGAATTTTGGCACCAACTAAATTTGATCAAAGTTAGGCTTTTTCTTGAGTTGATTAACTGAAAACCTAAGAGGGGGGGTGAATTAGGTTTTTATCCGATTTTTCAACCTAATTCAATAAAACACCTCTTTGACAACAAATATCAAACACTTTGGTGTGCTAGTGTGTGAGAAATAATGTGTTCAAGTAAAATGCAGAAATTAGAGCAATGAACACAATGATTTATAGTGCTCACTCAACCCTTGAGTTTTACAACACAACCTTGATTATACAATAATCCACCACTCTCCTTAGTGAATCCTAACACAACAATTCAATTCAAGGTTCACCCAAAGGTTTTACAAACAAACCTTGAATACAAAAACAACCTATACAAGGCTCACCCCTAACACTTAGGGTTTATGCTACTTGCAACCTTGATACACTTACAATCAATAATAATAAGAGAGAGTTGATAGATATCACCTTAATGTGAAGATATATCCCAATTTGAATCACAATCACCTCTTTGAGTAATGGCTTGTCAAGATGCTCAAACTACACCTTTGAATGTAAAAACCTTCTTTAATGATTTTAACAAGATTGATGTTTAGAAAGGGTTTGGAATGTTTCTAAGATGTTATAGGATCAAGATATACATGTTTTTGCTCAAAAAATCTTCTTGGAAGAATTCCAAGTTTTGGTATTTAAAGGTTTGTTCCCCAACGGTCAAAAAAGAAGCTGTTGGAACCCACTCAGGAAGTGCGGTCGACCGCAAATCAGACTTGGTCGTCCGCACCATCATCCTCAAGCTCACTGGACAACCACCGGATGATGATTTTTCATCCTCCGGTCGACCGGACTTCACCTGCGGTCGACCTCATGGTCGTCCACAAGTTGGCAGATTGAACAAATTTGACAGCACATGCATCCACAAGATAAACTAACTTATGGACGATACCTGGACCACTTTAGGTCGACTGAAACATGTTCATTTGTGTATCAACAATACTCTAAACACACAAATGATGATTCAATCAACCATATAGTTATGGTATCAATCCAACAAGAGTTTATGAACCATATAAGTTTTGAAATCAAGATGCATGGTTTTCGAAATACCAAACATATTTTAACATAAAAAACATTTTTGAAATAACGTTTTAAGTTCATTAGAGCAACCTTTAGAAACCATTACTCAATTAGAGGTTAGAACTAGAGATATCAAATATATAACTCTAAGAACTATACCTCTAGTTCCTATCTAATCCCATAAAAGCTAGTCTTCAAATCTTGATAGTCTTGACTTGTTATACTTCCTTGCAGACTTGAAATCTTGTTGTTGCATGGATTAGATCATGAATCCAAAAAACTCTATCACTTGTACAAATAAGACATTAGTCCTCATCAATGTTTGTCATTAATCAAAATTAAGACATTAAAAGCTTTAGGGCTTTCATTAACCATTAAGTCTTGTTTGTTTCGATTGCTCCTATTTGGTCGCCTTTGTGGTCCCTAATATACATTTTTCTGTTTTTTTTTTTGAAAAGATATCCCTGATATACCTTATCAATAATTGAGTCAGCATATTTAACTTTATGCTAAACTACAAAATTAAATCTTCACAAAAGACATGAATATTTTTTATTAAGAAAAAAAATAGATATGTTTTTATGTAATTTTATTATGTTATTTGTATTTAATTTCATTTAATTTATATTATTTATGATTTTTTTATATTTCTAAATTTTTTAAAATATTTTTAAATATTTATTATGTTATATATATCTATATTAGTCATTGCTACAGTGGACTATATCACATTGCCATGTGGATAAGGAAGCACACTCAATAGGTAGGTTTGTCAGCAGAAGTAAAGCAGAGGCTGACACGTGGAAGTCAAGTTTTATACTTGTAAGTTTGAGTTGGCGAGGACCCATTTAGCATGGAGTAGAAGGAGATGTGATTGAATCTGGATGAGTCTTGCCTCTAGTGTGACACGTGACAACACGCATAAGCATGCAAAAGTCAAAACAACAAACCAATAACAGGCTTACACGTGGCGATAACAGCTAAAGAAGAAATGCGTGATCAATGGAACGACGATATGTGGTGACTGATCTAACGTTTATGCACTCCACGCATTTTGTTTCAATTTTCTAGAAACTTCATTTTGTTTTTTACTATTTTTATTTTGATCATATTTTATTTATTTATATTTTAATTTTACCTCTGTAAATTTCTAACTTTTAACTACTAATTTTCTAAGTTCTAACTTCTAACTTTTACTTTTCAATTATTTAATTTTTATATTTACTTTTGGTAATTACTTTTTGTTATTTATTTTATCGTACTATGGGTGGAAATGTGGAGAGTAATATCTTCATATTTTATTCTTTTATACTTTTGTGAAATATTTATAATTTTGTAAATATATACTTGTGTAACAATTTTCTTTTATTTTACCGGTTTAATTGTACAATTTTGTTTAATTATTTTAGTCCTTTATTTGATAATTTGAGTATTTGTATCAGTTAGGATTATTAATCTTGATTGATAATCATAGTTGCATCCGTTAGTTTAATTAAATTGCAACTATTGACTTAATTAATTTAACAGGAAATTATATGATTTAAATTATGTTTAATTGAAACTCATTGTTATATATATAATTTAATATTTGTGATATCTTATAAACTTAATGCAATTTAATTAAGTATCTTATCACATTAGTTGGTAATGATATTTAATTAAATTAAAGATGTTTGAGCTTATCAGAATTATTTTAATTAGTAAAAATAAAAATTTGTCTAAACTGATCGAAATTCTAAAATCAACTACTAAATAAGTTCTTTATTAATGATTTATTCCATTAAATAAATAATTTGATATAAGTCTTTGCTAACGTATTTTATTAACTTATTTTTATTAAAAATCCTTTGTATAATTAATTTTTTTAAAAAATATTTCTTTTAAGTTTGTTTAAATTAGTTTTATTTTTATATAATTTAAAATACTCCAAAATTAATATTTGATTAATAAATTTAAATTTTAGAATTTTTATAAATCTTCATAAATTCAATCATTATTTGTCCTATTTATATAGTAATATTAAAGGTTATATTTGAAAGCTCGTCACTTTTTCCAATTATTCCATGATGACAAAAATCTGTGAAAATCATCCCCCGCCTCCAGGAGAAAAAAAGAAGAAAGAAAAAGTTATTTCAACATTTCAAAGTTTTTATTTCAATTTATGAATATACTACAAGGTATTATATTATGGGCCCAATTGATAGAGTTTTCAGACAAGTTTTAAAACAGGTATTTAACTTTTAAATACGTACAATATCTTTAATAGTTCAACAAATTATAAATTTTGTGTTTCCACCACTTTTATATCCAAAGTAAAAAACAAAAAAGGAAAAGAAATTGTGCTTAAATTTTTTGCAAAATCGTTCAAATCAATTGAACTTCTAATCCTTCATTATTTTCAATAAAGGACACTGGAAATCATGATTTGTAAATCTTTTGAAATTATTATTTTTATATAACAATACTAAATAGTTTACATCTTGTTCCTTTAAAAAACAAAATAATTTACATCTAGTAAAGCAAAATCTTTATTTTTACTTCTAACTTTTTTTCTTATTTGATTATATATAATCACATCAAATGACAAGTGTCATCAAGTGAATTCTTTTAGAGATAAAAAATAATAATTTAACAAAGAATCCTACAAAAATATTCAAAATAAGAGTCATATAAGCATTATAAAACTTAAATAAATTCATAATTGTTAAATACAACAACAATTTACTATATACAACATTTTTATGACTAAAATGCCCTTGTCATTTTAACCTAGTTGCATCAATATCATTCCCCCATTTGTTACACATATCTGAAGGAAGAAGGGATTCTCCACCGATCGTCGCCCTCCTTGATGTCCAATTTACTGTTTTTCGATGTCAACCTTTGCCATAGAAGATCATTCACAAATTATTTGAGGTTAGTGACTTTAGATTTTGTAGAGATTCTGATTGTTTATAGTTTTAAAGTTGACCTATTTTTTGTTATTTATATGGTTTGTTTCATTTTGATGGTTTTTTATATATTGAAGGTTTTGTTATAGAGATTAAAGCTTCATTGCACATCACTCTAATTATTTATTTTTTAAAAATATTTCTATATTTCATAATTAAATATTTTAAAATAAAATTTCATTAATTATTTTTCTAATATTTTTTGCAACTTTATATTTTTGTTTCTTTTTTTAAAACAAATTAAAATGGTTTTTGTAATACCCATTTAATAAATTAATGAGCTTAATTAATTAAATAACCCGGCCCATTAGGATTTATTATCTCACATATAAATTGACAAGAGTTAACATAATTAATCATTTTTCCCTCTTACTCACGAATCCCGAAGTAAATTCCTTTGCTTTTCGAGTATGGCAGCCACCACCAGCGCTGCCATATGGCTGGCCGCCGCGGGCAGCAATAAGTCAAAAATCATATATTTTTTTAAATTCTCTCACCATCTAGCCTTCTATATTCCAGTAGATTCCTTTGGGTTAGCAGAAGATGGGGAAAGGGAGAGACAGAGAGGGAGTCCGAGAGAGGGGAGGAAGAGAGGGGGGCTGGCATAGGGAGAAGAAGAAAAAAAAAGAAGAGAAAAACTGAGGGAGAGAAGAGATAAGAGGGAGAAGAAAAGAAGAAGGGAGAAGAGAGGAAGAAGGGGGGCGCGGCGATTGAGGGGAATAGGGGAGGGAGAAATGGCGGCGCCAGTGGGAAGAGGGTGCAGCAGCGGTAGCGGCGGCTGGAATGGGAAGAAAGGGGGTGGCGGCTAGGATAAGGAGAGGAAGAAGAAGAGAGGAAAAATTAGGGTTTTGGGGATAGAAGGGTATTTTAGTAATTTTTTCAAAAACTTATTCATTTTTACAAATGAGTCCTTAGGGTTTACAAACCCTAAAATTTCCTCAATTTCAGATACGAATTTACAGATTTATCCACAAATATATATATTAAAAATTATATTTTTACCTAATTATTTTTAGAAATTTCCTTTTTATACCACCTGACTTATTTAAATTCTGTTTCAACCCATATTTTCAAAATTTTCGTTTTTAGTCCCCCAAACTTTCGAAAATTACAATTTGACCCCTAAATTTTTTTAAAATTACAGTTTGACCCCAAACTTTTCCAAACTCGAAAATTACCTTTTTCTTATTCCGAAAGTGTTCCTAAACCTTTTCAAAATGTCAAATATTTCCTTTAATTTTTCAAAAAAAAACCATTCTTTTCCTTTTTATTAGATTATTTATTTATTTAAAATCAATTATTTAATTTAGTCTTTCAATGTTCTAATTCATTGAATACTTTCAATATAGGAAACAAGGACTTAGGGAGCTACTTATTCCACGCAACTTAGCATACATTTATATCTGCATTTGAGGTGGGAGTTCTAACTTTATTTGATTATTTTAATATTTATATTTATATGTTATATGTGCTATTTATTCTATGATTAATTGTGCACTTTTAAATTCTATTATGATATGTGTACAATGATTTTATAAATGCGCATATAAATGTTTATTGCATATGTCATCAAACAATAGGGGTTTAGGCCCAATAAAACAAGGACTTATGTCTGATGAAACATGGGCTATATCTCGATTTAAACAGTTTGGCTCGATGACATTCTTTGACTATCTATATTATTATGATATTTGCAATGCGTAAATCCTTAAAATGTGATATTTGCAATGATTTTATAAATGCGCATATAAAATGTGCTATTTACTTGTAAGTACTTTGTACTTTGTACTTTGTACTTTTGTAAATGATTTTAGAAAGAAACATAATACATGGGTTAAGTACAAAGTACTTAGCAAAAATTGAATTGATAAGGATAAACAAAAACGAGAATCAGAATGATGCAGCTAATAAAAAATTGATTGTGAAAGGTTGTCCAAAGAACCAGAAGCAATGGAAGCAAGAAATGAGTGGAAGATCCAAGTCATGGTCCAAACGTGGAAAAGATGAGTGTGTTTTTTGTCATGAAAAGGGGCACTGAATGAAAGATTGTCCAAAGTTGAAGAAATAAAAAGCTAATGCAAATGCTTATGTTCAGACAATAGGAATAGGTTCGATCCGACTAAATAATCATGATAGATCAACTAGAATTTTGTCAAATGTTCAGTACATCCCAAATTTGAAGAAGAATCTCATCTCTTTAGGAGCTTTAGAATCTAAAGACTTCATTGTGAACATGTGAGATGGAATTCTAAAAGTCATTTATGGCGCACTTGTGAAGATGAAAAACATTAGAAGCAACAACAACTTATATTACTATCAATGTAATATTGAAGTTGGAATAGTAGTAATAACAACTTCATAAAAAGATAAGGATTCACAAACTACCAGATTATGGCATATGCATTTGGGATATGTCGGTGAAAAATCTTTACAAGTGTTGACAAAGCAATGATTATTGAAAGGTGTAAAGACTTGCAAGATAGGCTTCTATGAGCATTGTGTTCTGGAAAAGCATAAAATAGTGAAGTTTGGCACTGATATTCATAATACCAAGGGTATTTTGGACTATGTTCACTAAGATGTATGAGGACCTTCTAAAAAAACGTCCCTAAGTGGCAAAAGTTATTTTGTCACATTTGTAGATGATTTTTCTAGAATAGTGTGGGTGCACACTATGAAGACGAAGGATGAAGTGCTATGAATTTTTCTTAAATGGAAACTAGGATTGAGAACCAGATGGAGAGAAAGATTAAAGTTCTCCGAACAAACAACGGTGGAGAATATTGAAGTGGTCTATTTGAAGAAGTTTGCCAAAAATGTGGCATTGTTCGACATTTCACCATTAGAGAAACACCACAGCAAAACAGAGTGTCAGAGTGCATGAATCGAACTTTGATAGAGAAAGTTAGATGCATGTTGTCCAATGCTGGGCTAGGACGACAATTTTGGACTGAAGCTGTGAATTATGTGTAGTGCATTGTCAATCCACTACCATATTCTGCAATAAATGGCAGAACACTTATGAAGGTCTGGTTTGAAAAACCTGCTACTGATTATAATGTTAAGGAATCTAAGTTAGATCCAAGGGTAAAGAAAACTTTATTTACGAGAGTTGCATATGGAGTGAAGGGATACCGTTTATGGTGTCTAGAATCAAATAAAACAATCATTAGCAGAGATGTTGTCTTTGATGAATCTGTTATGCTTAATAAGGTAGCAGATGAAAACACTGATGATATTCCACAACAGGTGGAGCTTATACCAAAACATGTGGAGTTTCAATAGATGAGAATTATCCCAACAACAGAAACAAAAGTTGAAAGTGACATCTCAACAACAGAAGAAAAGTTAGAAAAAGTTATTTTTACTCAAGAAGAAGATGAGCTGACACTACTAATTGCAGTTAGGAGGACAAGACGAGAACCTCAAAAGTCTGTTCGATTTGCTTATATGGTGGCTTATGCACTTCCAATTGTTGAAGACGATATTCCATCCACTTATTACAAGGTACTCCAAAATTCAGAAAGTGAAAAGTGGAGGAATGCCATGAACGAAGAGATGAAGTCTCTTTATAAGAATTACACGTGGAAGTTGGCACAACTATCTAAGAAGAAGAAAGCAATTGGTTGTAAATGAGTATTTGCAAAGAAAGATGAATTTCCTGACAAGAACGACATCCGCTACAAGGCAAGATTGGTGGTTAAAGGTTATGCTCAAAGTGAGAGAATTGACTATAATAACGTATTTTCTCCTATGGTAAAACATTCATCAATTAAAGTTTTATTGACCTTGGTAACACAGATAGATTTGGAGCTAGCTCAACTATATGTGAAAAATCGTGTTCTTACATGGTGACTTAGAAGAGGAAATTTATATGATGCAGCATGAATGATTCAAGATTGTTGGTAAGGAAAATTAACTTTGCAAGCTACATAAATCATTGTACGAATTGAAGCAATCTCCAAGACAATGGTACAACCTATTTGATAAGTTTATGATGAGATAGAAGTACACCAAAAACAAATATGATAATTGTGTGTATTTGCGCAACCTATAAGATGGTTCCTACATCTACATATTCTTATATGTCAATGATAATGATATGCTGATTGCATCGAAAAGCCAAGTAGAAGGAAATATATTATCAGAAGATCGATCCTCTTTGAGTCCTGATTCTTTAGAGGCTCAATCTTGTCTTGATGATTGGGTTAAAGCTGAAAAACGTCAACAAGAAAATCTTCGTCCCGACTTCATAAATTTGTTTGATGAAAGCTCAGTTGAACAAAAAGTTTAAGATGACAGATTTAGGAGAAGCCAAGAAGATTCTCGGGATGGAGATAAGCAAAGACAAAGATTGGCAAACAATGTTTGACTAAAAACAATATTTGAAAAAGGTGCTACAACTTTTTGGCATAAATGAAAACGCAAAACCTGTAAGTATCCCACTTGCTCATCATTTGAAGCTTAGTGCTAAGTTATCTCCTAAGACTAACACAAAACGAGAATACATGGCAAAAGTTCTGTATGCTAATACGGTTGGTAGTTTGATGTATGCAATGGTATGCACACATCCGGATATTTCACAAAAAGTTGGAGTTGTGATCAAATATATGCATGATCCAAGCAAAGCTCATTGGCAAGCTGTGAAATTGATTCTACGGTATTTGCAAAACACCGTAGATATTGGATTAGAATTTGAGCAGGATAAATTACTTAGTCAATGTGTAGTTAGATATTGTGATTCTAACTATGCAAGTGATATTGATAAGCGATGATCTACAACTGACTATTTGTTTATATTAGCCAAGGTACGAGTTAGTTGAAAATCTACCTTACAGTCAACGGTAGCTTTGTCTACAATAGAGGCCGAATACATGGCGATTATAGAGGAGGTTAAGGAAGCAATTTGGCTTCAAATGTTACTAGAATACTTGGGAGTTGGTCAAAAGCACATTACAGTACATTGTGGCAATCATAATGCTATACACTTAGCAAATAATCAAGTTTATCATGCAATGACGAAGCATATTGATATGCACTATCATTTTGTATGAGAAATTCTTGAATAAGGTGAATTACTTATTCAAAAAATTCCAACAGCCAAAAATCCCGTAGACATGTTGACCAAAGTCGTAACAACAACTAAGTTCAATCATTGTTTGAATTTGCTTAATATCCTGCATTGTTAAGTTGGCGCCTGAGGGCGCATTTAATAACACCACTGAAGACTACTTTATTCGATATTGAAAATAAAAGACTTAGAAGTTGAGAAGACTAGAAAAACTCATCAATGTGGAGGTTTATTAGAAATATGGCAAGTTACTATTGTTAGTTTAATCTCACATCTAAAGATTTGTAAATAGGCGTGCTTTCTTAACTTTATAAAAGAAAATCACCGTATGCTTTAGAAATTAACTATTCAACATCTAATATTTTATATTTGTGAAAATCCTTTAATTAGGATATCCTATTTGTAATACTTTGAGAGTTCAATAAAGTGGTCTACTATTGTGGTGAGGTCCGTAGACATAGACAATATTGGACGAACTTCGTTATCAATTTCGATTTATCTTTTCCTTTATAATTTGTTTTAGCTATTAAATTGCTGTTATTATTTTCATTCTTAGATAATATTCAATACTTTTGAGTTGAGTTTTATTCCGCTGTATAGTGTACTGTTTATTTGTATTTTATTATTCTATTATATTGTATTGATAGACTAATTATACATCAAGTAAGATTCTGACTAAGAAAAGATTTGGAAACTCTCCCCTCTTTTCTGAAAATTAGTTTTGATTAAGAAAAAAATTTGAAATTTAAGTAGTCCGTTTGTGACTCTTCTCTCCTTAATTGGTGTATCGATTACAAAATCAGCAGTATTTTAATAAAATATTTATTTACAAATATAGTACTATTTACTAAAGTATATTTTAGACATTAAATATGCTTATTTATTTTTCCAATAATTAGAAGCATACAAGTTTAAGAAAACACACATTAGAGGAAAATCTTTAGTTTTGATTAAGAAAAAATTTGAAATTTAAGTAGTCCGTTTGTGACTCTTCTCTCCTTAATTGGTGTATCGATTACAAAATCAGCAGTATTTTAATAAAATATTTATTTACAAATATAGTACTATTTACTAAAGTATATTTTAGACATTAAATATGCTTATTTATTTTTCCAATAATTAGAAGCATACAAGTTTAAGAAAACACACATTAGAGGAAAATCTTTCTGCCTCAATCAGCAAATGAATCTCTCTGCGCCACAGTAGAGGACTCCAGTATGGAAAAATCATCTCACCAAAAGGTAATAAGACCTGCAGCTTGCCCCCTTGCATCTGACCATACACCCTTGTACTTTCTCTTGTTCCATGCATTGTTAAAAAAGACACCACCCACTGATAGACCTGACCACGGTTCATGAACCGGCGGTTTCAGTTCATGAACCGCCGGTTCACGGTTTATCAAAATGAAAAACTTAAACTGAAACATTAAAGTAATGGTTTAGAACGGTTCATGAACCGTCGGTTCACGGTTCCGGTAAGGTTCGGTTCCGACAAGGTTACGGTTTCAGACGGTTTCGGTTACGGTTTTAATACAGTTTCGATTTTTATTTTTTTAAAAAAATAAAAAATTCAAAATAATTTTTTTTAGTTAAATAAATGAAAGTTTGTTATTAAAATGGACTTGAACTTAATTTTTGTTTCCAAAAATTAAGCTTCCTACGTATCCTCCAATAGTATAGAGGAATCAAAGTCCTCGTAGTTCTCTTACCTGTAAGTCTTCTCTTACCTCAATGGATTATTCATGGGCTTCCGTCTTCAGTACTGAAAGCTTGTTCTACTGCAAATGTTGATACTGGAATTGCAAGTATATCCCTAGCAATTAAAGATAAGACTGAAATTTTTTTCCTTTTTTCACTCCACCAATGGATGATGTTAAGGTTTTCAACATCATCACCTACATCTTCAAACTCAAAACAAGTTGTTAAATAATCTTCGAGTTCTGGAATGGAACTCGATCCGGATTATGAAGATGAGGATCTTGATTTTTTGTTCTATTGTCGCATTAATAGATATGCATGACCTTTTTATTTACCAGTAACAGCAGAAGATGACTCCTCAATTTGAATTTGTATACCATAAGTAGAACTATATTCCAAATACAAATCATATATATTTCTCTTAACATTATTAATTATTCTTGAAACATCAGGTTTTATCATAGTTTCATCACATATAGAATCATAATATATATCTAAATATTCTTGTAAACCTTCTATTTTAATTCGAGGATAAAAAACAGTTGCAATTAGATTTATTTCAGGTATTTCAAAATAATATTTAGCCCACTTTATTTTCATTGCATTAACGCAATTATTAAAAGCATCTGTATCAGCTCACTCTTTTAAAGCTGCAGCAATATTAAGACATTTATAAACAATTAAATGACAAGTTGGATAATAAACAAGTATAACTAGTATCATTAAAAAATTTTAACAATTTCAAAACCTTTTCACAAATATTCCAAAGTAGTCGGAAATAAACACATGTTTTGCACATTGTAGTTGAAAAAATCACATAAAAGTTCTTTATATTGAAAAGATTTATTTAATAAATCATAAGTTGAATTCCAACTAGTTGGAACATTACGGAGACATTTTTTTGGTCTCATTTTATTTGCTCTACAAAATCTAAACCATTCCTTCATTACTTGTAGGTTTGACCAAAGGTAAGATAAAGCTGTTTTGATAGGTTGAATATAAGTTTCAAGATTTCTTAAGCCATCTTGTACACATAAATTCAAAACATGACATGCACACCTAACATGAAAATATTTATCACCAAATTGTGGTTCACAATATTTTTTAAGATCAGGAATCGAAACAGTGTTATAACTAGCATTATCAAAGCTAACAGAAAATACTCTTTTTACAAGATTATATTCTTCTAAAATTTGTAAAATTAATTTTGAAATATTGACAGCTGTATGAGAATAATCAAACACACAATATGCAAATATTCTCTTTTGTATTATCCAATTATCATCTATCCAATGACAAGTAACAACCATGTAAGAATGTGTTTGCCAATGATCACTCCAAATATCACTACAAATAGAAACTTTATTATCTAAATTTGAAAATACTTCAAATAAATTTTTTTTACCTTTTTTATATAATTTATGCACAGTACGTGTCAATGTAGTACATGGAATACGTTTAGCAGCAGTATTTAATGCAGTTTGACAATAATCTACAAAATTTAATTTTTTCCCAAAACTAAAACTTAAGTGTTCAACAGCAACCAATTTAGCTAATTCATCTCTATTTTTCCCATCACTATACTTAAATAAAGAACCAGAATCAGTAGTAGTAGTGTACCCGGTTATTTGTGTCTGTGAAGATTTCATACCAATTTTGTCTTTGTGATTTCGTTGCAAATGTCCACGCAGGGTCCCATACCCTCCTCCTGATTTCCATTTGTATGTAGACTTATAATAATTGCAGTGCACAATATATTGCTCTCCTCGGGTACTGAGTTCTTGTTTTGTGAAGTGCTCTTTGAAAATATCATATTTGAACGCTTTAATTTTCTCTGTACCTGGAACACAACTTTCTTGGGTGTGTGATACTAATTCCGACTGCCCAATACTTTTGTTTCCATTATCTTCATCAACTTCAAATACGTTGTTACCGGTGCTAGTGCCGATGCCGGCGCCGGTGCCAGTGATAGGAATGGAAAAATCAATTGTTTGTGGATACTCAAAATGAGTTGGTGGTTGAAAATCACTTGGGGTGGTAAATTGATCTGTGTAAAGATATTGATAAGGTGAACGCAATGGAAATTTCGTTGAAGTCTTCTCATTGTTCCTTGACTTACTTGAATCTGACATTTTTTTGTTGTGTTTGAAGAGAAAATATAAAATGACAAACTAAAAATTCAATATAAGGCTGTAGAGAACTTGAGAAAGATAACTTAGAAGAATGCTAATGTAGAGAGAAAATAAGACTGATATTTGATAAATGTGTAAATAAAATTGATCTGAAAGAGAGAATTTATAGGGGATTTTTTTTAAACCGTTGGAATTTCAACCATTTTATTTTCGGTTTTTTCTTTCTTTGAGAAAAAAGAATTTAAAAGGACAGAAATAAAAAAAATACAACGTGTCAGTTTGAGCACGACATGTTTAAAAAAATAATGTGTACAAGTCACAAGACATAAATAATGTGCACAAATCACAAGACACAAATTGTCCTACCATTAGATAACATAAATGATTAAAATAAATTAAAGATGACATGTATCACATATAAAAATATTATATTATACTAGGGAATAGAGATTATTTCTTTGGCATTAACCAAAGAAATTAAAAAGAAATTAAAAGTTGGCATTATGCATAGGTTTGAGGGGGAAAAAATTAGAAAATGACAAAATAAATAAATAATGTGCACAAGTCACAAGACAACTTGGGAATGATTCCATTGATCCAAAAAATAAAGCAAAGATGTATGCCTATTTATATAGGCTAGTTGACACAAGACACTATTTATATTTTTTTGTCCTTTTTTTTTTAATTTTGAGGGAAAAAAATAAAAGAAAGCCATAAGTCATATGATTAATTTGAGGGAAAAAAATGAATGAGATTTATTTGAAATTTAAAATTTAAAAAGATTAAAAATTTATTTTTTGTTTTACATAATTATGTTAAACTGAAGAATTAATGATAAGATTAATGTATATAAAAAATAAATATAACTTATCAAATAAAATTATATATATAAATTTTTTAAAAGGTTTGAACCGCCGATTCACAGTTCATCAAAAATGAAAAACCTAAACCGAAATCGAAAATTACTGATCAACGGTCAATCATTCAATTCAATTCGTCGATTCCAATTCAATTCGTCGATTCAGGTTCAGGTTCAACCGTGGTCAGTCTACCCACCGAAGTATCCACAAGCTGCCTTGAACAGAACTTGTTCAAATGGATTGGAGATTCCAATAAAGGTTTTCTCCTTGAGCCAGAGTATTCTTGTCTTCCACTACTCTTGTCGATGATTGGAAGAGTGTAAAGAACATGTCGAGTCAGAAACTTCAAAAAGAATATTTCGGTCGAACTAGCGGCATGGAAACTTCGTTGACAATGCTCACCGATAATTTCACAAAATCACCATTAATAGTTCCGGAAAAAACATGAGGTATATTGGCTTCATACTCAATTTCGATTTTGATCCATGCAGCAAATAAGACCTTCATGGAGGTGGTAACCTCCGCCATAGATACAACACGTTCCCATTGACTCCCAATAAATTTGAAAAGGTTATCTGCCAAAGATGCAAAAGAGCATCCACCACCTGAACGCAGACCATAGATTTCCTAGCAGTATTTGAAACAATATTCCAGGGAGTAATGTCACTGAACCAAGTTCCAAGCATCTCCTTACAGTTAACCAAGTGCAGCTCCATTTCCTCCATAGAAGAAAAAGTGAGAAGAACTTTTTCATGACATAGAGGTCTAATTTGAGCTACAATCCGCTGGTGGAACAATGAATCTTGGATTAAATCAGCATCGGTCAAACTGTGTAAATATTCCAGAGCGCTCCTCTTAAGCCACCAAGCATTGTCCTTAGGAATCTCTACTGATATACATTCCACACCAATGGTATATTTTGCCTTATTGGATTGAGTTTCTGGTAAACTCGTTACATCCCTGCTACCCCTTTCAGTCTCCGCTCCATTTCTGTCAATGCCCAGTACCGCTGCCTCCTTGTAAGTTCTCCTTATCTCAACGAAATTTTGAGTCGACCTCACTGAAGTTTTTAGAACACTGTTGGATGAAGAAGTCTTTGCCCACGTCGTTCTAGCAAAGATGACTCTATTATCAATTACCTTTCCACCTGACATTTGATTCTATGCCTTGAGAAATCTCACTCTAGACTCTCCCTCTCTATCTAGACATCACTCTATTATTCTCGAGTTCACAATGCCCTATTTCTCAATTCATAATTTACAACTAGAAATTTATACAGATCCTTTATTTTTAAAACATATTCAAACTTCTATTACTTTCAAGTATGAACCCTAATTATACAAAACATTATATATAAATCCTAACATTATTTCTTTAAATACTTTATAAAACATATTGCTATCAAAATATGATTAAATAAGGAAATTATAATAATTAATCTAGGTTATATATACTAGCATTTTAACAAAATATTTTTTTTAATGAATTATTACAAAGTTCTAAATTCAAACCCTGACTGCAACAGTACCACTGGATATCCAAACTTTGCTGCATAGAGATAAATTCCAATTATCAGATTTGTCCCCACACATAATTATGTCTGCGAAATCTGAGTGTTTATTGTTTTATTTTATTCTGGGTTTTTTATCTTCATTTTCTTTAACTTTAAACTTTAAGACCCAATTTCCAATTTTTCTTAAAATAGATATTAAATATAAAGTATAATATAGTTCAGAGTACAAAATTGATAATAAAAAGAAGTAATAATTTCCTAGTATGTGTTTTTCTTCTGATTGGATTGTGCTAAAATTAATTGGATACTGTTACAAGTTATTTATCAAATAATTCGTTCATCTATCCAAACTCCATTATGTCAATAGAATATTTTATTCAACAATTCTCATAATTTAAGATATACTTCCAGACATATATGCACCAACCAACGTGTTCCTCCATTTTCTCTTAATTAACTTACTAAAATACTTATGGTTAGATAGATAACTTTAATCACAGTTGTACCTAAGAAGACCGTTAGATTTGAGCAACATTTTTAGGTGCGTGCATGTTGAATTGACAGCGTTGGTTTCAATATCTATATATATAAAATTTTCAGGCTACGTAAGTGCAGTATGCACTGAAAGAACTAGTGATAACATGGCCAAATCCTTTTCGTACCTTCACCTGAGCATGTTTCATTTCTTAGTATTTTTATTTATTATCATGCCTTGTCATTGTGCTGATCCTTCTCCATTACAAGATTATTGCGTCGCAGATTTAACCTCAGGTTTATATTTAAATGGCTATCCTTGCAAAAACCCTTCAAATGTTACCGCGGATGACTTCTTCTACGAAGGGTTCATCAACGATACCCGAGGCTACGATGCCGATGGCATGAAAGCCTCGGGAGCGCATGTCGACTACTTCCCAGCAGTAAATACTCTTGGAATAGCCATGGTCCAAATAGAGGTACTTGAGGGGGGTACGGTACCACCCCACATACACCCCCGGGCGACGGAGCTACTTTTATTGAGCAAGGGCAAAGTCATTGCGGGATTTATAAGCACTGATAATGTGTTGTATTATAAAACTATGAGACCTAAAATGTTGGTTGTTATGCCACCGGCTATGGTGCACTTTATATACAACGTTGGGAATGAAACAGCTTTGCTATATGCGAGTTTCAATAGTCAACAACCAGGAACAACGTATATCCCCCATGCGACCTTCAATTCCACCCCCCATATTCCAACTGAGGCGTTGACCAGATCATTCCGAGTAAATGATTCTGTTGTTGAGATCATTGAGTCCAGCCTTTCTGTTCCATTATTTCCTGAGATTTTGTCAAAAGGAGCCTCAGGGAGTATTAAGTCGAATTAGGCTGATGTTGCATTCATCCCCCCACGCACCATTATCATTTACTTTGCATTGTGCCTAGTTATGTTGAGAGTGGCTATGGTTTCACCTACAAGAGCTTAAGAGGTTAGGCTTTATGTCCCCCTCTTTACCTTTTTGTTCTTGCCAATAATAAAATTTTCTTTTGGAAAACTTTCGATTACAACTGGGAAATCCTACCTACACTATATATTAAATAGAGGTGGCAAAATGAATTGTAACCAATATTTTGGATGGAAATTTTCATGTCTGATCATAAATAGAGACGGATTATCTACTTAATATAAATAAATTTATTCGAAACTGTTGAAGTATGTACACGACAAGGGGCCGCGAAATATGCCAACAAATTTCACAGTCACGGAGAATCTAAGTTTTGTAAAAATTATTAAAAATCCCTCGTATACTCTTCCATCCAAGTGAGATTTTTTAAAACTTTCGCCACTTGCATACTTCAACAGTTTAGGTGTAAATTTATTCAAAGATCACATTTCACTTTTGGATCTATTTTCTGGGTTATATAATTTCCGGAAAGTATGAAGCAGTCTCATTAATTTTGTTTTCAAAATACCTTTACATATTACAAATAAAAAATTGTAAGATTGAAGAAGAATTACTCCCTCCATCAACATAAGTCAGCTGGAACTATTTGTATTTATCTTTAAATATATTTCATTTTATAAATTTTTAGAAATAATTTATTGATTATTTTTTATTTTATCCTCATTTATTCATATATTGTCATGAATAGAATACACTGTTAATAATTAAAAGTATTTTTTTAAAAAATCATTATATTAATAGACGGAAATAGTATGAGTTTTAAAATAAAAACGGCTAGTTCAAAATTATTGGATCTCTTTTAGAGATGTGGTTAGGTATCATTCCCTCAATTAATAAATAAATAAATAAGGTTAGGTAGATGGTGGCCAACGAAAGAAGAAAAAAAAAATAGCCCTCAATTAATCTACACGAATTGTTTTTGACACTCATAATTACACGCACAATTATAATTATCAGAAGTATGACTTACTCATGGCTTATAAGTCAAAAATAAATCATTTACTAAAAAATTTTATTTTATTTTCTTTCTTTGTTTAGAAAAATTAAGGTACATCTATTTGTTCATTTTCTGCATTATTTAATTTAATATTTTTATATTATTCCGTACAATTGTATAAGTCATTGGATGAACATTCACATGATAAGATTTTTCTTTTCTGAATATACCCCTATATATTTTGTGTTTAAAATAAGTTAGAGAAGAAAAAGGGGACGAGAGATAAGAGAGAGAGAAATAAATTTTATCTTGAAAATAAAAAGATAGATAAGAAAAAATATAAAATTAAGGGCAATTTTGAAAAGAAAAGTAAAACATCTTTAAAAATTTATAAAATAATTTTTATTTTGATAGCGATTGATCAATAGATGTACTAATCTTTTTAAAATTGAACTTATATAATTTAATTTGTAATTTGACTTAAAATTGTAATAATTATATTTATTCAAAGTCTTTAATATTATTATGGTTTTTTTAAGAATATATTATTATGGTTATAAATATGATTTTTGTAAGATTCAAATTTAAAAATAACTTTATCTTCAATAAAAAAAATTATAGTGATATTATTTATATATAATTTATTCAAAATATTATTGTATTTTAATAACTTTGTAATTAATATATGTTTTTATTTTATAAAAATATAATTATATTATTATTCAAAGTAATAAATATTATAAGTTTGTTTAATTTTTTTTTAAATTTTAATATATTTTGTGTGATATATATCATATAGATATATTACAAAAAAATATTAGAATATATATATATATATTATTGTATATATATCATATAGATGTTTTTTTTTCTAAGTGTGAATTATATTAATGAAGAAAATGGGAAAGTTGTACAATAGAAAGCAACTTCAACCCTAAATAAGGCAAGTTTACATCAAAAGAATCAAAGACTCAAAAGAACAAAAAACAAAAGCTACAAACACAAGAATCACAAACAAAAGCCAAACTAGAATAGTAAAAAGACCAGTTAGTACAAGCACGTGAAAAGATGGCAGCTGCTAAACTATTGGGAGACATACAACATATTGGTGGACCCCATCATCCTTTGTCAGTTTGTCTGCTTCTTTATTACACCAGTTAGGACTTTCTTCTTCAAAGCCTCAATTTGTATAAAATTAGGAAATATATTTTTATTAATACAATATTTTTCAATTTTACAATAATTTTCATATTTTTAAAATTATATTTTCTAATTTTTAATCTAAAGATATATTTTATAAAATAAATAAAAATTAATAATTGTGTAATTTTTTGTTGAGTTAATTAGTTTACAAAAAATAATAAATAAAAATTAATAATTGTGTAATTTTTTTAGCTAATTATTTTATATTAAAAATTTAATAATTGATTTTATTTATTTATTGAGCTAATTACTTTTTTTATAAAAAAAAAAAGAGAAAGCAAGAAGAAGAAAAAAATAATAATGAAATGGAAGAAAATAAAAGAAAAAGAAGAAGAAGAATGTTTATGGAAGAAACATTAATGTTTTTTTTTTGTAATTTTTAAAATCTGACATTCACGTTTTTTTCTTTTCTTTTATTTTGTATGTAATTACATGAATGATATTTATGTCTTTAAATAAAAAATGAAAAAAAAATGAAAATAATAATGACGTAAATGTGATTCACATTTTTAATCATTTTAATATGTATTCTATAATTAAAATTATTTTGAATTAAATATAGAAAGAGTGTTAATTTGGTTAAAAATGCATCTTTTCATCAAATCTACACGTAGAAGGCTCCAATGCTGTTTAAAAAATTGCATGTTAAAACCATGTGGCCCAGGTGCCTTCTCACCATTGCAGCAGTTGATAGACTCCAATATTTCAATTTCCGTGAATGGTTGTTCAAGCCAACATGAATCATTAGAGTCAATCTTGCCAGCTGGGTCAAAGAACTAGGGTTTGTGATCTTCCTCCTCATAATAAGGATGATGGGTTTTTCAGAATAATTAATATAAGATATAAATAATGAAGATCTTTGAACTCTTTCTCACTCTCTCTCTCTCTCTATATATATATATATTCAATGCCAATGAACAAAATTTGAACATGCATGGTTTGTATTTGAAAAGGAAATCATAACTCTCTTATTAAATTAAATGAATGATCAGTTATACTTGAATAAGTTATTTGTAATAATTTTGGTAAGGTGCAATATGCCAGCTTTTGCATACTTATTGTCAAAATGGAATTATATTAATTGCACTTTTACTCTCATTACACTTTTAATTTTGTTTTCAATTTTTAAATCAAATTAAATTTTATAAAATAAACTCATAAAAATTCAAATTGATCATGCTTGACCTGCCTTTCCATTTTGGCTAAGTCTCGTGGACAATCCGTTATGGCACCCCTATTCAACTATTAACTACCACACCAATTTTTTAACCTCAATTTTATTTAGCAAAATAAAGGAGAACTTTAATCAATAATTCGTACGGAGAAATTAAGATACACACGAGGTCATCTAACTTTGTTATTATACTTTCCTGTGTATTTTTTCAATATATATGCCAATCAATGATTTTAAAAATATCATTAGTTAATAATTATTCAGTACCCTTTCTCAAGGTGTATTTAAAATACTTTTAATGCAAAATCACTATATTTCTCTATGTTAAATAAAGTACCTAATGATCTGGATATTTTTAATATTATACATATATTATATCTTTATTTTAGAGAAAATAATCTATTTAGTCGGCCAAGTTTGGAGTAATGTTGTAGTTGCTAATATCTTTTGTTTTTATAATTCTTAATGAATTCACAAGCAGCCAATCTTTTTTCTTTTTATGTAAACTCTGATAAAAAAAATAAATATAATCCAAAATCCTACAGAATCATTGTACTCGGACACTACTTGTGCAATATATTATGATGTAATAAAATTGTATTATTTCTATAGTTATTGTAGTAAATTTTTTTAGTACACGTCTCCTCAGTTTTGTTATCCCACCTTTTATGATATAAGTCGATATTGAGGCGTGTCAGGTTTGATATAAAAATTAAACAAAATCTTTGATTATAAGAAACTATAATATAATTAATGTGATTAGTGATGTGTTGATATAAATTCCATATAAAGAGATTATAAGTGAATTTTATATGATGAATATATTTATTTTTAATAAAGTAAACATTTAATTTCATATATGTCAAAGTGAAAAATGTAAATATTCAAAATCTGAAAAAAGGTAAGGAAGTATTAATCTTAATTAATTTATAAAGGAAAATTAAACTATGTTGTAGGGTGGAATAATCTATCAATAGTTACTTGCAATATTGAGAATGAATATCTTTGATTGATTCATGGATATATTATAGCTGTTGTTACTTATTAAAGAATATTTTCAAAATAAATCTCATATTTACATGGTTGTCCCTCCGTTTTCGAATAGTTGCTGGAATTTGGAGATTTTTTTTTTCCTGCCTCAAGTAGAACATGTTTTTTTTTATGAATCAAGATAACATAATTTTTCTGGTTATATTCTTACGTAATCAATTTACATTCTATTTATCATTTTCAATACAATTAATGTAATTTTATTATTAAAAAAAAACACAATTAGTGTATTAAAGATAAAAAGTAAAGTCTAAAAAGGAAAAATCAATGGATACTGTATTGATTCCACAAAGAACAATTATTTCGAAACGGTGTAAAAATGCAAAAGCGTGACAAATATGATGATTTGCACACGTGTGTGTATATATATATATATATATGTGTGTGTGTGTGTGTTTGTGTCTCCGGGGGATATATACAAGCATTATGCATTGATTTAATTAATAATAGTTACAATAATTATAAATAAATAAATTTGTATTTGCCAAAAATGTTTTATTTTATTAAATTAGTAAGTTCATATTGTTATTAAATTTGAAAAACCCTATTACAGCCTAATAAAATTAGGGGTGCCTCACCTTTTCCTAATAGAATAAGATATTTGTTTGTAAAGTCCTAATTGTATAACCACTGTGCCAATCCATGTTGAAAAAGAAGAAAAGGAATATAACTCTAATATATATATAACGGGACTAGTAGTTAGGACTAGTGTCATCCCTTTAACCCTAAAATTTATTAAGATTTTGTTCTCAAGAATATAGCATCAACACCTAATTCATTAAAGTGACCTCAAGATTTGTATCATGAAGACACAGAAAATTAATTATCGTGGCTGGGAATCCATGCCAGCTCCTCTTTTAGAGCTGATCATTGGGAGGCTGCGGGTTGTCGACAGGTTGCGATTTGCAGCCGTATGTAAATGGTGGAAGAACACATTCGAAGCATATCCAAGCGAGCTGAAGCAGGTCCCATATGGACCACCATTGTTATTAGTCACCAAGACTTTCCAAGGGGATAAGAAGATATTATTTGATCCGTGGACGAAAAAGGAGCTAATTGTTCTTCAGGACGAAGATTTTCGAAACACCATGCATCTGAGATCAAAAGAAGGTTGGATACTTTTGGCTACTTGCAATTACACATTAAGAAATTATGCATGCCCTTGTTCTCCTTGTATCCTCTATAATCCTATCACTAAGAGGAAACTTAAGTTGCCGAAATTCGATGGCTATGATCCAATACTTCTTGTTTCAGGAGACATGATAGTCTACAATGGTTATCCAGAGATTGTTGTCCTATTAGGAAAAAGGAGCGGTAGTCACTCTATAACTCTCTTTATCTGTCGTCCTTGGGATGAAGCATGGGAAGCTCATACGTACTTTTGCGTATACGAGACTTATTTTTTTACGGTAGTTGTAATAGAACGAAATGTGTATGTGGTTGATGAATATGATTGCATAATTCGATTTGATTTGATTCAATCAGAATGGACTGATCCCATGGGTCACAAAGATTGGCAGGTGTTTAGGAAATGCTATTATGTAGGGTGTGACAGTGAAATACTTCAGGTTTACCTAAGATATAAGGTTTGGCCAGAACATAAAAATTCAGTATCAAAATTTGTTTTCAGGAGGTTCAATTTTTGCAGATATGAATGGGAGGAATTGGAAGAGAAGGATTTACAGGGAAAGTGTTGGTGTGTAGCTGATTTTGATTCTCCTGGTTCTGGGTTATCCTATGCAACCGTGGGAATGGAAAAAGTTCACTGCCTAAGTAGTGCATTTGATTTTAAGTCTTATAGTTTAAAAGATTTCGATTTAACAGCACCTGAAAGCAGCAGACTTCAGAAAGTTTTCCAAGGGAAGCCCTTTGCACAAGCGAGCTGGGTTCATATATGAAGATCATGAGACAATTAGAACCAACAACTCTTCGTTTCGTCACATTGCGAGATTCTCGACACATGGCCAAGATATTGTAAGATTATTTATTTTGTAAGGAAACTATTCCAGTTTTTTTTTTCTTTTTCCCCGAAGATTTAGTACTTAGCCTAGTTGAATATTATTATTATTTAAAAAGGAAATGGAATCTCTGTAAGTACACTTCCTGCAACAAAAATTCAAGTTCTGAAGTTTCAAGATTTTGATTCTAAATGATGTGATGATCCTATTAATGGAGTCTTTAACAAGGGAATTAGATGCCTTATTGAAAAAATAATTTTATAAGACAATTCACTGGAAAAGATTTGGACTTTTCTATTTTCTATGAATTTCGTAGCTGATTTTCGCAGTTAGCAGATGAGAGGTCCGAATTTTGAACTGAGCCATACAAGGACGCCTAAGAAGAATACCCCATACAGGAGTTTAAACTTTATACCCCCAAGAGCCTGCTTTATACGGCGGTGGAGCAGAGGAGATCGGCCATTGTAGACACCTCTGTTCGCTGCCTTTCCCTTCGCCAGGGAATACTCCCCGCCGGTAAGGCAGTGTCTCTGAGGGTTGACATGGTTCACTGCCGGCGCATTCAACGGTTCTTGATATAAGAAAGCTATTAAAAAATATATTCTTCTTAATAAAAAAGTTCAAATAAAATTCTTTCCTAATATTTTCCAGAACAATAATTCCTAATTTAGGTAAAATTTAGACTCCCTGCATCAAAGGATTAAATTTTGGGTAATAAGGATTATGAATTTAAATGGATTATTTAAATAAATTTCTCATTTCAAAAAATATAATTTTATTGGAATATATAAATAGATTAAATCAAGTTGTATTCCTAATATTTCTCAAAAAAAAAAATCTTAATTTATGTAGCATTCAAATTCTCTATATTAATGGAGTAAATTTTGAGTAATTCCTATTATGATTTGGAACGGAGTATTTAAATTAAATTTCCTATTTTAAATATATATTTTTATGGAGTATGTATGAAGTTTATTAAATAATTTTAACATTCTAATATTTCTTAGAAAAAAATTAATTTAGGTTGAATTCAGACTCTTCTATATTAAATGAATAATTTTTGACAAATTATTATTATGATTTTTAATGTTGTGTGTAATTAAAATTTTCTATTTTAGAAAAAGTATTTTTTATCCAATCTATGCATATCTTTTGGGGAATGAATTAAATATATAAATAATAATGGGTTGGATAATAAATGGTAAAAAAATGACTTGACTTTTCTTATTTGATTGAATTTATTAGTGATTTTAATCTCCAAAAACAAAATTAATCCTGACACTTGTCTTCCTCATGAGACTTGTGGAATTACATATATACAAAACAAGAGAGAGTAGCCAACGTATTCAAACTCTATTATAATATCATCTCCTATCTTGAGCGGCAAAATTGAAAGGGAATGGGAATGGGAAGTCCATTGACCAACAGGAAATACATTGTTTGAGATTTATATTTCTTTCCATTTCATTTTTTCCTTGATTTATCTCTTCTTGAGAAAAAACAAATCTCGTAAAGTGCAAGAATTCTAGACTATGTCATGGCCCATGAAGTATGAATGAGAATGTTGTTATATTCATCCGGCATACACACTCCTTCATACCAACCTCCACATTGTACTTGTATATATTTTTATTTAGTGTGTATATGGGTTTATATATATATATATATTAATAATTATTTTTTTAAAAAAAGATAATTAAAAATTACACTTTTCATATTAAAACATAAAAATACGACAAATATGAAAAAAATACATATTAAAAAATAAAATATAAAAATCAAACTTCAAATGAGACAACAATTACGCTCACAATTTTAGTTTTAAATCAATTTAATTTGAGTTTTTGTTTTGCATATTTTTGTTAATGTTTTAGTTGATTAGAAGTATACTGAGATCAAATTTTGAGATAAAAGCTTCCGATCTATATAATAACTATTCTATTGAGGTTCATACAATAAGAATTTTTCGTCTAATAGGAGACGACAACCTATATTCAACGGCTAAATAAAAAAATGATAGTAAATAGTCATAAAAATTATCAACATTCAAAATTTCAATTGATTTAGTATGCAATTTTAGATTGGATCAAGAAATGATATTGAATAGTTATTCTAGCATATAATAACCTCTCAGTAAAGCTATTAATGCATCAATATGCTTTATCATTATAACTATTTATTCATATATAGAGTTTGTTTGTATCTTAAATCCAAATTGTCCTGTCATAAGCAATACTAAGTGCACTTGAAATGATGCCTACTGTGAGAGCATGACTGTTATGAGCTGTTTGAGGAACTACTCTAATTATTCCAAAGTTATGTCTTTCATAAACGTGACCAATATTGCGAGTGGATAATATTCTTTTCAATTGTAGTGGAGCCCACACGTGTGAAACTTTGTTCTCAATTGTCGTTCCTCAAACAAGACCTATTATGTTTATTCTTTGTATTAGATTTCATTTGATTATTTTTTATCTTTGAGAATATGAACCATCACAAGTTTGCACGTATTTGGATGATGTTCCTTCCATATGTATAGAGTAAATGTACGAAAAGAAATGATTTGAAAAAATGATAACTAAATATGTAGTTGTAGAGATATTTCTAGTTTGTAATAAATAAGAAATGAAGAAGAATTAGATATTTTTGCATATATAGAGGGGAACATATTTAGTTCAAATAGATGATGTGCCATATTGATAACTAAATTTGAAAAGGATATAATATGCCATATTTTCAAATCGTATTGAAAAAATTGGACAAAATGCCAAAATAGAAAAAAGAAGTGATATGCCATATTTTCAAATTGTGTGGAAAAATTAGACAAAATGCCAAAATAGAAAAAGAAAACGTGCTATATTTTCAAATCTTGTGAAAAAATTAGACAAAATGTCAAAATGAAAAAAAGAGGTAAAATGATATATATATATATATATATATATATATGTTCCTCTCTCTCTCTCTCTATATATATATGGTTGTTATTTAGCAAAAATCATTTCTTCTTCAACTTGAAATTCATCACTTATTATTCTTCTTCTTGACAATATTCTCCTCTTGTACATAGTTATGTCAAATAAAAACTTATTCTTCATTTTCTTCCTTTATATGTAAAATGAATTATTCAATTCGTAAATTTCAAAATTATTACCCTTTGCTATCTATTAATGCATTTCCAAAAATATATTACATGATGAAAGCCCTAAAGCTTTTAATGTCTTAATTATGATTAATGACAAACATTGATGATGACTAATGTCTTGTTTGTATAAGTGATAGAGTTTTTGGATTCATGATTTAATCCATGCAATGACAAGATTTCAAGTCTTCAAGGAAATATACAAGTGAAGACTATCAAGTTTTGAAGACAAGCTTTTATTGGATTAGATAGGAACTAGATGTATAGTTTTAGAGTTTAATATATTTTATATCTCTAGTTTTACCTCTAATTGAGTAATAATTTCTATAGGTTGCTCAATAAAAGTGAAATGTTTTTTAAAATGCACTTCATATAGATAAAACATGAGTTGGGTATTTGAAATGATTTTCAAAATACATGTACATACTTTAATTTCTATGAAATGTATTCCACAAACTCTTGGAGTTTATTGGAATCTTGTTTTGCATAGTTTGAATGCATGTGCGGTTGACCTAACTGCAGTGTGGTCGACCTCAGATCATGCGGTCGACTAGACCTCTCAGCTCATCGTCTGCAGAATGTCCAGAGCTTTCTGGAACACTTGCGGATGATGGTGCGGTCAACCGGACTTCTTAGCTCATCATCCGCAGAATGTCCATAGCTATCTGGAACACTTGCGGATGATGGTACGGTCGATCGGACTACTTAGATCATCGTCCGCAGTATGTCTAGAGCTCTCTGGAAACTTGACGATGATGGTGCGGATGACCAGTCTGATATGCGGCCGACTGCACTTCTCCTGAGTGGTATTCTAACAGTCATTTTTATTACTATTAGTGCATACATATAAATACCCAATTGTTTAAAAAACTCATAACCACGACTTTTTGAGCAAAAATCCGATTCCTACTCTTCATAGAAAATCTTGAAATCATTTTGAAACCCTTTCATAACATTTACATTGTGAAAATCATCCAAGAATGGTCTTTACAAAATCATTGGTGTTCTTGAGCAATCTAGAGAAACATATTACTCAAGGAGGTACTTATGCTTCAAATTGATATATCTTCACATTAAGGTGATATCTATATCAAACTCTTCATATTCTTATCTTGTTAGTTTTATTCAAGGTTGCATTGAGCTTAAAACTCTAAGGGTTAGAGTGAGCCTTGAATTATAGATAATTGAGATTGTCTTAAGTGTTTCTATTTCATTAATTGTTGTATTAGAGATAAGTGTATAATCAATGTTGTAGTGTAAAACTCAAAGTGTTGAGTGAACCTTAATTGGGTAAGAGGTTTGTGTTGTAAAACCCTAAGGTGAATTGGGTGAGCCTCTATTGTAATATCTTGTACTAAATTATTGAAAGGTTTTGTGAAATCCTTGAGTAGATAGCTCAAGGTAGTGGATTATGTTTTATTGGATAAACTGAACCACTATAAATCGTTGTGTTCTTTGAAAATTTCTTGAACACATTATTCCACACACTGTTTGAGCACCAAGTGTTTGATATTTGTTGTCTTAGAAAGCATTGTTTGATTTAAAGTTGGAAAAATTGGTTAAACCCTAATTCACCCCATCTCTTAGGTTTTTCAATTGGTATCAGAGTAGGTCTTCTTGTTTAAAAGGTTTAACCACCTAGAAGCAAAGATTCTATGGCACATCTAGACAACACTATGATGGTAGAATGTTACTATACTACTAGATCTCCTTTGTTGAATGATACAATTATAATTTCTAGAAAAATAGAGTTAGAATCTATATATCTTCTTTGAACTATGAATTATGGAATATAGTTGAAAATTGTCCTTATGTTCCTTTTAAAGTTGTTGATGGTATCAAGATTGACAAAATATCTGAGGAATTTGATGATGAAGATAAAAAGAAAATGACCCTTAATTTTCTTACACTTGATATAAATGAGTATAACATGGTAAGATGTGAATCTGCACATGAAATGTGGAGACTATTTGAAATGACTTCATGAAGGTACAAACCAAGTAAAAGAGACAAAATTTGGTATGCTTACAAGGGAGTATGAAATTTTCTCTATGAAATCAAATGAAAATATTACTGATATGTTTACTGGCTTTACTAACATTATTAACGGTTTAAAAGTGTTTAGCAAGTCATATTTTATAGGAGAACAAAACATGAAGATACTCAATGCTCTACAGATATGCAATGAATATAAATGTTTGTCATCGCAAATTGAGATTTTTTACCACTAAAATACATCTGTTGCAAAGTCATGAAAATATTCCTACGGATGTGCGATGGATATAAATGATTGTCGTAACAAATTGAGATTTTTTTACCACTAAAATATATCTGTCACAAAGTTGTCGAAAATATTCCTACGAATGTGCGATGAATATAAATGATTTTCAGTCAAAATTTAAGATTTTTTTATTACTAAAATATATCTGTCGCAAAGTCGTCGAAAATATTCTTACAGATGTGCAATGGATATAAATGATTGTCATCACAAATTTAGATTTTTTAACACTAAAATATATCCGTCGCAAAGTTGTCTGAAACGTTCCTACGAATGTGCGATGGATATAAATAATTGTCATCGCAAATTGATATTTTTTTACTACTAAAATATATCTATCGTAAAGTCGTTGGAACCATTCTTATGGATGTGCAACGGATATAAATGATTGTCATCACAACTTGAGACATTTTTACAACATATTGCAAGTTGTTGACCTTAATAAGGTCTTGCATTTTCCGTGATAAATTGGTCACAAGTTTGCAACAAATCTCTAGTTCGTCGTAATTTGCTACTACAGAAATGCAATCAACAATATCAGTCACAAATCCGTCGCATCGCAAATTGTATGACCAAGTTGGTGGTCGAAAAGTAACTATTTTCTTGTAGTGACGGAACTGAAATACTAAATTTCATTCTCTTAGATATTTATCTAGAAATCGGGAAAATAAAATCACTTTCATAAAAAATGGACTAAGTAAGGAATCATTGGATGACATCTGATTTATTTTTGAGACGCATTCCTGTGAAATTGTTCAATGAGAACTTCTCAAACTATGAAATAAATTAAAAAATGAATAACAATGTTATAGTCTCAGGAATTTTACTTTAAATTATCATGTATACAAGTTTATACAAAAACTTAATGAGAAAAAAAAATCAAATATGTAATGTGAATGTATTTTACGAATTAAGTTTATTTTGTATTTTATGCCCATTTTTCATTTTATTAATGCACTAGGTTTTATTTTATATGAACATTTGTTAGCAAACGAGGACAGATATGGTGGCATACCTACCGAGATATTGAAGGCTATATCCATTAAGGTTTATTTGGGTCAAGAAGGGAGGGTGACATTATTTTCAATCTGGGATGGGGCTATACTAAGTCTCCTTGCCACCACCCATCCATGTAGCCATTCTTAGGACTTGTGGGCCATTAATTTTCATTTTAATATTCTTTTATACAATTTTAAAGTCTTTTTGTTTTTAGGAATCATTTTAAAGTCTTATTTAATGTTTTTATAGCTTTTTTTATGACTTTTAACCTTTTTTTGAATGGTTCGCCTATGATGTGTTTCATACTTATAGTCAAGTGATTACTCCATTTTATTTTTATTTTTTTCCTATATTGAATTATGGTATTATCGGTTAACTAGAATGAATTTAGACATGATAATTCTTTTTCATTTGGTTGTTATTAACATGACGTAACAAAAGCATGATAGAGCAATAGAACTCAACAATTAGTGATAAGATAGGATTGATTGAAGATGGAACAAAAGATAATTTCAGAGAAACTTTCACTATTATAAACTAAAAATTAGTAATGAGAATGCAACCACTCATACTAGTCTTCCAAGGTTATTATAATACTTAATAATAATATAATTGGAAACTAATAAAGATTTATTGTCCTTCAAAACTAATAATTAATAAGGAAAGTTACTAAAACAAACTAAGATTCTAAATTAGTTTCCTAACCTTTTAAAGAAATATAATACTGTAGCCGATCAAAATGTAACCACCCGATGAGTCAGTCAGCAAATTTTAACTATTAGTTGAAAAGTCTTAAAACAACTGATGAATTAAGTGTTGATGGCTACAAAACGGTTTTGAGTCTCAGCCGATTGAGATCGATGAGTCCGTGAAACCTTTTTTGAAGGATGGGTTCTTAGAGCAACTATATAAAACCTCTAATATCCTTCAATGTAATGTAAAATTGGTAAATGTTTGGATATAAGAACTTTGGAATGGACAAATTTTATTCTTTTGAATAGCTCAAGCAGTTACATAGAACTCTCCAACCTAACTAAATTGTTCCTAAGCCTAAAGTAAGACAAAAATTGAATCTACAAAGCAATAAAAGAAAGTTGTAAAGGAAAGTTGTAAAGAAAGCTATATAAACAAGCTTTAAGCTTAAGGAAAGCAAGAAAGATAAAGCTGAAAAAGTAATTTGATAAAGGAATAACTATTTAACTTGATATTGTCATGGTTGATCGTGATGATACCTTTTCTTTTTTAAAAGCACAGTATTATTAGGCATTTAGCCAAGAGAGGCAGAATTCTCAAGTAACCAGAGGTACAATATCAGAACCATGAAGTCCAATCACAGCTAGCTATACAAAACCCAAACAAATTAAAAAGACCAAACAGAAGCTAACAGTAAATATAGCCAATGAAACTCACTTGCGAAAGCAAACAGAATAGACACTTGAGAAACCATAAACCCACTTGAGAAAATCACCAAAACAAGGCAGCAGTTACAAGACTTTTATTTTTTGAAGAAGAAGAAGCAACACTCCAACTCAACTTAAATGTACACAAGAATGCTGAGAAGACTAGAACAACGAGCAATAACCAGGCCAAAGCTAACCCATCAGCAACGCCAAAAAATCACAACCAAAAGGAGAATCCATATCGTGGTGATACCTTTGTTTCATCTTCATTACTCTTATTGATCTTATTCATTACTCTAGAGTCATTTATGCATGTTTGAAGTAGTAGGAGTAGTGGTTTGACTTGGTCTTCAATCAGATTGCTCAACTAATAAGGAAAAATAGTTATGTCCATCAGATGTCTTTTGTCATCAGCTCATATCCACAATGTTAGGAAAACAGTTAAGTTTGAACCACTTCCCCATGATCTAACCATATTCGGAGCCACTTCTGCACGTTTGAAACCATGAGAGAAGTGTTTTGACTTGGTCTTGAGTAAGATGATGTAACATTATATCTATCAGCTAATCAGGTAAAAGTTAGGAAGGTAATTACATCCATCAATTGTCTTATATTAGCAACTCATCTCCAATCGGCTAACTATTTTTATCAGCTAATTAGCCAATATTATTGATTGAGAGATTTTATCGGTTATTTATGAAAACATTGATATTTTTGTGTCAACACATACTAAATAGGATATAACTAAACTATTAAGACTCTTTTAGAAAGTGGGAAACCTTGTAGGATCTTGCTTAATTTTGCCTGCATCAGTTCTCTCCTGGTTGGAAAAAACTATCCTTGAGTTTCATAGTTTTCTTGTTGAAGCTTTCCATAACTTGTTGCCCTATTAAACATAACCATCATTTCTTTCTCCTCTTCCAAAGAATAGGATTTCCAATTGTAATGAATGCACAACTTTCGGGACATATATCAACTGCTCATGTGAATGAATACTTCAGTTTAGTAGTAGAATTAGACCATGAAATTGACTGGAAACTCTTGTTAATGCCATAAAAATCCTTAGGATTCACAAAATCAATCTTTTGAGAAAGATTATTGTTAAAAATCTTCATCTCTTTGTCACTGTGAAGCTAAAAAATTTAGTAGTACATCTTGGTTGTTCACTTGGATAATGAAAGGACTAAATTATTGAGAAGTGTCGTTGTTTTGAACTCAAGAATTGTTTGGAAGAAATTGTTGCTTGTGAGTTCCTTTCTTAGTTTCTAACCTGTTGAATAAGTGGATTTTTAGCCATTCAATAGTTGTGACTTACAAACCTTTGTATAATGCAATATTTGAAGATTGTCCAATTACACTTAAAGCATGTGAAGCCAATAGATCCCAGCACGATTCCACGATCTCCATTTTCACATCTTTTGTAGGGGAACACTTGATATTTCCTCTTTTTACTTTTAATATTGTAGTTTAGTTTGTCATCATGTATAGTAAAAGTGTCCATGGCTTCTAGTTATTTTCCATTTTTCTTTGTTCTTTATTTGAAATATGGTGATATCCAAGAGTTTGAGAAATTTTAATGAAAGGAGATTTGACATCAATTATATTTTCCTTTGTAGGTTTGATAAGGTAACGTTGATGTTGCACAATGAGAGAGTTCAAAGAAACTGAAGACAATAGTCTTGCCATCATTTCTAATTGTTTAGTCATGTATTGTTCAAGCAGCACATTTAGATCTCTACCAACGCCTTATTTCTTTTTATCCTATGGCAATATATTTAACTATATTTTTAGGAAAAGACAATGCTTCAATTGTTGAATGTTTTTAACTATGGAATTATTAAGGATGTAAATTATGTACAAATGTTTCAATCAATGAAGTTTTAGGGTCAAAGACATTTTGCACCTTTGTATGTTCATATTTCTAAAAAGTAAAATAATCATTTCGGTCTCTTATCTCTAAGCGATTTGGTCCCTCATGTTTTTTCTCAATCATTTTGATCCTTTATATATATATATATATATATATTTTTTAAAACTATTTTGGTCATTTTTACTAAAAACTTTTGAGTTAGTTCATGAGTAGAAATTATCAAAATGCCTGAGAAAAGAAATAATGAAAGACAAAAATGGCTAGTCTGCTAAAGCTAACAATAAGATACAAATTCTTTTACCTACCTATTATTTTAAATTAACATTTAAATATGCAATTATGAACAAAGTCAAAATCAATGAAGGAATAATATAACTTCACTTGATTGTCCTTTTAATTTTTTAAGGTGTGATATTCTTTAGGTTTTACATTATTGATAAAAATTATAAAATGTATACAATATAGCTATTAAATTATTTAAGAGCATGGTTAAATTCAAAATATTGAATATTGAAAGTCCTAATGCTTTTAATATCTTAATTTTGATTAATGACAAACATTGATAAGGACTAATGGTTTTATTATATAAGTAACATTATTTTTATGATTCAATTATTTTATTCATGCAAGATTGAAGTTTTAAGTCTTCAATGAAGTACATACGTCATCAAGAATTGAAGACAAGCATTGAAAGATCTATAGCTTTTAATATCTTAATTTTGATTAAATGACAAACATTGATAAGGACTAATGGCTTAATTGTATAAGTGTTGGTCTTTTAGGATTCATATATCTAATCCATGCAAGATTGAAGTTTCAAGTCTTCAGGAAAGAGCGTTTGGTGTCAAGCGTTGAAGATAAGCAATTTCTGGATTAGATAGGATCTAGAGGTGTAGTGTTATTTCTTTATTTATCTTTAGGTATCTCTAGGTTTACCTCTATGAGTAATAAGTTCTATAGGTTGCTCAATAAAAGTGAAATGTTTTTCAAAATGCATTTCATTTAGATAAAAAACATGAGTTGGGCATTTGAAATGATTTTCAAATTACATGCACATACTTTAAAATTCATAAAATGTATTCCACAAACTCTTGGAGTTGTTTGTTTTGCATAGTTTCAATGCATGTGCAGTCGACCTAATTGAAGTGTGGTTGACAACAAATCATGCGTTTGACCAGACCTCTTAGAGTATGGTCTGCTGAATGTCCAGAGCTCTCTGGAACACTTGCGGATGATGGTGCGGTCGACCGGACTTCTCAGTTCATCATCCGTAGTATGTCCAGAGTTCTTTGGAACACTTGCGGATGATGGTGCAGACGACCTTTCTGATATGCGGTCGACCGCACTTCTCCTGAGTGGGATTCAAACAACCATTTTTATGATCGTTGGTGCATACATATAAATACCCAATTGTTTAAAAAACTCATATATACGACCTTTTGAGGATAAATCTGATTCTTACACTTCATAGAACAACTTGAGATCATTTTCAATCCAAAACATAACATTCACATTGTGAAATTCATCAAAGTGGGATTGATACTAAATCATTGGGGTTCTTGAGTAACTTAGAGGAAAATATTACTCAAAGAGGTATTTATGCTTTATATTGATATATCTTCACATTAAGGTGATATCTATATCAAACCCTTCATTTTCATATCTTGTTTGTTTTGTTCAAGGTTGCATTGAGCTTAAAACTCTAAGGGTTAGAGTGAGCCTTAAATCATAGAAAATTGTGATTGTATTAAGAGTATCTATTTCATTAATTGTTGTATTAGAGATAGGTGTGTAATCAAGGTTATATTGTAAAACTCATAGTGTTGAGTGAACCTTGATTGGGTAAGAGGTTTGTGTTGATATTTTAGAATTCAAATGTCTAATCCACGCAAGATCGAAGTTTAGAAAAGATCATTGATGTACTCATAAATTAACTGATTTTTATGTTATTTAATGACTATATTTTGTTTAAAAATCGGTTAATTATGTTATTTAATGAATATATTTTACGTTTCCCTTCTATTTCTTTGTTTGCAAGTTTTTCAGTGTATCTTAGTTCATTATGGAGATAAAAAGAACAAGAAGAAATGTTGGAGAAGTTAAAAAAAAGAAATTCATGTTATCCGATGACATGGCACAATAAGAAGATGACACGTGACGCTTTTAGAAGTCACAATGTGGAGAAATTTGAGAAAATTAGGCCACCAACTAAATTTTCAAGACTTTGGGGTGCGAAATGACCATTTTACCCCTGATTTTTGTGTCTATAAATAGGAAGCTTACTTTTATGATTTCAACACCAATTTAGCTCCAATTTTCTCCATTTCTTTTATTATTCTTTTCATCTTAGTATATTTTTCAGAATTTTTAGAATAATATTTGAAGGTTTTTTTGTAATATTTAGTAAAAAAATTCTATCCAGATAATTTCAATATTTACGGGGAGTTTATCTTTCAAATTTTCTTTCTAATGTTTATATATACCATCTTATATTTGTTAAATATGTATTGTGAGTAATTTTATTTTTTTAGCAAGGATATGTGTTAAGTTATTAATAAATGGGATTATGAGATAATTTTCTTTATACTTAATTTCTATTTGGATATATTTAATTGGAGTTATAGTCGGTTTACTCGTCTAGTCTTTATTTATTTTTCTTTATGCACTTTAAATATCACAAATGCATGACCGAGCCACCTAATTAGTTTAATTTACTTTTATGTCTTTTATTTTCTTTATTATGGAAGACCGAACCTCATAACTAGTTTAATTTATTTTTATGTCTTTAATTCCTTTTTATGAAAGTCCGAGCCTCCATACTTTTAGTTTAATTTATTTAAATGGCTGGTTGAATCGTCCAATTTGATTAGTTAATATAAATCCAATCTTTCTTTATATATATATATATATATATATATATATTAATTGTGAAAAATCTAAGAGGGGGGGGTGAATTAGGTTTTAACCGATTTTTCCTCTTTTAAAATAAACAGGCTTTCTAAGATAACTAATATCAAACACTTGGTGATCAAACAAAGTATGAAAAGATAAGTTCAAAAAAAAAAGAAAAGGCAAAGAACACAGATTTATAGTGGTTCGGTTTATCCAACAAAACCTAATCCACTACCTTGAGCTATCTACTCAAGGATTTCACAAAACCTTTCACTAATATAGTAAGAGAGAATACAATAGAGGCTCACCCAATTCCCTTAGGGTTTTACAACACAAACCTCTTAACCAACCAAGGTTCACTCAACACTTTGAGTTTTACAAAATAACCTTGTTTACACACCTATCTCTATTACAACAATTAATGAAAAAGATACTCTAAAAACAATCACAATTTTCTATGATTCAAGGCTCACTCTAACCCTTAGAGTTTTAAGCTCAATGCAACATTGAACAAATCAATCAAGATATGAATAAGAAGAGTTTGATATATGAAATCACTTTAATGTGAAGATATATCAATTTAAAGCATAAATACCTCATTGAGTAATATTTTCTTGTAAGTTGCTCAAGAACCTCAATGATTTTGTATGAATCTCACTTTGATGGATTTCACAATATGAATGTTATGTTTTGGTTTCAAAATAATCTCCAGAGGTTCTATGAAGTGTTAGGATCAGATTTTTGCTCAAAAAGTAGTGTTAATGAGTTGTTTAAACGATTGGGTATTTATAAGTATGCACCAACGGTCATAAAAATGGCTGTTTGAATCCCACTCAGGAGAAGTGCGGTCGACCGCAAATCAGGAGGGTCGTCCGCACCATCATCCGCAAATGTTCCAAAGAACTCTGGACAGCCTGCGGACGATGAGCTCAGAAGTCCGGTCGACCGCTCCATCATTCGCAAGTGTTCCGGAGAGATCTGGACATACAGCGGACGATACTCTGAGAAGTCTGGTCGACCGCATGATTTGTGGTCGTCCACACTTTTGTTAGGTTGACCACACATGCATTAAAACTATGCAGAACAAGTTTTCAAATAACTCCAAGAGTTTGCAAAATATATTTTATGAATTTTTAAGTATGTGCATGTATTTTGAAAATAATTTCACTTTTATTTGAGCAACCTATATAACTTATTACTCAAAGGGGTAGACCTAGAGATATCTAAAGATAAATTAAGAAATAATGCGATACCTCTAGATCCTATCTAATCCAGAAACGCTTATCTTCAATGCTTGACATCAAAAGCTCTTTCCTGAAGATTTGAAACTGAGGTCTTGCATGGATTAAATCATGAATCCAAAAACTCTATCACTTGTACAAATAAGACATTAGTCCTCATCAATGTTTGTCATTAATCAAAATTAAGACATTAAAAGCTTTAGGGCTTTCAATCTCCCCCTTTTTGATGATGACAAATATTGATGCGATGTGATAGGTAAAACAATTAAGTGCAAGGATTCAAAGCAAGGAAGAGTTTATATAATATGTAATGAAACTTATAAAAACGCTCCCCCTTACAATATGCTAGGTATTTGTAAGATATCACATATAGCATATAACCAATTAGTTTGATGATATCAAGAAATTGAATGAAACAATTTTTGAACAATTATAGGATCTCAAGATGAAAAGATTCATTGTAAGTATATGAGATCACTTCCTAGCTTATATAGGCTTAAAGAAGCCTATTTTTCCACCAATCTCCGTATCCTCCTTCCTTCCAGAATTAATAACATATAAATAGGCTATTAAAAACATTTATAAAGCTCCCCCTATCAATATGCATCAGTTTAGTAAAAATTTTGACCGAGTTTCCTTTGTAACTCTTATAAAAATCATTTTTGCAACATAAACTCAAAAATGCAAAAAGAGATGAGATAACACATAAAATCACACATAAGGCCAACCCGGCCACCAACACACAATTCCCATTCTCCTTCAATCTCAAAATGGCATAAACTTAGAAATACATAAATTTTAAACCAAGGATAGCCATACTTAACCTTTTAGAGTTGTTTCTTCTTTCTCTTGATTTTGATGAGTTTGAACATTTAAGTTCATCTCAGAAATTCCTGAAACAAAAGGTTAGTTTCACAACATTTATATATTGCAATCAACAGTAGTTTTTCTGCCCCTTTGTCATCATTCAAAAAGAATGGATAGAAAGGATAGAACTAAGTCAATTAAACAATAAGATCCCTCAACTACCAAGGAGTCATCATGGGGAAAAAAAATGCATATATAAGAATAGAGGATTCAAGAAAACAAACAAGAGATAAATTGTCCAGATAAATCAAAAGTACAACAAGTGCAGAAAAAAAAAACTATCTCCTGGGCCGTCGCATATAAATTTTTGCTGTGGAAGAGGACGGTCTAGCGTGCTGCTCATCTGGCCGGGGCATATCACGTGAAGGTGGGGGTGTAGAAATGTCAACCGGAATGCCATGTAGTGCTTCTAGATGATATTTGATGTTGATGATCTCGATGCCATGGTACTCCACCCTTGATGCCAGGTCGTCGATCTTGGAATGAAGTGTCTTGAAATGATTGTCAAACGTACTGAACATCGAGCCAATCTTAGAAGAAATTTCTTCCAGGGCACCCCAGATGGCAGGTTGTGGAGTGGATACGTCTTCCTCTCCAACTTTTTCTTTACCTTTTGCCTTCTTCAAATCTGGAGCCTCGAGGAGAACATCTTCTTTCTCATCAAGATGTAGTGATCGTTTAACGCCTTGGGAACCCTCAGCTTCTTCCGGGACAGATTCATCACCAAAAACACCTTCTGCAAGAATAATTGGTGGTTCCTTTCCAATCAGCATTGCTGTCTCCTTTGTTGCCACAGCGATCTCTTCCGGAGTCATATTTTTCTTCAAGTCCCATGTACTATTGAGGCATAACGCTTGCATTCTTTTAAAAGAAGCAAAGTTGAACTTAGGCACATATTTTGTCCCCTTCAGTTCTGGAAATGGGACGTTGAAATGGCGGAAGACTTTGGTTAATAAACGTCCATATGGTAAGCTTTTCAGAACACCTTTGCCTTTCTCAATGGTAGCCATCATGTGGTGTGCCATTATGTAACCAAAATCCACCTGGATTCTTTTCACCAACAAGTACATAAGAAACATATGCATAAATGTGACAATAGTTTTGTGGCCTTCAGTGGGGATGAAGATGTTAGTGCACATATGATGAAGAATGCGATGCTCAAAACTAAACACATTGGCCTCTCTCTTGACTAAGTTGACAAAAGAGTTTCCTTGAGTGAACATATTCTCAAATCCCTCAGAAGAAAAATCCTTATGATTTATTTTGTGATGAGTATTAAAATACTCAACCCCATCAATAGGTATCTCTAAGATTTCATCTAAACCAATGGAAGTAAATTGTATATCTATCCCATTTACCCTTGAAACAAAAAGGGTCCTTATAGTCCTCTCTCCCTCTTTTTCTATCACCTCTTCGAAATTAGCATAAAACTAATATACAAGATCAGTATACATGGATTCTGCATGATCAATTAAACTATCCCATCCTTTTCAAGCTATATAGGTTAGAATTCTATCAAAGGGAAATTCATACCTATCAATGGTGCTCCCAGAAATTACTTGGCGATTCTTGAGGTAATCATTGTAACGATCCTCATGATGCTTGCTCCTGAAGAGTTGAGAAGAAGCTTGCATGGTTCTCTTCTTCTTTGGAACATCTTGAACTATTTGTGTTTTGCCCTTGTCACTTTGAGTTTTTGTCATTTCTAGGGTTTTGAAATGCAGCAAACAAGGAAATGTAGGATGAATGTATGAATTGGGGAAGAAATGCAGTGTATTTATGGTGAATTGTTGGTGGGTTATGGGTATTTGAAGAGTTGCGGCTGATAAGTGAAGATGTGGGGATGATTGGAAAATGAAAGGTTGCGTCCGAATGAGGCATATTTGTAACGGTCCACAGATGTGCGGTCGACCGGATCGTCGTTCGCAGTATCGTCCGCACGTTGATTTTTGTTTCTCAGGAACATTTGCGGTCGATAAATTTAATCTGCGGTCGATCGGAAGTTTTTAATTTTAGTCGTCCGCAAATTCTCTAGAACCTTTCCGGTTGATGTGTTTAATCTGCGGTCGACCGGACGATTTGATAAGAGTCGTCCGCAAGTCTTCTGGAACCTTTCCGATCGATGTTTTGAATCTGCGGTCGACCTGTCATTCTGTCATGATCATCCGCAAGTCCACTATCTGTTCTGTGGACTATTATTTTCTAGCATGCGGTCGACCGCACCTGCCAATGGTGTTATCCAAACAATGCAAAAAAAATATCTTTGACAGACCACAATATATTAATCCTTAACAAAGGAGGTTTAGAGAAGATATATAGATTCTAACTCTATTTTTCCAGAAATTATAGTTAGTGCCATTCAACAAAGGAGGTCTAGTAATAGAGTAACCTTCCACCATCATAGAATCTTTGCTTCAAGGATGTTAATCCTTATCAACAAGAAGACCTGCTCTGATACCAATTGAAAAACCTAAGAGGGGGGGTGAATTAGGTTTTAACCGATTTTTCCTCTTTTAAAATAAACAGGCTTTCTAAGATAACTAATATCAAACACTTGGTGATCAAACAAAGTATGAAAAGATAAGTTCAAAAAAAAAGAAAAGGCAAAGAACACAGATTTATAGTGGTTCGGTTTATCCAACAAAACCTAATCCACTACCTTGAGCTATCTACTCAAGGATTTCACAAAACCTTTCACTAATATAGTAAGAGAGAATACAATAGAGGCTCACCCGATTCCCTTAGGGTTTTACAACACAAACCTCTTAACCAACCAAGGTTCACTCAACACTTTGAGTTTTACAAAATAACCTTGTTTACACACCTATCTCTATTACAACAATTAATGAAAAAGATACTCTAAAAACAATCACAATTTTCTATGATTCAAGGCTCACTCTAACCCTTAGAGTTTTAAGCTCAATGCAACATTGAACAAATCAATCAAGATATGAATAAGAAGAGTTTGATATATGAAATCACTTTAATGTGAAGATATATCAATTTAAAGCATAAATACCTCATTGAGTAATATTTTCTTGTAAGTTGCTCAAGAACCTCAATGATTTTGTATGAATCTCACTTTGATGGATTTCACAATATGAATGTTATGTTTTGGTTTCAAAATAATCTCCACAGGTTCTATGAAGTGTTAGGATCAGATTTTTGCTCAAAAAGTAGTGTTAATGAGTTGTTTAAACGATTGGGTATTTATAAGTATGCACCAACGGTCATAAAAATGGCTGTTTGAATCCCACTCAGGAGAAGTGCGGTCGACCGCAAATCAGGAGGGTCGTCCGCACCATCATCCGCAAATGTTCCAAAGAACTCTGGACAGCCTGCGGACGATGAGCTCAGAAGTCCGGTCGACCGCTCCATCATTCGCAAGTGTTCCGGAGAGATCTGGACATACAGCGGACGATACTCTGAGAAGTCTGGTCGACCGCATGATTTGTGGTCGTCCACACTTTTGTCAGGTTGACTACACATGCATTAAAACTATGCAGAACAAGTTTCCAAACAACTCCAAGAGTTTGCAAAATATATTTTATGAATTTTTAAGTATGTGCATGTATTTTGAAAATCATTTCACTTTTATTTGAGCAACGTATATAACTTATTACTCAAAGGGGTAGACCTAGAGATAGCTAAAGATAAATTAAGAAATAATGCGACACATCTAAATCCTATCTAATCCAGAAACGCTTATCTTCAATGCTTGACATCAAAAACTCTTTCCTGAAGATTTGAAACTTAGGTCTTGCATGGATTAAATCATGAATCCAAAAACTCTATCACTTGTACAAATAAGACATTAGTCCTCATCAATGTTTGTCATTAATCAAAATTAAGACATTAAAAGCTTTAGGGCTTTCAAATTGAGTATTTATATAATTTCTGTTTTAACTAATATAATTGTGTGAATTAATTGGATTGACAATCTAGTTAATGAATGTGATTATAAAGCTAGGATTATTAATCTTGTATTAATGATTCAAGTAGCATCTACTAGTTTAATTGAGTTGCAGCTCTTGGTTTAATTGAATTAGTAGCAGAATTATATAATTTAAATTATATATAATTAAGCTGATTTTTATATACAATTTAATGTTGGTGATGTCTTATTTGTTTAATGTAATTTGACTGAGCATTCTATACACGCTGGTTGGTAGTGGTGCTTAATTAAATTAAAAATTAATTTGTTTGAGCTGATCGAGATTAATCTAATTTGTAAGGATATGAATCTATCTAAACTGATGGGGATTCTAAAACCAACTACTTAATAATGTATTTATCTATGATTAATCCCATGAAAAAAATAACTTGATACTAGTTCCTTGCTAATGTCTTTTTATATCATTCATATTCTAAATTCCTTTTTAATTCTATTCAAAAATCCAAAAACCCAAAAAATATTTATTTTAATTGTTGTTATTTTCTTGTTCTCAAAATACCAAAACCCCCTAAAACATTTTTCGATTAATGATTTTAATTTAAGAGTTGACAAATCTCTGTGGATTCGATCCCTACTTTTTCTCTATCTACGTAGGAATTGCTAGGTTTAAATTTGAGAGTCGTACGACAGGCTTCGTCAATCGTATGCTATAAAGAGTTCATGATAAGCATTTTCTTTATTAGATAAAATCTAGAGGTTTAGTGTTATATATTGATATCACTTAGATATCTCTAGGTATACCTCTATGAGTAATAAATTCTATAGGTTGCCCAATAAAAGTAAAACGTTTTTCAAAATGCATTTCATAAAGATAAAACATGAGTTGGGTATTTGAAATGGTTTTCAAAATACATGCATATACTTAAAATTTTATAAAATATGTTCCACAACTCTTAGAGTTTATTGGAATCTTGTGTTGCATGGTTTGGATGCATATGTGGTCGACCTCAGATCATACAGTCGATCGGATTACTCAACTCATCATTCGCAGACTATCCATAACTCTCTGGTACGTTTGCGGATGATGATGCAGTTGACCTCACGTCTCATGAGTGAGATTTAAACAATCATTTTTATGATTGTTGCAACATACATATAAATACTCAATTGTTTGAAAAACTTGTATAACAACTTTTTGAGCAAAAATTTGATTCACTCAATATAGAACATCTTCAAAATATTTTGAAACCCTTTCATAACATTTACATTGTGAAAATATCCAAGAAGGGTCTTTACTAAATCATTGGTGTTCTTGAGCAATCTAGATGAACATATTACTTAAGAAGGTGTTTGTGCTTCAAAATTGATATATCTTCACATTAAGGTGATATTTATATCAAATTCTTCTTATTCTCATCTTGTAAGTTTCATTCAAGGTTGCATTAAGCTTAAAACTCTAAGGGTCAGAGTGACCCTTGAATTATAGATAATTGTGATTATCTTGTGTTATATTTCATTAATTGTTGTATTAGAGATATGTGTATAATCAAGGTTGTATTGTAAAACTCAAGGAGTTGGATGAACCTTGATTGGGTAAGAGGTTTGTGTTGTAAAACCCTAAGGTGAATTGGGTGAGCCTCTTTTGTAATCTCTTGTGCTAAATTAGTGAAAGACTTTTATGAAATCCTTGAGTAGATAGCTTAAGGTAGTGGATTAGGTTTTGTTGGATAAATCGAACCACTATAAATCGTTGTGTTCTTTGCTTTATTTTTGCTAACTACTTGAACACATTATTTCACACACTATTTGAGCACCAAGTGTTTGATATTTGTTGTCTTAGAAAGTATCGTTTTAATTAGGTTAAGAAGAATCAGATAAAACCTAATTCACCCCCCCTTTTAGGTTTTTCAAAAATGTTTATCAAAATATGTTTTATAAGTTAAAACGTATCATGAACTGCACTGTTACACACACGAACTGCACTCAAGTGCTTGATTTCTGTTGTCTTAGAAGTGCATAATTAAATTAGGTTGCAAAAATTGGATAAAATATAATTCTTAAGTTTTTCAAATATAATTTATATGAATAGTTGAGACCATATGAGTTTAAAATTTAAATGTGATAAAAATTGAAATATAAAAAATATTTAAAGAGAATATCCACTTGGAATAGAAAAACTCTTTTGGAAATGGTATTAAAATATAGTGTTATTTTACTTTTCGAACCCAAAATATAGCTTTATTTTTTAAAAGAAAATAGTGTATCTAATTAGTACTTACACTATAAACATGCAATAAAATAAAATATTTATATGAAAATAACTTATCAATTTATATAATAATATTTTTCATAAAATTTAACAATATAATACCAGGTACCAAACATGAAAATTTTAGACTTTTGGAAGCCATCATTAATTTAATTTGACTCATATACACTTCGAATAGCTATTGTTGTCCCCTTATTTAAATAAGTCAACAATTTTTAAAGAGAAAAAAAAATTATAAATAGGGAAGTAAATAATGACTTCTTTGTGATAGTGAAAAATAAAACAACGTTTATAAACATGAAATAATTCATTTAAAATATATAAAAACTAAACAAATACTATTTTTATCTGAAATTGAATGTCCATTTTTGATTTAATACTAAAATTAAGGAGAAATTTTTTACCCCTCTTGTTCCCCTTTTGCAAGCTTCAAATTGTGAGTCTATTTTCTCCAACTAAATCAAGGCTCTATCTTTGGATATGTTACATTTTTCCTTTTTTTGTAACCTCTTGTGTAATGTTGTTGTTTTTCTTGTTCATACACAAAAAAATGAACATAAAAATTTAAACATGTAAAATTAAAAATGAGGGTTGGGTCTTCCTTAGGTTTGTCAGAGTGTTGTAATACGTATGGGCTTATGTTAGGTAGAATGAATTTTAATTTTAATTGGGCTTTAGGTTACAAAAACAAAAGAAGAGAGGAGCTGAAGAATTACAAATATTTGGTGGACATTGGGAGTAATTTGAAAGTTGGTAAAAGAGATAAGGAATCTAGTGCATCGATAACAGATTATGCTACAACTCATCGAAGTAATGTTTTTTGGAAGGAGGCGATGGAGACATTGGAGTTGAGTAAAGCTTTAGGTCTTAAATTTGGGGTGGATGATGGGTAAGTTAGGGAAGTTCTGGTGGAGGTTGAGAGAGGTAGCCTAGTTTCTTGAGGTCACTAGTAGAGTTTTTCCTTCTAAATATGTTTGTTTATGAAGATTCTTACTTGCAATGTTAGAGGTCTTAAGAGATGTGAATAAACACTTTGGTGTTTGTTTTCTTATTTCAATTAATTAGAGCAAATATGTTTTTTTATTCAAGAGTCGTAATTGACAATTGTGGTTAAGGTGGGCTTTTTTCGAAAAGATTTAGAGGAAAGGTAAATTTAATGGAGTTTGGGCAAATACTTTGGTGTGTAGAAAGCCAAGAAGTTGTTGTGGGAGTTGCTTTTGTATGTTACCTCTAGTTACACCGTAATGCTATGGTTTTTTACAGGAATGGAATAAGATAGTAATAAGTTTTTGGAATTGATACATATGATATATGTGCATTGGAATTTTGTGAAATGGCCTCAACAAGATAAGTCTTTTATGGGTATTTGTAGAATGTCTGAAGCTATTTCAGCTACTGTTAAAGCTCCCAAGAAGATTAGAATGCCTACTTTCTTTTTAAAGTTTAATGTTGATAGGTAATGGTGAGGCTGATGAACAAGTGACATATGGGGTGATTTGATAGAACAAATAATTTGTTGGAAGTTTTCAAGTTGTTCGTATGATATGTTAGGATTTTGTAGTTATTTGTATGTGTTGAGCTATTCAGATGATTTTATTCCTTTCAGATTTTTGAGTAGGTTGTTGCAATGTTATTAGCTACCGAGAGTGGAGCAGAGTATTAGTCTTTTGCCATGTCTAGCTTTTTTGTTTGCAACTCTAACTTATGTGTTTTTTGGGTGGTTAGGTAGCTTTGTTGTACTTAGTAGATCTACAATGCTATGAATATATAAGAATGTTTCATCATGAGAGCTATGCAATCATAGATTGAATTTGTTTGTATTTCAAATCCTAATGTTCTGTCATAAGCTTTAGTGAGAGGAGCTGGAATGCTACCTATTATGGGAACATGACTATTATGCGCTGCTTGAGCTATTACTCTAATTTTTCCAAGTTGTCTTCTTCATACACGAGACCAATATTCGATTGACTAATATTCTTCATAATTCCAATGCAGTAGACATATAAAATTTGTTCTCAATTGTTGTTCCTCCAAAGAGGCCGATAGTTTTTAGTCTTTATATTGGAGATCGTTCGATGATTTTTTATCTTTGAGAAGACGATCCTTCAATGGATTTTACTCTTTTTTTCTAATGTTCCTTCCTAAAGGTAATTTGGCTAACCTATACTTGAAGATTTGATAGGTGAATGCTTCAAATTATGCAACTTAATTCCCAATTGACATGGGAATTTTGGAAACTACACGAGCCTAACAAGTTTCATAATACGCCAATTTTTTTTACAATGTTCGTCTAATGTTGAAAAAAACCAATATTCAACAATAAAATGGCTCTCATAGTGTTTACCTTGTTATTAGCAAAGATCATATGGAATTTGTAAAATATTTATCATATTTAGAGTCTTAATAAGTATTTTTTTTATTGTATATAATTTTTAATTATTATACTTGTTTGTGTCAAAAACAATAGCTTGATGATTATTTCAATGACAAAGGTTCACAATATGTGGAGTGGACTTCAGAAGAGAGTCATGAACAACTAAAATTCATGGTTGATGCAACTACTCGTGGATGGAGTAATAATTCTGGTAAATTGAACAAAATAACGGTAGAAAAGTATATACTTATCCCTCTAATAATGTATTTATATTTTTTTTACTATCGCAGGATTGCATTAGAGCTCTTAACATGATAAGATACAAAGTAGTTATAAAATTCGACATTGTATAATTTCATAGAATGTTTTAACTATTTGTTACTTTGATTTGAAATTTATATATGTGCTCAGTGAATGGGAGGGATCGACACATGATTCTAAGGTGTTAAGTGAAGTTTTAACTTGGAGAAACGAACTCAAAGTGCCACAGGATATAAATTTATATTGTCATTGATATTTCAACTTGACTTTTATTTTTTTAATAAGTTAGTCACTATTTTTTAAAATATTTTTTTATATTTAGGAAAATATTTTGCGGTAGATTGCCGATATCCAAATTGGCATCAATTCTTAGTTCTATATCGAGGTACCTGCTACCATATTTGAGATTTTGCCGATCATGATCGTGGTCTTGAAAAAGCAAAAAAGTTATTTAATCTTTGCCATCCTTCCTTGAGGAACGTAGTAGAAATAATATTTGAAATATTTAACTCAAGATTCACAAATTTTAAAATAGCTCATTCATTTTCATATCGCATACAAGCAGAATAGGTGTTAGCTTGTACCGAATTATATAATTTTCTATACAAAGAGTATCTTTCTAGTTGAACCTGATGAGAAAGATGTATTTATGGAAGATGTAGAAGATTTTGGACTATACTTTGAAAATCAAGAACAAGAAAGAGAAATTATAAATATATTGAGGAATTATTTTGCAATCAATATGTGGAATCATATACATTAAAAGTTTCTTTATGAACATTTATTTAATTTATAGATTTTTATTGAGATTCAAAAGAAGTATATTTATCCTAACATTCAAAAGAAGATTTTTTTACAATAATTATTTTAAAATCATTTTTTTTATTGTATGAATTTTCTTTTATTTTTAAAATAAAAATTTCAACAAATCCAAAAAAATATTAAATGAAAATCTCAATGAAATTTCTTAAATCCTATTATATCTACGAAAGTCAATCAATTCTACAAAATTCATAAAAATCTCATACTAAAAAGAGTCTATAAAAATAATTAAAAGTCTTAATTAAATACACCACTTAAATTGTATTGACAAATAGTTAAGAATAAAACTATTTTGAACTAAATGCACCAATTTCTCTTTACAAAAACATATTTTAAAAACATTCACGGCATAAGTTGATGTTAAACCACCCGGATGTTTGTTGATGAGTGATTGCAAAATCCCATGTCCATTTGTGGTGGCTAATTTGTTTGGCTGATGAGATAACAAAGCTCATGCCTTTTGTGATGCAAAACCGTTATGTTCAACCAACCACAAAGAACTTCTCCAGACTCCCCCAGAGAGATTGACAATGGCGTCCGCTGCAATCTCTCCTTCACTCACTACTGCTACCTCTTCTTCCACCACTTTCTGCTCTCAGAGCCCACGTATTGCCTCTGCTTTTAACTTGGGAACTACTCATGCAAACAGTTTCAGAGCTTTGTTATCATCGAAATCATTTTCTTGGTCACTGGGAAATTCAAAAAATTATGGTAATTTGAAGGGAAAAAGTACATTTGGTGGGCGTGGGATTGGAGTAATGTGCTCTGCTGCTACTGTTCCACAAGCCCTGCTCTTTGACTGTGATGGTGTTCTTGTTGACACTGAGAAAGATGGCCATCGTATTTCTTTCAATGATACCTTTGCTGAAGTGAGCACTCAAAACTATCTCGATTATGTTTTGTTCAATGGTTCGAAAACTGGATGTAAAATTTCTGTCTTTATTCTGAATTTAAGTAATTTGATTCTATCCAAAATTGGGTTGTCAATGTAATGAAAAATTCGAGTAATTTCATAATTTCGGTGGTGGGATGGAGAAAATGTATGCTAATTAGCAGTTAAAATTAACTATTTTTTATTATGCAGAGGGAATTGGGTGTAGCCTGGGATGTGGATTTGTACGGTGAATTACTCAAAATTGGGGGTGGAAAAGAAAGGTAGAGCCTAATCATTATCTGGATTTTCTATGAATGTTCCAATTATAATCAAATTCCACGGTTGTTTATGGTTGATTTGGGCCATTTTAGGATGACAGCGTACTTTAACAAAGTTGGTTGGCCAGAGAAAGCTCCAAAGAGCGAAGAAGAAAGAAAGGAATTTATAGCATCACTTCATAAGCGTAAAACGGAATTGTTTATGGCTCTTATTGAGAAAAAGCTACTACCTCTTAGACCTGGGGTTGCAAAGTAAGTTCCTATTTTATTTATCATGTTGTGCCATGTCAAATATAAATGATCTAGTGGTTTGCTTTAGCAAGAAAATTATTTTGTTCATTTTTAACACAGGAAAATTGTTTTTGTAACATAGTTTCCTAATAGCAGAAATGGTAATATAGAATTCATCCATATTAAGAATTTAACTTTAGCAGAATAAACAGTGCAATGCATTTGCCTATTGTTAGCATTCTCGTGGATTGAATCCTTCATAATCCACATGAATATGTCTTGGAGTATAATATATTGAGAAGAAATGGAATGTCCCATCTTAAATGAAGCTCTTTGTCATTGCTTTGGTTGAGCAAGTAGAACTGTTGGATATTCGAAACAATTGCTAAGACTCATGATCTATTTTCCGTTCCTGGAATTTGGTCTTATAACTTAGCCAGTTTTTAGAAGGAAATTATGTGCCCTAGGCCATTTCTGATGAATTTAGGATGAACCATTGAAAGAAACTTGTGTGCTTTCACTGTTTTGATGTTAAATACATTTTTATTTCCTTTTCTGTGTATGAAGAGGCTTGTTTTACAGAAGATCATTCTCATGTTATTTAATGCAAGGGTCGAAAGTAGATTGTTTTCATACATTCCATTGCTGGAGTAATGAAGAAAGATAAAGATAAAAACCTCTTCCCTTAAGTAATGTCTTAAATGATTATCTAGTTTTGTGATCTGAGTTGGTAAGTGAGAAAATCGGAGGTGAAATGCATTATATAGCTGTTACAAAATGATATACATTTCCAGAGGAATTTAGTTCATTCAATATTTTAGAGGACCATTTGAAATGATGAGGATGGAAGAAACATTTGGAAAAATGAATGAAAGAAATTATGTAGGAATGAGTTTTTTGAAACAACTTAGTCATAATTGCTGTACATTTGGAAAATAACTTGATTCTACCACCATACATGTTATCTATCACTTTTCAGATAAGTGAATTTTCTTAGCAGTATAATGTGTTGATAGATTTAAAAGGAGTCTTTTAATTGCTCTTCTATTTGATTTTTTTTTCCTTTGTGATGAGGTCGAGTTCTCATAATTATTTAAAATTAATTATTTGAAAAGAGAGCATCCCATAATTTATTAGGACTAGACTGGGATTTTGTATCATAGTTTTTTTGAGTGATGAGAAGCCTAATGCAGGATCATAAACCCTCCCATCCCCACCCTTCAAACAATATCACTTCCCTTCAGAGAGAAAAAAATTATAACAGAGAGATTTTTATGATCTTTCTTTGTGCTTCTGTTCTCTTACTCTTCATGGTTGAGATGTTGGACTAAATTTTACAGGTTAATTGATCAGGCTTTGGAGAAGGGAGTAAAAGTTGCTGTATGCAGCACTTCGAATGAGAAGGCGGTATGCTAAATCAGGTTTTTAGCTTTGAAATAGTGTTCCAATTTTTGCTAATTTTTATTTTTGACAGCTGTCTTAATAGTGTACTTTGTAAAGCACTTGGCATCTGGTTTAGAATATCTTTTCATTGTTCATATGTTCCAGCCCCTCTGTCCTGAAAAGCATTGCAAAGATCATAACAAATAATTTTCTTCCTAATTTTCTGATTTTTTTTAATCAAAATATTTTTTGTCCCTAGTAGTTTCTCCAAATTGTCTCTCCCTGACTGGCTATATTTTTTCTCCATTCAAAGTTAGCAATTTCCCTCTGATTCTGGCATCTCTGATTCAGATACTTCAGTACTGATATTTATATATCGAAGAGACTAATGCTAATCAAACACATACACTGTAATTTCAGGTCTCTGCTATAGTTTCATTCTTGCTTGGACCTGCAAGAGCAGAAAAAATCCAGATATACGCAGGAGATGTTGTTCCCCGGAAGAAACCTGACCCAGTAATTAGTACTCTCGAATGGTTCCTTAAAATAATTCCAGATTACATGTTATGGCTTACATGGATAGGCATTTCATAGTCCAATCCAGCTTTGGAGCCAATGATGGTTGCTTCAGTCAATCTGCCGATTGGTTTTCTCATTGAATTTGCTTTCAGACCATGACCCTTACATTTGTTCATATAATTTCTCGTGAATGAAAACAATATTTGTGATAAGTTAGTGACATCTGAACTCAATTCTCTTTTATTACAGGCCATTTATCTGTTAGCTGCCAGCACCCTGGGGGTCGACCCTTCTAGGTATTTCTTACCGGATGCTCTCTGAATGGAAAAGTTGAATAAAAAAAATATCCTTTCATTTGCTACTCATGGATAATGTCTAATATTAGTTACAAGTCATAAGGAGTTTTTAATGACATGATATGCTTGCTTAGCTGCTTTAGCTTTTTGTATTAATCATGCAACTTTTCGACATATGTTGGGATGTATTGATTCATCTGTAAAGATGGCTTGTGCCACTATTGTCAGCTGTGTCGTGGTAGAAGACAGTGCCATAGGACTTGCTGCTGCAAAAGCTGCTGGAATGAAGTGTATTATAACAAAGAGTGGGTAAGTTTTGTTAAATTAACTTGTGTTTCTGATTTTACATTTTATATGTCTTCTAGCAATACCAGTATCTTTTACCTTGACATAGTTATCACTGCTCATATTCTCAAATTCAGAATTTATGAATTATATAAACTTAAACTGAATATTTTGGCATGAATGTGGAATCCATCTCTTAAAATTCAAAAAGCCCTGATTTTTTCTTTTCATTAATGGTTGAGTTTTGGTTTTACAAAGTTCATCTCATATACCTCTAATCAAGTAATGATTTGATGAATCTGGTCTATTCTTATTCTAAATTCAAAGGTCATACTTGGGCTATTTGTTATAGGAGCATGAATCTTCTATCATCCACTAAGGAAACTATTCACCATTAATCATTAACTAATTGTAAAGCTCTTGGAAACAAATTTTTATTTGACAGACTTCTTACATTCTTTAAGTATAATTTCTACCACTATTCATATCTAAAGATGGGCTATGCTACCAACTGAAATCATTGAAGCCTGTATAGCATGGAAAGTGTTATGCATCCTACAATTTCTTTCCAATTGCGAGGCTAATGAAATTTTCAAAATTTTCATCTTCTGCTCTCTGCCTTAGTCAGCATAGATTTTCATTTATTTGCCTCACATCTTTTCCAAGGAGAGTACATTTGAACTCATACATTCATCTTTTAGCTTCCTAACCAGAACAATCATTGTGTTGCAGATACACTGCCGAGGAGGATTTCTTGAATGCAGATGCTGTTTTTGATTGCATCGGAGACCCTCCTGAGGAAAGATTTGACTTGGCTTTCTGTGGAAGCCTTCTTGAGAAACAATATGTGACCTAGATCATATCTTTTCTCCTAAATACAGTCCCATGTTCAGCACTTCAGCTTCTTTTCTGATATGCCAAAGTAATTGAGTAAATGGTTCAAACTGCCAGTTTCATTTGAATCATTTTATAGGTTAACTTGAAGAACAGAGACATAAACTTCAAATCATGTAAAATGGAAAGCCCCATATGTAACTGAAACTGATTTTTCATGAAAGGAGATTGTCCATTTGGCTTTTGTTGCATCTGCCACTTTTTGTAATTGAATTATTGCCAATGAATGACTTATTTTCCCTTATGTAACTAACTGAAACTGAATTTTCATGAACGCGAGTGTCAATTTGGTTCTCTGTTGCATCTGAAACTGGCATTGTGCTGCTTGATAAGGAGTAGATGCCCTTGGAGAGGTTCAATCATTGCACCATAGCATCTCTCTACCTGCGCATGCAACCAGTATTTCATTTCAGCCAAGGGTTTGCACTAAATTGTTCGTCTCAGATAATAGTTGAATGTATATGGAGCCAAACCCGTGATTGCATTGGCATCTCCAGAAACAAACTAAGCGTTCTAGGTAAAGAACAGAAACGATATTCTGTTTATCATTAAGCTTGAAGGCATTGTATCTGTTGGTGGGATATATAATCAGAAAGTGCATGTCAAGCTTGGTATCTCTGAAACTAATTGCAGAATGTCTTTTTTCTCTTAAGAGTACTTTCACATGCATAATTGAGAAGATTCTGTCATGTGCATCTCTCTCTTCCCAATTCTCTGTGTTTTTAATACCCTGAATAATTTTATGCAGCAGTCTCTAATGTAAAACAAACAGAGAAGAGAATATCTATATTCAAAGTTGTTCCAGATTCTTCTTGCTTATCTTATTCATTATCATGTTACCCGAAAACAGAAGGAAAAGAAACGCTGACAAGGAACTTAGGAGGTGCTGATTTGAAGATGAGTTTTATCCTTCATTCTCAAAATAAAATAAGATTTTAGTAAAAAATTCAATCCAAACGTACTCCTATTAAAATGCACCTGTTCCACTCACAACCCCCCACCCCCACCCAAAAAAATGGGGAATTAAGATGTAACTTGGAATTTTCATTTCACATGTTATAGGGAAATGACCAGCATGCCATACTGGTTTTGGAGGTTCCAAAGAGAGCCCTTCTGAGAGAGAAAAAGAACACCAAAGACCACAAACTTACCCTCATGGGGTGTTTTTGACATTATTAACATAGAAATTTCGATGAACATCTTCATATCTAAAAATTATTCAATCTAATAAAAATGTGTTCCCTTAACAATGCATCTTTGTGAGGGGATGCACTCTTTATTCAGTAGATGAGTTCAATTTATTTTTGAAAAGACTATTTTCTACTTTGGTTTCAAAAAAAAAAAAGAAGTTAAATTAGATAAAAAGCCTCCTGCAAACGCACAGAGAAAATCACATCTATACCAAAAAAATCTCAAGTCCCATTAAGAGAAAATTTACAGAGTTAAAAAGATCATTATACTTGCACAGAGTTCAACTGACACAGTAAATCTTTAGAACATCAGTAATAGTGAATTGCCAATTTAAATAATCCAAATTTTCAAACATCCCAAAATGCCATAACAAAAGCCATGTTCTTGAGCGGTTGAAACATGAACTTCTCATGACATTTTGAATTAATTTTCAATCTTCCAAAGAAAAGAAACAAAATTATAGAAAGAAAAAAAAAACAAAATTAATTTTCAAGTCCCTCTATCTTCAACCCTATTTTTTCCACTACTCCAACTCGAATAAAAAAAATATGAAGAGAATCAATAAATTCATCTTTTCTTGAAAACTACCTCAGTATCCAATCCAAAGCCATCAATAGTTCTCACTTCCACGAGCTTTGATCTCTCAAACAATTTCACCAAAGGATCCACACTGTACAAGTCATTGGCAGAATATTTATCAGCCCGTTTAGATAGCGACACGTGTAAGACGCAGATCCCTCCGGGCCTTAACGTCCGTTCGATCTCACCAATGAATTTCCAAGGGTAAAGTGCATGATCAAACACATTTGAAAACTCAAAATCAAAAGTCTCATCATCAAACGGCTGATGATGAAAATCACCTTTCACTACCAGTGGAGGATAAGGCACCAGATCAATACCCACGGAGTCATTAACTCCGACCCGTTTCAATGCAACCACTTCTTGCCCGACCCGAGCTCCAACACAAAGCGCCTTTGACCCGTTAAACAAGAAACCCTTCTTCTTCAACCTCTCGAAAAACTTGGCGAAGACCTGGACTTTCCTGTCCCAGTCCCGGGTGGTCCATATTTCTCGGAGCTTCGGATTGAGGGTCTTGTTGAGCTGGTGTTGAATATAGGCATCGTAGGATGAATACCCGGATCGGATCTTGAGGCCAGGAGATGAAGTGGATGAACTGTTATCGTTTGTGATGGCTTTGAACAGAGCGTGATGTGGGGTTTGTAGAGAGATAAAGAATAAGAAGGATAAGCAGAGGATGAGAGAGAGAATGAAGGGTTTCAGGAAGAAAGGTAGTTTTAAAGAATAGGAGGGCTTCATGTCTATGCATGAGTGGATTTTCCTATCTCACAAGCACCATCACAGAAGCGATGATAATGGTGGTGGTGGTGGTGGTGGTTGATTGGTTGTGGCAGACTGGCAGTGGCTGGCGGTGGGCCGTGTGGAAAAGGGTATTATTGGTTATTGGTATTTTTAGAATAAAGTGCTCATTGGGAATAATAGGGATAGATAATAGATTCAAGCAATTGAGGTTTTGTGGTTATTTATCTTTTCTTTCTAGTATTTTTTTTATAAGTTATTTATCTATTTATTTATTTTAACCAAACTGAACATATATACATATCTGTTTTTTTTCTTCTTTTATTTCGGAGGTTCAATCTTTCTTTCTTTTTTCTAAAAAACTAATTCCTAATCCTAGACCGGAAAAATAAAATATATTTAAGTACATTTAAATGTGAGTATTAATTCTATACTAAAATATAGACGAATTTAAAAGTATTATATATATAAAAGTTGTTACACCTTTATTTTAATAAAATATATGAAAAGCAATTCTCATTTTCTTTTTCTTTTTTTGGTAAAATATTTTATTGACCCTCAAATTTTCAATAAATGTGATATTAGCCATTGAATTTTAAAATAGAAAGTATTGAACCTAAACTTACAAAACCTATAAGTATTGACTCTTATTATTAACATGCAAAATGCATATGACACTTGAAAGAGTGTGTTTTTATCTAAAGAATATAATAAATTTTAAAAGACAAAATTAAAAATTCTTAAAGGTCAAAAGTCTTATTAAAATTAAAAGACTTATTTTTTATTTATTTCCTCTCATCCCTCTTCTTCTTTCTCAACTTATCCTCTGTATATATCCTCCAAATATATACTATTTATTATAAATTATTACTTAAATATATATATATATATATATATAAACTACATGATGATTTATTTTTAAAATTATTAATATTTTTTTAAAAAAACTCATTACTTTATTTAATAAATAACTTATTTTATAAACTATTACATCATATTAGTTACAAAAATTAATATATTTCAATATTTTAGTGCAAATTATATATATATATATATATATATTTTATGTGTGTTATAGATATAAAATTTAATAGTAAAAAATTTTAAAACAAAAATTATTTTGGACAAAATTGTACTTAAAATTTTTGTATGAAATATTTTAATTTTTGTAACTAAACATGATGCAATAGTTTATGAAAATAAATTTTTTATTATATAAAGTAATGAGTTTTTTAAAAAAATATTAGTTTCAATTTTTAAAATAAATCATTATATATATATATATATATATATATATTTGAGTTATGATTTATAATAAACAATACATATGCATATATACGTGGATATATACATAAAAAAAGTTAAATATTCAATTCTAAACTGAGTAATTAAAATTTCTCTTTTTGAAAAAAATAAGTCTTGCATAAATAATCTCCCTAATTGATGTCATCTTCTTTTCTTTCTTCTTTTTAATGGGAAGTTGATACCAACTTCGAATTTTAAAATTTGACAAGTATATCTAAATAATCTTAATGTCTCAATTTTATTCTAAAAATTAGATATTTTTAATCTTTTATGATTCAATTTTATTTTAAATTTTAAAATCAAATATTTCTTATCTTTTTAAATTCAATTCATTATATTTTTCAGGTTATCATTCATTTCACTTTCTTATGCTTTGTTGTGTGATCCAAGCGGCAAGCACTGAATCTGGTGCTAGAGAGGCGAAAAAGAGTCACCACTGTGATTAAAGCCGGCAAGAGTATAAAGGGTATTCGGAAGATGGGTTTGTTGGGGTGTAATTTATGAATCAAAGCTAAGTATTTATAATGGGTATAATACCATTTGAGTTATTACCCCTTATACGATATTTTAGGTAATTTCACATAAATCAATAAATTATTTTACTTTTTACTATATTCTTATTTATTTTAGTTTTTTTTTAAAAATGGAGTATTTGATCTATTTTTTTATCTCAATAAAATAGAGGTAAATTTAGAAATAATATATACAATTACTATAGAAAGTAACTGATGTACTAATAAATTAATTGATTTTTCTATTATTTAATGATTATTTTGTTTAAAAATCGATTAATTATGTCACATTTCCTTTCTATTTCTTTGTTTGTAAGTTTTTGTATTTTAGTTTATTTTGGAGATAAAAATGAAAAGAAATGTTGAAGAAGTAAAAGAATAAAAATTCACGTCATTCGATAATGTGGAACAATTAGAAGATGACACGTGACGAATCAGAAGATGACAAATGATGCATTTAGAAGCAATGATGTGGATCAATGAGGACGCAACACGTGGTGATGTGTGGGAAAATTAGACAACCAACTGAATTTTCAAAATTTTGAGATGTGAAATTACTATTTTGCCTATGATTTTTATGCATATAAATAGCAAACTTATTTTTATCATTTAAACATCAATTTAACTCCAATCTTCTCCATTTCTTTTGCAATTTCTTTCTTTAATTATTGTCTTCATCTTAGTGTATTTTCCAAAATTTTCAGAATAATATTTCAAGATTTTTTGTAATATTTAGGAAATAAATTTCATCTTATATTTATTAAATATGTATTGTGAGTAATTTCCTTTTGTTAGCAAGAATATGTGTTAAATTATTAATAAATTGGATGAGATAATTTTCTTTATATTTAATTTCTATTTGGATTTATTTAAGTGGACTTATGGTTGTTTTACCCGTCTAATATTTATTATTTTTACTTTATGCATTTTAAATATCACAAATGGATGACCGATTCATCTAATTAATTTAATTTACTTTTTTTTTTATGAAAGGTCGAGTCTCCAAACTTTTAGTTTAATTTATTTAAATGGTCGATTGAACCGCCTAATTTTTTTAGTTAATATAAATCAAATATATATATATATGTGTGTATTTATTTAATATACTTATATATATATATATATATATTAATTGAGTATTTATATAGTTCTAATTTTAATCAATATAATTGTGTAAATTAATTAGATTGATAATCTAGTGAATAAATGTGATCATATAGCTAGGATTAATAATTTTGTATTAATGATTCAAGTAGCATCTACTATTTTAATTGAGTTACAGCTCTTGAATTAATTAAATTAGTAGCACAATTATATAATTTAAATTGTATATAATTAATATGATTATTATATACAATTTAATGTTGGTGATGTCTTATTTACTTAATGTAATTTGATTGAACATCCTATACACGCTGGTTGGTAGTGGTGTTTAATTAAATTAGAGATTAATATATCTGAACTGATCGAAATTAATCTAATTTGTAAGGATAGGAATTTGTTTGAGCTTATTAGGATTTTTAAACTAACTACTTAATAATGTATTTATTTATGATTAATCTCATGAAAAATGTAACTTGATACTAGTTTCTTACTAACTCCTTTTTATATAATTTGTATTCCAAAATCTTTTGAATTTTGTTTACAAATCCAAAAACTCCAAAAATATTTCTTTTAATTATTTCTATTTTCTTGTTCTCAAAATACAAAAAGCCCCCAAAACCTTTTCCGGTTAACTGATTTAATTTAAGAGTTGACAAATATCTGTGAATTCGATCCATGTTTTTCCTATTTACATAAGAATTGTTATATTTAAATTTGAGAGTCGTATGATAGGCTTCATCAATAACAAAACATCTTATAATTATGAATAAGAGAGTATGTTTAATAGATCTTTACAAATAGATTGAGGGAGTATTACTCAAGGGAATACCCGTTTAGTCAAGGGTCAAGGCTATAGAACTTCCAAGATTACTCATTATCAAAACCCATTGTTCTTGAGAAATGAAAAGCAAAAGCTAAGGCATCATTTTCTCCTATTCACTTTATATTTATGTTGCTTGAAAAATTAAAAATACAAAACAAATACGTAGTTGATTTCAATGTCTTATCTCTCACTAAGGGTGATCAATCAGTTATACAGTTCGATTGTTTGATAATACGATTCGGTAGTTCGATTTTCAATTTTTATATAAGACAAACCGAACTTACCAAATTGTAATTTTATTAAAACCGAAATAGTTCGGTTCGGTTCGGTTCGAAACCGAAATTTCATTATTTCATCCTTATTTTATTAAAATTTTAAAAAAACCATGTAATATCCTATCTTATTTTTAAAAAATAGCAATCCATTAATCCAATGTAAAACTAAATGTGTCAAAAAATCAATATCCTTATTCACAAAAGATAAAATTAACCACAAATAAGAACAAAATCCTCATAAAAAAATATAAAATTAACATAATTGTATTAAAAAAAGTTTTGAAATCAAAATTACATTTTTAAATTACACTAAATAGTGAATACATAGAGAAACAAGAAAATGAAAATTTATGATTAAGTGATATTCTGAAATATGAACTTTGAATAGCCAACACAACTCCAAGCACAATCAGCATACAAGCTGTCAAAATATCACTCCATTTCTATCATCACTACAAAGCACATGCACCAAACAATGAGAAAACTATGAAAATATCACTGCTCTCAATAATATGTGAATAGAGAGAAATAATGAGAAAAACCAAGTGATGGTTTAAAGAAAAAAAGATGGACAAGCATAAAGAGTTTTACCTTGTATTGTATTTCATCTTCAAATATCCAAAAGAGACGTTTCATTAGCAAGATTTCCAAATTCTAAAACATAAAAACATGGATAAGTCAAACAATTACATAATAAGAATAAATTGTTAAGAAATAAAAAGATAAAAAGAGTAAAATATTAAAGTAAATAAAATACCTTCATCAATCTTTTCAAGCATATCCATATCTTCTTCAATGTTAATTGGATAAGCTTCATTTCTCAACCAATCTTTAGTGCACATAAGACATTGTACAATCTTAGAGTCAAAGAACTCCTAAATGAATCAATAACACAACTACCTACTAAATGCTGACTCATAGACAACTATAGAAATAGGGACAACAAATATATCACATGCCATTTGTTAAAGAATAGGAAATCTTGGTGCATTCATTTTCCACCACTTTAAAATATCAAAATCATCTCCATTCCTTTTTCTTTCTTCTGCAATGTATTTGTTCAATTCATTCCTATTATCAATTCCTCCTATTTCATTAATAAACATTTCATATTCATTCATAGTAAAATTCTGACTTGAAATGCAATTAGTAGAACTACTTGGAGATGAAGGCATCAATGATGATCCTTGGCATTCTTTAAACGTGTCTAACATCTTATATTAATAAAAAAGTGCATAAATTCCAAATTTTACCTTTTCATCAAGGATAATATGATCATCTTGGAACATTTTTCCAATCACCCAACTAATATAATGATACTTAAACTGAGGATCAAGAATTACAGCATAAAAGATTAGTAAATTTAGTCTTTCATTATTCCCCCAATATTTATTGTATTTTTCTTTCATCTTCTTTGCCATTTGCCTCAACTCAAGGTCACTACTTTTTGCCCAAGTGTTTAACAATCTAACCACATCACTAAGTTCATAAAATACTTGATTAGTAATCACATATAATGAGCTAGAAACTCTCAATGTGAGAGAATAAAAATGTTTCAAAAATTTCATAAATCGTGCAATATCTCCCTAATCATCCTCACAAGGTGACCCACCATCATCTAATTGCATAAGATCGAATTTATAATTTGAATCCAAATCTTCAAGTCTTTCAAAAGCTTTGACAAGTACTAAAGGTGTGTCCAACATCAAATAAGTTGAATTCCACCTAGTTGGGACATCCAAACACAATAACCTCTTACTCTCTATTTTTTCTGTTCCAACACACTCGTTGAACTTCTTCAATCTACTTGGAGATTGTCTTATGTACATAATTGCAACCCTTACATGAGTAATGGAAGGCACAATCTCTCTCAAACCATCATTCATAACAATATTTATTAAATGAGCAATACATCTCACATGAAGATATTTACCCCTAAGTAAATTAGTACCCGAATTAGTGAATCTTCTTTTCAAACAACTAATTGCAACATCATTAGATATTTCATTATCAACTGTGATAGTAGAAACTTTCTCAATACTCCATTCAAGTAAACACTTCTCTATCCATTTCCCAATAGCTTCACCTTTGTGATTATCAATTGGACAAAAATTCAAAATTTTCTTATGTAAACACCAATCAACATCAATGAAATGAGCAATGAGACACATATAATTAACTCTTTGCTCAGAAGTCCAAGTATTTGTAGTAAGACTAATCCTTGCAGATGAATGTTTCAGAAAACTCTTCAATTTTGCTTTCTCTTCCAAATAAAATTTATAGCAATCTCTTGTAATTGTTGTACAAGATGATATTTGAAAAGATGGACAAGCTACAACCATGAAATCCCTAAATTCTTGTTTATTAACAAAACTAAATAGTTGTTCATCCACAATAATCATTTTTGTTAATGTTTTTCTAGTATCTTCTTGATTAAATCTCCAATTAATAACTGAACCAACCTTACCTCTGACTGAAGATGATTGTTGTTTTATCTTAGTTACATGAGTCTCATTATTGTAGGGATTCTTCATGCGCCCCTCCATATGATTCTTCAACATAGATGTGCTATTAAATGATGTATTAGTTGTATAATCCATTTTTCAATAGTTGCAATCCTGTTCCTTATCCAGATTCTCATTTCCAAAATTTGATAGAGATAGTGAATTTTCAGCTTGTTCGGACATCCTGTTAAAATAAAAAAAATAATTTAATATAAGTTTATATAGAAATCAAAGAACTAGTTTACAGAAGATAACAACAAATAAAGAGCTATAGTTAAATAGAAATCAAAGAAGTGTAACAACATTTAAACTAAATAGAGAAAAACAGTTAAAAACAAGAGTTCACAACATTTTTCACAGGCATGCCACAAATGTTTTCACAGTCATGCCACATAACAGAATTGTTCATAGAATCACAAACTTACAGTCATCTCAATAGAAACAAAATGTCATATAATTTATATGAAATTCATTAAATCAGTATGAATAATAATAATTAAAGTACATAATCAGAATGAAATTCACTAAATTAGTATGAATAATAATAATCAATAGTACAAAATCAGTATGAAATTCACAAAACTTTTTGCAGCCATGCCACAACACAAAATTGTTCACAGAATCACAGACTCACAGTCATCTCAACAGAAACAAAATGTCATATAATTTGTATGAAATTCACTAAATCAGTATGAATAATAATAATCAGAGTAGTATAGAAAAATTCAATTAATTAATGAAAAAACTTAACATAAATTTTTGTCACAAATACTGATATAGACAATTTTTTTAAAAAACTTCAAATGTAAGACCTGATTGAGATTTGAAATCTAAAGACTCATTTTAGTTCCAGGGATTGATTGAAGAGGAACAACTCAATTTGATTCACATAGATATAGAGAGAACAAATGCCATGAGAATTAGATCATAATCGAACAATTTTCGCTTTTACAAGTTGTTATTGTATGTAAAAATGTGAGATTCTAATTCCAATTCGTAAAAAAAACACTCCTGCGAATCTAGAAAACAAATAGCACTGGCCATTGAGATATACAAAAATGAAAAGCAGAAATGTATAGTACTAGAAATTCTTTGCAAATCTTACAATAACATAATCTGTTTTATCATTTGGACATAATATATACACGAATGTATAGATTTTTGAAGAACCTTATAATGATGGAAATGAAGAGCAGTGAGGGTCGAGAGTTTGAGATGGTGAGATTGAGAGTGAGAGATGGCTAAGGGTGGCGCCGCGAAAGGAGGGGAAGCCGGGAGCCCAGACATCGACGATGTAGAGAGAGCAGGCAGTGACGATGCATGGAAGGTTGTGGTATGGTCTGCGAGGCTGCGCATGCGGAGAAAGAGAATAAAGCTATGGTCTGCGTCGCGCCTGCTCTACTGCGCACTATTAGGCACTAGGCACCGAGAAGACTAACAAGAAAAAAGGAAAGATAGAGATGAGAAAAATAGGCAGATAAGAGTCAAGAGACAAAGAGCATAAGAATAGACAAAATTAATTAAGTGATTAATACAAAATTAACTTTTAAAAATAGACAAGGCTACAATTTTGGTTTTTCGGTGAACAAAGAAATGTAAAATTAAAATCGAACACCAAATCGTACTTTTGGTAAATTTTGATTCATTGAACCGAAAAAATTGAAATATCATAAAACCGATCCATTTTTAAAATTTCGGTTCGATTCGATTCAATTTTTCGGTTAGATTCGATTTTTGCACACCCCTATCTCTCACTCTCTTCAAAGATTGACTATTCACGGACTTTTGCCAGTAAATGTTCATTTTTCATAAATGTGTAATTTTGTTTTTGGTTTTCTTACTTGTTCAGTACATTGAACGACCTAAACCCAATTCTTAAAAAAATTAGACCATATCAAAACTTCTAACCCTATATTCGTTGTAAATCTGATCGGCATTGTGGATGAATTTTTAGCTGCCCTGGTGCTGCTAACCTACTTTCAAGCCGGCGGTGTCCTCCTTTTGCCATTTCACTGTCTTAACCTCTATATCTGGCCTATGAATGATGGGAAAAAAGTTAAAGCTCAGTTTTGGGATAGTGGTGGTGAAGCACGATTTCATGCTGTCACCTTTGCTTATTATCATGGATCGATGGCTGGATGAGCTCAAAAGTAAGTTTGCGGATTCTTGATTTTTGTTTGTTTTGTATTTTTGCTTATAAGTTTACTGAATAAGAAGAATTTCTAAGATTGTTGAATTGAAAAATTTCCTTGCATTTCGTTTTGTTTAATATGTTGATATTTTTTCAACTTAGGAGGTTGGGGAGAGGGTGGTATATGAAGCTATAGAAAATCATTTTGAGATGTTTCTTAAAATTGTATATTGAAATGAAATTGATCTTCTTTTAAATGCAAATGATATTGATTTGTCTAAGATTTTTCCTTAGAATTTAGAAAGAGATTAACCTAGTAAAGCCACAAACAGGAAGATCAATCATATGGGTCAAGATTCATTTGACATAATAGCAAACCAAATGTAAGATGCTTCTAGTTTCCTTCCACAACAAATCAATGGCTTTTTTCAGATTTCTAGAGTCTAGTAGGGCATCAAAGCTGCAAAAAGGGGAAAAAGAAAAAGAATCTGGAAATAAAATCATGTCCTTATATTGATATTGAATTATTATGCATATTACTAACAAATATTTATCAAAGATTGCAGAAGTGGAGTAAGGGAAAGCAAAAAGAGAAGGTCAACAATCCATTTTCCTTCTATCTTTGCAAATGCAGTTGCTGTTGCTGGTCTGATAGGGTCATATCTTTTAGGATATAGAGTTTAGCTTAAAGAATACTTTAAGCAAAAAATGATTGAAGAATGTGCAGAATTTTAATTTAAGTTTTTAAAATTTTTATTTCCTATATGTTCTAAAATACGTTTTGATTATGGAGCTTACAAATGTTTGATATAGTGCCTGAATGAAATTCTTTGATTTTCCATTAGTTAGTGTTAAAAACAATGTAAGAAGAAAACTCTTTATCAACTTATTTATGGTCTTTTTGTCTTTGAAGTTATGAATTCTCATATGTATTTGCATCTTTGTTTTGATAAAGTCGGAAGACCAGCAAGGTTAGCATTTTTATGATCTTTTGGAAGCAACTATAGGAGGTCCATCTTTTTTAGACCTAGTGGATTAGTTCTCCCCATAATTTTGTTTATTTATCACTAAGGCTGCAAATAAGGCGAGCAGCTCGCGAGCTGCTTGATCAAAGCTCGACTTGAGTTTGGTCAAACTTGAGTTCGAACCGAGCTTGAGCCAGCTCGTTAAAAATTTGAGTTGAGCTCAAGCTCAAAATTAGTTGGCTCATGGCTCATCTAGCCACTCGCGAGCCAAATAAATAAATATTTTTTATATTTTTTATCATTTTTTTTCAAATTTTTAATTAAATTTTTTTTAAAAAAATAATTCAAACTCGAGCTTGAGTTCGAGCTTGGCTCGAAAGTTATCTTTCATTCGAGCTTGAGTCGAGCTTGAGTTTGGTTAAAAATTTGACAAGCCGAGCTCGAGCTCGAATTTTCAAGCTAGATCGAGCTCGAGCCAGGAAAATATATTCGAGCTCGAGCTCGGCTCAGCTCATTTACACCCCTATTTATCACAACATGGTAAGGCTTAAAAGGGGTTTTCAACTTGAATTTGTTTTTCTTAAGTGCTCATTCATTTTCCATTGCCATTTATTCTTAATAATTAAATTAACTTACATATTAACTTGTAAAAACTATTAGAGTTCTAAAAAATTTGCAATTGAATTGCCTAAAGTTGTATTCCTATATGTATAAAGCCTTGTGTGTTAATTTATGTCTGTCATGCTACTTTGTTAAGCTAAAGTTGGAGATATTTATATTCTAATTGCAGACTTTGTCATGTTTCCTTTAGCTTTCATTTTGAGAGTTTTTGAAACAACTCTGTGATATAGAATTCACACACTTAAATATTCAAGTTGCATGTAGACATGCATTTGATCAAGAGTACAATATACAAATATACTGTGGAACTAAGAAAATGACCTATATATACTGTGGAACATAAAGGAATTGATATTATATAACGTAGCGGAAAGGTGTTCGGGCAATATAACTCAACAATTAGGGCTAGATTGTGGTTGATTGAAGTTGGAATAAAGAATAGAATTTAGGGATAAAATCTTCTGGTATAAATCTGAAAATTAATAATAATAATATATCCAATAATACTAGTCTTCTAGCCTATTTATAAAGCTGAAAATATAAGCTAATTCTAAACTAATAAGGATTCTTGTCCTTCAAGACTAAACTTACTAAAAACAAAGTAGGACTCTAAATTATAATCCTAAGCTATTAAGGAATATAATACTAAATAGAATATTCCTAAACTATTAAGGACTCTTTTAGAAACTAGAAATCCTAGTAGAATTTGGACTGCATCAATTCTTCCCGAGTTTGAAGAAGACTCGTGTAACATCCCACATTTTCCCAAAAATATCCAAAATAGAAAATATAATATAATAGCCATGTCAAATAATATACCAAATTTAATATAGTCAAATTTCCCAAATCATGAATCAAAATCCCAAAATTTCAAATTATAAATTTGAATCCAAAACAATCGTTGCTAGAATAAAATTATTTATACCAAATAAAACTAAAACATAAACATAGATATTCATAGTTCGAAAACGAGAACATAATTAAACCAAATTCAAAATTTAATAAATAGTCGGTCATTCTCCGTCTCCGCATCGCAACCCATCAGCCTGTAAATGATTTTAGAAAAATATAATACATGGGTTAAGTACAAAGTACTTATTGGGAGTAAAGTATGACATTTTACAAGGATTTACACATTGCAAATATCATAATAATATAGATAGTCAAAGAATGTCATCGAGTCAAAGACTCCTGTTTAATTCGAGCTAAAACCCGTGTTTCATTGGACATAAGTCCCTGTTTTATCGGGCCTAAGCCCCTATTGTTTGATGACATATGCAATAAACATTTATATGCGCATTTATAAAATTATTGTACACATATCATAATAGAATTTAAAAGTGCACAATTAATCATTGAATAAATAATACATATAACATGTAAATATAAAGATATAACAATCAAATAAGGTTAGAACTCCTACCTCAAATGCAAATATAAATGCGTGCTAAGTTGGGTGGAATAACTAACTCTCTAAATCCTTGTTTCCTACATTAAAAGTATTCAATGAATTAGAATCTTGAAAGGCTAAACTAAATAATTGGTTTTAAATAAATAAATAATCTAATAAAAAGAAAAGAATGTCTTTTTTGAAAAGTTAAAGGAAATATTTGGCATTTTGAAAAGGTTTGGGAACACTTTTGGAATAAAAAAAAAGGTAATTTTCTAGTTTGGAAAAGTTTGGGGTCAAGCTGTAATTTTAGAAAAATTTAGGGGTCAAATCGTAATTTTCGAAAGTTTGGGGACTAAAAACAAAAATTTTGAAAATATGGGTTGAAACAGAATTTAAATAATTCTTGTGGTATAAAAAGGGAATTTCTAAAAGAATTGGGTAATAAATATAATTTTTAAGAAGTTTGGGGTCAAATTGAAAATTCTAGAAAGATTGAGGGACTAATTTGGAAATCCTAAACATTTGTGGGTATCTTTAAATTCGTATATGAAATTAAGTGAATTTTAAAATTTGTAAACCCTAATGACTCATTTGTAAAAAGGGATAAGTTTAAGAAAAATTACAATAATGCCCTCTAACCCCAAAACCCTAATTTTCTTCTCTTCTTCTTTCTCTTATAACCCTAGCCGCCACCCCCTCTCTTCCCATTCCAGCCGCCACCCTCCCCTCTCCCCACTCCCGCCGCTGCACCCCCTTTCCCCTCTGCCCAGCTCCCGCCACCCTCCCCCTTGTTCATCCTCCCATTTTCTTCTCTCCCATGGCTACCCATTCGCCCTATTTTTTCTTCCTCTCCCTCTCGGCTTCTCTCTCATCCCTCCTCCTTCCCCCTTCTTCTCCCTCCTCTCTCGACTTCTCCCTTTCTCTTCTATCCCTCTCTCTCTCTCGGCTCTCCTCTCTACCTGCCCCCCCTTTCTTATCCTTCCCCCTCTCTCGGATTCTCTCTTTCTCTCTTCTCTCCCTCCTTCTCTCGGCTCTATTTTTTTTTCCTTCTCATATTCCTCTTTTCTTTTCTCTTTCTCAGATTCCCCCTTCCTTTTTCTGCTAACCCAAAATAAAAAAAAATCTACTGGAATATGGGAGGCTAGATGGTAGGAGGATTTAAAAAAATATATGATTTTTGGCTTATTGCCGCCGCGGGCGGCTAGCCATATGGCAGCGCCGGTGGTGGCTGTCATGCCTGAAAAGTAGAGGAATTTACCTCGGGATTTGTGATTAAGGGGGGAAAAATGATTAATTATGTTAACATTTGTCTATTTATATGTGAGATAATAAATCCTAATGGGCTAGGTTATTTAATTAATTAAGCCCATTAATTTATTAAATGGGTATTACAACTCGACTCCAATGAGTATGCTTTGACAAACTCATAAATAGATAGATCAACTTGCTCTCCGTTGTTGGCTTACCTAACCATTTCACCTAAAATCTTCTGTATTTATTATGTCTTCTTGATCTAATCTTTTTAACATCCAAAATATCTTCAATAACATATGGTTTTCCAACTGGTAATTGCTAAACTTGCTCTTGAATGCTTTTCCCAACACCATCAAATCCATCAAAGGGATATAAATCTTAAACATTAAAAACCGGACTGATTTGTAATTCGAATAGTAATTCAATCAAGTAGACATTGTAACTAATTTTCTTCAACACCTTACAAGGTCCAAACTTCTTATACTTGAGCTTGTGATAAGTACCCTTTGGAAACCTTTCTCGCCTTAAATGCACAAGTACTTGATCACCTTCTTCAAACTCCAGTTTACGAGATGCTGGTTGGCAACAGATGAATAAGATGCATTGCTGACTTTTATGACATCTTTTACCTTTTTGTGAATTCTTCAAATGTGTTCAGCAAATTCTTCTCCTTCATTATTCACCCAAGCTTCTTGTAGTAAAGGCACTAAATCAAGAACATGTTGAGGTTTCAAACAATAAGTAGCCTCAAATGGTGTCTTATTTATACTCCGATTAGGTGAATTGTTATATGCAAATTCAGCTTGTGGAATGATTGAATCCCACGCCTTTGGATTATTTCCAACAAGACATCGTAACATATTACCCAAACTCCTATTCATAACTTCCATTTGTCCATTCGTTTGAGGATGACAAGTGCTAGAATACTTTAATTCTATCCCAAATTTCCTCTATAAAGTTCTCCAAAAGTGCCCCATAAATTTCACATCTCTATCTAAAACAATAGAGTTGGAACACCATGCAATCTCACAACTTCACGAAAGAATAATTCAACAATATAAATTGAATAAAAAATTTTAAAACATGGGATAAAATGTGCCATTTTTGAAAATCGATCTACCACAACAAAGATTAAATCAAACTTTTTTGCAGTCTTTGGTAACCCCAAAACAAAATCCATACTTAAATTAATTCATAGAGCTTCAGGTTCAGGTAAATGTGTGTACAAACCCATATTTTGAACAGAACGCTTACCAAATAAGCAAGTTGGACACCTTTGCACTATTCTGGCCACATCACGATGCATGTTTGGCCAAAAATAGAGTTTCACCACCATTGCCAAAGTTTTATCTCTGCCAAAATGTCTACCCAAGCCATTCCCATGAAGTTCTATAATAATTTGTTCCCTCAAAGATCCTTTTGGAATGCAAAGCCAATTACCTTTGAATAAATAATTGTCATGCAACCTGCAAGGTAAATTTCCAGCATGGGAGGAACTCAAATTAGCTATGATTTTGCCAAAATAAGGATCAGCAATGTACTGATTCTTTAACTCTTCAAACCCTATCACTTGAGTGCTCAAAATTGATAAAAGTAAAGATCTTTGACTTAAGGCATCTGCCACAATATTTGATTGACCAAATTTATACTTCAATGTAAAATTAAATTCATCAAGGAAAGAACTCCACTTTGCATGCCAGTCATTAAGCTTATTCTGGGAATGTAAGTACCTCAAGCCTTGATGGTAAGAGTAAACAACAAACTCCTTATAAGTCAAGTAATCTTGCCAATGACGAATAGCCCTCACCAAAGCATAGAATTTCAAGTCGTATGTTGAACAATGACGCTTAGAATAAGATAACTTCTCGCTGAAAAATTCCACAGGCTTTCCATCTTGACTAAGAACTGCTCCAATTCCTATATGTGAAGCATCACACTCAACAAGAAACAATTTCTCAAAATCTGGTAATACTAGGATAGGTGCTTCTGTTAATAAAGTTTTTATCCTTTCAAATGCCTTTTGTGCACCATGTGACCATTCAAATTCTCCTTTCCTTAAAGATTCAGTTATAAGACTCATAACAAAACTGAAATTTCAAATAAATCTTCTGTAGAATGATGCTAAACGATGAAAACTTCACACTTTCTTGACTGATTTAGGCTCTAGCCAATCATTCATTGCTCAAACTTTCTCTGGATTTGTTTTCAACCCTTCCTCTGAGATAATGAAATCAAGAAATACAACTTCAGATTGCAAGAAGCTGCAGTTTTTCAAGTTTACATAAAGCTGCTCCTTTCGTAGAAATCTAAAAAACTTGTCGCAAGTGTGTTAAGTGGTCTTTCTTTGTGTGGCTATAAACTAAATATTATCAAAATAAACCACAACAAAATAATTCAAGAAAGGCTTCAATATATCCATCATAACTCGCATAAAAGTGCTAGGAGCATTAAAGAGTCCAAATGGCATCACCAACCATTCAAATAACCCCACTTGGTGTCTTTAAAGCTATTTTCCATTCATCACTGCTTCTCATTCTAATTTGGTAGTATCTACTCTTCAAATCAATTTTTGAAAACACCTTGGAACCAACTAATTGATCAAGCATATCTCCCAATCGTGGAATAGGAAAGCAATACTTGACTGTAATTTTGTTAATGGCATAGCTGTCCACACACATTCTCCAAGAACCATATTTCTTTAGAGTTAATAAGGTTGGACAAGCACAAGGATTTATACTCTCTTGCACCAATTCTTTCTGTAATAACTCTTGAACTTGTCTTTGAATTTCAATCCGATGCATATGAAGCATTGACCAAATCAAAGGCATGTTGGATACTTCTTAGAGGTGATAAATTTTTTGGCCCCTCATTGTCAACCAACTCACCAAATTCCTTCAAAATTTGGTGAAATTCAGCAGGTATTGTTGTGAATTTGCTTCTTGACTATGTCCCATCATCTTATTAACTAAAGCATACATGACTCCCATCTCACTACTTGTTGTCTCAAACTTTTCAGAAGACAAAATACCTATTGATTTTTCTTACTTTGTTATTGTTGGAAGGCTTTTCAATTGCCACTTGTGTTGCTTTTCCTTGAAGATGATACAAGGTATACTTCTTGTTATCCTTAATGAAAGAATAAGTGTTGGGTTTCGTCTTATAATCCATATCATGATCAAACAAACATGGTCTTTCAATAAAAATATGTCCAACATCCATTGGCACCACATCACATAAAGCTTCATCATCAAGCTTCACTCATATGGTAAATTTTAGCAAACATTGAGAAGTAATCGGTATCTCATGCCCTTTCTTTAGCCACCCAATTTTGTAAGGATGAGAATGCTTAGTTGTAGGCAACTTCAATTTTTATATAGCTTCATTGAAAATAATATTCTCCATGCTTCCTCCATCAATGACAAGATCACACACTTTTCCTCTCATAAACTACACACGTGTGTGAAAAATATTATGTCTTATCCAATCTTCCTTTTCCTATTGGATTGTTGTTGTCATCACTCTACGCATCACCAAAGATTCACCGTTGGAAGGATAAACATCAACTTCCTTTATTGTCTATGTCTCTTCATCATAAACTGGTTCTGACTCTTCCTTAACTTTTGACAAATTTACCTTCTGTTTTGGACATGTGTTAATAGTATGCCATTTTCTTTACAATTGTAGTATCGAACTGGGGTTTGACTGCCTCCTTTATTTAAGGTAGCACTAGAAGTGTCCTTCTTTTCATAAGGCACTATATTCTTGCTTTTATTACTATTTTCAGCCTTTGGTACTCCTTTAATGTGTTTACTAGTTGTAGCAGTCCCGTTATTATTCTTTTGAGAACCGCAACTTTACCAACAGCTACTATAAATAAGTTTTCTAGTACTATAGCGTAAAACTCGTATTTTAGCCGAAAGTGCATATTGACAAGCATCTTCCAAATTGGATAAACTAACAACCCCCATCTCATCTCGTATGGACAGATTTAGACTAGCCAAATATCGTGCTGTCAGCTGCTCATTGATCTCAGACAATCCCACGTGAATGGACAGGTTATTAAACTCTGATATGTACTCCTCAACAGACATGGAATGTTGCTTCAAACAATGGAATTTCTCGTACAATTTCATCATATAGTCTGCTGGTAAAAATTGGTGGACAATACTTGGACCACTTTAGGTCGACCGAAACATGTTCATTTGTGCATCCACAATACTCTAACACACAAATGATGATTTTAATCAACCATAGAAGTTATGATATCAATCCAATAAGAGTTTATGAAACATTTAAGTTTTGAAATCACGATGCATGATTTTCGAAATACCAAAACATGTTTTAACATATTAAAAACATTTTGAAATAATGTTTTAAGTTTATAGAGCAACCTTTAGAAACCATTATTCAATTAAAGGTAAAACTAGAGGTATCAAAAGATATTAAACTATAAAACTATACATCTAGTTCCTATCTATTCCAACAAATGTTTGTATTCAAATCTTGATAGTCTTGACTTGCATACTTCCTTGAAAACTTGAAATCTTGTCCTTGCATAGATTAAATCATGAATTCCAAAACTCTATCACTTGTACAATCAAGACATTAGTCCTCATCAATATTTGTTATTAATCAAAATTAATATATTAAAAGCTTTAGAGCTTTTAAATCCCTTTGGAAGAAACATAAAGCAAAGTTAGTATTATGTGATTTTAGCATGTTTCAATGCTTTAGGACACTTGGCTCTAACTTAAGCATTTCATGACAATTGTTTATTGGAAACACAAAGCACATAGCACTTGTATTTATTTTTTTAAAAAGCATATGAATGGATGATTCAATTGCTGAAGAAATAGATTTGCAACATTTCAAAATGCACAGTTAGGGGATGACAAAAACATTTTTACTGTAGCAATGATTCGACAATTCTTATATAGTATAGTATAGTTCTTCTTTACAAGTTTAATAATGCAAAGTGCATTTGTACAATGTGTTTTGATTATAAATGCATAATTAACTCTTTTCTTTTTGTAAGTTTCCAATTTTTTTAACATGGTAAAAAGGATTAGGTACTCATTATGTTATTTCATTTGATTTAAAATGAGATTTTATACTTATAGATCATTATTACTTCATTTATATTTTAAATATGTATTTTCTTTGTAAATTTTATAATGATTGATTAATTATTGGATTTATATTAATTCAATTAAACTATTCAAGGTGGAGTTGCAACGAGCATAGAATATCACTTTGTTCTTTCAAGAGATGTCTCTATTAATTTCCTTACATTGTTGCCCCAAATTTGAGAGGAAAACATACCCATAATATTTGCAACAATAGAGTTGCTCACAAATTGAAAGATATATGGCATGTGTTCAAATGGGAAGCTATGTGCACACATAAGTTAATGAGTGGAGAATCTATATGACACTCACTTAAATGAAATTAGTCTATCTTAATATAGTGAGATTTTTGGACCAATAGTAACATTTTCAATAAATATATCTACACCTGAATGCAAAGATGAGTATATCCGGAAATGATTGTTTTCTTTTAAAAAAGATTATAAGTATAATGTGTTTAGATGAAATTAATGTATATCCCTTAGGCTTACCGGAAGAGGAATGATTGAATTTTATTAATTTGGAAAGTTTGATAAGTCATCCTCATTTCTTTAATTTCTTAAAATTATTAAGATTTAAGATAGAATTTATGCAAAATGCCTCTTCCAAAATTTATGTCCAAGTCCAAATTAATGTTTTGGATTTCTAGACATCTTTTGGATATCTCATGTATCATTAAACTATAATAAAGAAGCAAATTCAGACATATATCAAAAGAGGTTTATTTTTGCAAAGTTTGAGAGTTTAATTAAAGATTATCGTAATTTCACTTCTCATGTTGTTATATACAAAGAAGTTCAACAAAAGTTGAACTATTTATTTAATGTTATATGAATTTTCATGTTTAAAGTATAAATAAGTATTTTTATAATAAATTGTGGCATAAGATTGTTGTCTTTTACTTGGCATTATATATTAATTATATACCATAATCTTATTATTATAATTATATAATTTTATTTTATAATTTATTCTTTTAAACTCAATTAAAGACATTAGTTCGGGCATCATGCAGATACAAAACTAGTTTTCTTAAAAGGAAATCCATAAAAATATCTATGAATTAGTTTCATTTTATAAAAAATTACTAAACTACTTTCATACTATCAAAAGTTTTGGCCAGCATGGGCCAAAGCAAAAGGCGGGCTAAGTCAAACTGGCCCAAATGTTTACAAATCTAAAATTATAAATTCTAGTCCACCCTAAAATTAGGGTCATATAGGTTGGCTTGTCGGGTCAGACTCAAATTATCACCCCTAATTAAGGCAAAACTATCCAAACTACTCATATACATGACATATTTAGCAGATTAGGTTCTTCATGAATCTTCGTAAATGAGCTCGTTTGAACTCGTTCGTATTCGATTAAAGTTGATTCATTTAATAAATGAACTAAGTTTGAATATAAAAATTTGTTCATCTAGTAAATCAATGAATATGAATTTGTACTGGTTCGATGGGCTAACCAGTTTTGACTCATAAAAAATATGAGTTGGGTTCATAAATCATAGGCTCATATAACCCTAGAGTCATTTGACCCAACTCTCTTTTTTTCTTCTTAAAATTAAGTAAAAACTTCTACAAAATAATATTCAAGATCTTTAACCTTTTCTTCAGAAATTTTATTTCTATTTTTTGTTATTATTATACTACTTCTTAATAAATATTAGTAATAACATTATTCTTCCCTATATAATTTTTTCAAGAAAAATTAGTTAATTTAGTTCCTACACTGTTTTTTTTAAAATCACTTTTGTATTTAATCTTTAAAATGTCACTACACGAGTTGAATTTGATTTATTTGCTCGTTTATATTTACATTTGCTTTATATATTTATTAATTTATTCTAATTTTCATTTTAAATTATAAGAATGTACATTTTTTTAAGATAGATTCAAATATGGTTATTGATAGTAATAAAAAGGAAGAGGAAGATTATAAACTTATTGTTGGCATTCAGAGTTTTATTGTTTTTTTAGTTATTTAATTATTATCTTGATATTTTTCATTAAATTTTAATTGCTTTTGACTTTTTAAAGTTTAAAACTAATTTTCCTGTTTTAGCCTATTTGGACAATAGCCCGACTGGACCAGCTCTTTTTCCAGTACTAGCCCTAAGGATGAGAAGATTCTTCAAGATCTAAATCCAGGAAGGAAGCTAATAATTTCTTTGAAATAACAATTGGAGTTTTACAAAGAGAGTTTATGGTCGATAGATGTACATTTGAAAGAAAAAAAGGGGAGACTTATTACCCAAAACGGCCCACATTTTATAATAAAACTTCAAAATGGCCAATGTTTATCATTTTAGATCGTTTAGTATATATTTTTTCATTTCTTCTAGCAAGTGGAATGAAACAAAATTGAAAATTAAAGTTGAACACTAAACAACTAAGGTGAAAACCATGTTCAAAATCTAGTTTTCCTCCAATAGTTTATAAAACATATTTCTTAGGAGTGGCCTTCTCTTAGGAGGAGTGTCCCATGTTGCTAGAATAATGGTTAAACCTAAAGAGCAGCCATGGAGAGTTCGGAAATGTCGATTTTGTTTGTGCTAAGTTGCCAAAGAAACTGAAGAGGAGACGGATAGAAATCGATAAAACTCAGGCAGGGCTTGAGGAGTACAGCCTACAAATATCAAGATTTTAGGAGCTGCATATAACTTGAAGAAAAAGAAGAAATTTTCTCCTTTGTAGTAAATGTTGCTAATAATTGATACATAGTAGTTTATTTCCTTTTTTCTTCTTTCAATGTTCATACATTTTGGATCAGTTTTGAGATTAAAGTATCATCTCCTCTTGTACAAAAGTACAATTCACAGGTAGGAATATGTGACTTGGGGTTTGCTAGAGTTCAAGCTTTGGCTAAAAAGCTCTACTCAGGGATTAATCAAACTATAAATCTAACTTTAAAATATTCAGACCTTTCATATGCTTTTTTTTTCAATTCCCATGAACATGATTTATATACATGTGGGCTGGGAGTGAGAAAGCAATCTTAACCTGACTACAAGAGTTAATTTCAATAGAGGCTTGAGGTCAAGGCAGAATAAAGTTTACCCATCTGTGATGCTTTAATCATGTTGGATTTTGCAGCATCCAGCAAAGGGTCTATCTGGATTGCCTTGTTGAAGCAGAATTTTGCTTCCTCCCACCTACCCTCGGCTACAAATACAAGACCAAGATTGTTATATGCAGGAGCATAACCGGGTTGCAGTTCTAGTGATTTTGTAAACATTGCCTTTGCACGATCATAGTGTCTCAGCTGCCGGTAAAGGTTCCCAAGGTTGGAGAATGTCACATGTGCCTGATGTGATGTTGCCAGTGTCAAGGACCGTTTATAAGCTTCTTCAGCTTGTGAACAATCTTCTGTTAACTGCAGTGAGATACCTGGAATGCAACACATTTATGCTTTGTAAAATGCGGGCAATGTAGGGCAAGGAAATCAAAAGCATATGCAAGGAAACTGAAAATAAAACATAAGACAGTTTGATTACCAAGGTTTGACCATGCATAACCACATTCCTTGAGACGAGCAACTGCAGCCTTAAGGTAAGTCTGTGATGTTTTAAATTCTAGCGTACAAAGACTATGAAGGCCAAGTTGGTGCCACTGCACAGCATCATTGGGATCTTCTGCTATAGCCTGATCCAGAAGACGTTGGGTGAATGAAACTCAATACAGCCCTAAAGAAATGGAGAAATTTGTGAAAGAATAATGTAAAATAAAGAGTAGCAAGTGATCATTCCCACTAGCTAAACAGTTTCAACATGGAAGCTCACATGTAAACTTTTGTGAGGGCAAAAATAAGGAATCAGATATTTTGGAAGTAACCTTCTAGAACAAGCAAGCACTATAATAGGAGTTCCTAAAACTGAACCATGCATCAAGAAATCTTGTGTGGCTGACAAATGGGTTAAAAAAAACACAGGTAGCAAAGACGCATGATAAATATTTGTCCAACATCAAGTTTCTCCGCTCTGGATGCAAGATCAGACTGGCAGAAGTCACTGAACCTACCAAAAATTTTTATGCACCTCAAATTATTTCACGGTTAGCTGTGATAATCACATACAGAGTAGCTAATAAGAAAATATATTTCAAAGTAATGTTTGAGATACGAAACCAAGTTAAGTCATGAAAAATATTCATAAACCAGATACAAGGCAGTAAATAGTTTGTAAAGTTATCATGGTTGTTTCATGGACTACACCCAAAGCTGTGATGATCATCACATTCTGAATAGATAATAAGAAAATATATTTCTAAGTAATGTTTGAGATACACAACCAAGTTAGTCATGAAACATGAGTAATGTATTATTGGCTCTCTTTTTTCATTAGATTCTTTATCTCCTTTCTTCAGACATTCCTCTAGGACCATGCAAGCTCCTCACTGCTCTTCATACTAACTTATGCATCAATCACACGTGAACACACACACATATAGATACAGAACGAGGAGACTTTTACCTGTTTCAAACTGCAGATGGCGTGTTCTTTGACCTCTAGCAATTCACTGTTTTCAATGTCAAATCCAGCAGCAATCTCATGCTGCGCCTTGTGAACCATAGCAAGTCCTGCCCATGCAATGGCATTCTCAATCTGGGCAGAATCTCCTTCTCTGAGTATTGAAGCCATTTCATTTCCAGCCCAAGAGAGCTGGTCACTTGGATTTTGCAATCTTTCTGCATCCCTGATTCGGTGGACTCCAACAGCATACCGTGTGGCTAAACAATTAGGCTCTAGTTTTGCTGCCTAAACAAGTAGAAGCAAACAGTAAGAAGAAAGACAGTAGGCTACACTCCAGCAAGAGAAATGCGAAATACAATAAAAGTAAATTACCACTAATAACTCCCATTACAAAATAGGAGAAACACAAAAAAATAGAGGCTACAACTGCTTCAATCATGAGATAATCCGTTAGAACTGCATTGCACTAAGAAACAAAAATATGACACAAGGCACATAACAAGTAGAGATGAGCACCTTCTCCAAACATTTACTTGCATTTCTGTGATCACCCGTCAAGAAATATGCATTAGCTAGGTTTGACCATAAATGAGCAGCTCTTGGATCTGCTTTTACAGCTGCTAATAAGCACTCTTTGGCAACATTTGCTGCTTCAATTTGATCTGCAGATGCCCCTCCATTATCAGCGTTTGCTCCAGCCCCTAAAATTCAAGGAACCAGCTTGATGATTTTTTTGTTTTTGCATATATATTTATATTATATTTTTTATGTATAGATTAATTTCAGTAAACCCATTAAACTTCTTGTGCAAAAATGTACTCCTTTTTTAATCTTTTAATTGTTTCAATGTCGCACTTTATCTTTTCAATTGTTTTAGTTAAGTTATCCTTTCTTGTTAATTAACCTTTGATTTTTTAATTAACCAACTCATAAATTAAGACCAAATGTTACTAAAAGAGAAAAAAAATTATAAAATTTTTAATTTTGTTTGAACATGCAACGGAAAAAAACAATCTTGCTTTAATGCATAAAATAACTAAAAAATAGCCGAGAAAAGAAAAATGTTTTATAATATAACAGTTCCAATAAGATCTTCATAAAAATACGTAAAGTCCTTACACGTCAAACTGATATTAAAAATCATACTAAATTCATCAAAATATTGCCCAATTTGGAAACTCAAACATCTCATATTCATACAAATAATAAGATTTCATAGAAACTTATATTTTAAATTAAAAAGTATTTGATCAAATTTCATGAGCTGATTAAAATGAAAAAGAATTAAGGACATATATGAAAGTTGTTTTATATCATTAGACTCATAAGACTAAATTAGTTAACAAAAAAAATGATAAGTAGTGATAGAAATTGTACTCCCAAAATATAAGATGTTAGAAAGGAATTACGCACATATTAAGGAGGTATTTTAGGAAAAATTGTACTCCCTTCATCCCAAAATATAAGAATACCCTCTCACTTATTGTGTCTACTCTTTTTTGAAATTAAAATCATTTAATATGAGAAAGAAAATAAGTAGGGAAAATATTGAAAACAATTAACAAAATAATTATAAAAAGTACTAAAACATCATATATTTTGGGACGAATAGAGTACTCAACTAAAATAATGAAAAAGATAAAGGAAAAGATAGAGGGAAATCGAGACAATTGAAAGATTAAGAGAGAAGTATGTTTTTCATGAGATGTAGTTTATTGGAACTAGCCCTATATATATATATGTGTATGTGTGTGTGTGTGTGTAAAAGTTTGTGAGCTGCATACCTGCAATTACTGAACCATGTCTGCACAAAAGAAGGGCAGCATAATTGATCAAAGAAGAAGGATGGTTTTGATCTTTCAAAACAAGATCTTGAAAGTACTTCGCTGAAAGCTCCAAATTCCCACTGAAAAGGAATTTTCCAAAACATTTTGAAATAAATGCTTGAAATAAACAAATGATTATTTCATGTTCTCAATCTACATAGCCGTATGAAAAGCACATAGAAACAGACTTTAAACATGGCATTTTCTGTGTGGTTGCGAGCTTAAAAGGAAAATTAATAATTTTAAGATTGGAAGTAGCAGGGCAAAGTGATTATTTAGCGTACTTCACATCAGAATAATGACTTTGACCTGCAAACCTTTCATCAAATGTTAACCCTTGATAAGTTGTATTAAGCCTTTACTTGGACATCATTAAGACAAAAACTGAATATCACTAACTTGAACCTCTGGATATTTTAAGCATGATTACTTGGGATTCCTTATCCACAATATTTACCATTAATTCTCACAACCCTTTGCAACCTTAGGAAACTCACGCTACCTCTCTCCCTGCAAATTGCTTAGATGAAATGCCATACTCTAGTTTCATTATTCTAACCGCCCACAATCATAATAATAACTCAAAGTTTGCATACCTTTGAAGGTAAGCAATCCCAAGGTTTCCAAGGCAATCCATATTATCAGGTTCAATTGCCAACAAAGCTGATAAAACTGATATAGCACTCTGGAGAAGAAGATATTGAACATTTACATTTGCAAAAGATAAATATTTATTTGTCAACTAAGTCTTCCATTCAAATAAAATTAGCACCTGCATACGGCCAGTTTTAAGAAGGATAAGGCCCAGACTGTTCCACACAGATGCCTGTCGAAAATCTGAATTCATTGACTTTGTTATCTTAGAGAGAATTTCCTCAAGTTCAGTCGGTTTAAGCTCTTTTACTGATCTACAGTCCTCTACGCTACCTAGCAATATACACTGCATTTTGTGGCAAAACATAAGCACATGCAGAGATGCTATAGAATCAAAGATTAAAAAGAAAGCTGAAATACATAAAAATCACTGTCTCTGAACTGAAGATACTGTACTTGTGCATGGTGAATCTGAACCAATGAAAGAAACTCAGGCCGATCAACTTCTTCTTCAGGACGGATTAAAATCTCAGCAGCCTTCTCATAAGCCATAACTGCCTGGAACAAATCATTCAATCACAATCATACATGTTACAATACCAAAACAAGAAGTAATAAGCAATATCTGAAAGAAACCTTGTCAGCTTGTCCCATTCTTTGATGCATTAAGCCAAGTATAAATTGTGCATGGGCATTCTTTGGCATCTTTTTTGCAACATGGACCAAACCCTGCAAACAACGTATCTTAGTCATGCTACCCAAAAAGTCCAGTTATTTATGCTGAACACATAATTCTGCTAAAAAATGAAAAAAAAAAACCATATACTAAATTTCCCTCTAATCAGTCATTTAGACACTTTTCAACCCCTATCAGTTGTTAGATAATTAAGTTGTTGACCAAGAAAATATTTTAAACAAGACTACTCAAAGAATAAGTAGATCTCTTTAGCCAGAACAGACGTGGGGTCCATGTACAAATGAGCAAATCAGTTGTTTTCCACCAATCCATTACTTCTGATTCTAAAGATAAGACATTCACTGCTGTGGCTGAGTTTCAATCAAATACCAAGTTCCAGCTTTATCTGGTGCATTTCTATACATTTTGTGACAAGGCAGCAAGATTGATCCATCCTTTTCTCATAATTCACATCTGCTCTAGCAACAAACTCATCAAACGATATAATACCCCTGCCCCTCTCTTTTCCTATCTGCAAATTTCCAGAAAATAAAATCAAGTTTTCCATCATAAACCTTAAATTGCTTTCTTGATTCCTTTTTCCCTTTTTAGAAGTGGGATTGCATTCAGAACACGAAAAATCTTTGACCTCATTGCTTACCCTTAGCTTAACTCATTGTATCATGGGGGAAAATATAATTAATTTACGAGCATTAAGTACTTCGGCATTTTTACTATTTTCCCATGGTACATGATTCAAGAATATTAATTTTGACATTCGTAGAGATTAATGATGTTCTTCCACCATGATTTTATCTTTTTCCTTTTCTCAAGGGTCAAGGTGGGATGCAGGGCACATAGTCCTTGTCTCATATCAAAATTAGTACAATAATGAGATGGAAACTTATGTTTCAGGAACAAATTTCCACACCAAACATCTAAGCCCAGGCCACTACAAATCCACTAGCAAAATAGAATCCTATGACATTTTAGTAGTGTTGTTATTTAATTTAGCCCTTGAAATATTGAGAATGTTCCAAACAAAGCTTATATACATCAATTGTTTCAAATTTCAACTTTAGTCTGAACAACATCAATCTTGTGCAAACAGAACCATTCAATCCACCACGATGTATAATCTTACATCAATCATCCCACCCAGACTTATATGATTTCTCAAAAGCTCTTGAAGCTATTAATGCAAAAGTCAAACATCTCAAAATCCTAGAATACAACGACCCAAGAATAACACCAAAACCTCCTTTAGGCACCCCAAGGAAATGACAAAATTTGTACAAGTACTCCCTACTCCAAAAATTGGTAATTTTACCGCCATTGACAAAAAAATGCCTCACCTTACAGCTCTCATTCTCCCCCTCGTCCCCCTACAAATAGCCAGCAAACTCCCAACTTCCGTTGGATAATTTCTCTACAAAATGCCTAGCACAAACAATGCCCACGGTCATCAATTTCCACTCAATGAGGAAATCTGAAAATCACCATTTAACATCATCAGATTACTCTCTTAGAGCGCCTGCAAATCATATATATAAAGTTCCACTATGGTGCAAAATTGATTTAGATGTATTTGTGTCTTCACTTTTCCTTATATGCCTCATTTTCCCATTGCCACCACTATTATCTTTCATGCCTCCGTCAAATTTCTGTTACTCTACTGTGATGAGGCTAGGATACCATGTTTTTGAGAACTCGTAGTTGCTACAATTCAGGTTTGGCCAGACTAAAAAGAATTCTAAAAAAGTAAGTATCCATACTCCATTTAGAAAACTTCCAACTCAATTGGAAATATATCTATGGTTATTAGTCCTATCAGAAATGACATGAAGATGAAGGAGTCAAGGTTTCATATCGGTGGCAACAAACACCTCAAGTCATGGAGTAGCCAACTACTTAAGGGTGTGATGAGGAGAACCAGCTACATAGTTAATGTTGAATGTCTGCATGTGGGGCAACAGAGTGAATTTGAGAAGAGAAAATTGAAATTTATTAAAGCTAATTTATTTTCTAGTACTTTTTAGGGATAACCATGAGGATTCTGACAATTCACGTCCCCTCTAGTGGGACTCATGAGAAGCATGGGATTTGTTTTTCCTTAAATAATTAACAGAAGCAAATGAGAACCCATTTGATATGAACTTTAGTAGTGTAAAGATGAAATTGATTGATTACCACAACATATTGAAAAGTTCTTATTTTCAAAGCAAACTTGAAACTAATGCTCCATAATATAGAATTAAGTGCAAACAAACATAGACTTGGATTTTTTTCAGATGTATAAAGGTTTTTGTTCACAGATTCAGGAATTAATCACTTAAAGCCATAGCCTAGCACTGTTTCTTCTTCACAGCGTTTATATTACCTTTCAGTTTCACAATAATATGCATTAGATATAATATAAATGGAAGGCTATAATTTTGGATACACAACAAATTGGAAAGGTACTGAAGCATTTATTATTCATAGTCGCTCTTAGTGAACAGATTTAAACAAGAATTATATCAATCAAAAAGGTAAAGAAAAGGGATATTATGACATCAGACAAACATATTTTATGCACCATTCCACCAAGAATGAGTGTATAACATGAGAAGTAAATGAAACTGATGTTTTGAAAGCATACAAATCCAGAATTCATGATAACGTTTGAAAGTTCTTACTCATACAGACTGATCAATGACTATTTTAAAGTAACAGGCATTTCTCATTCCACTCTTTCTGCAAATAGAAAAGGTCAACGATAGACACCCCTAAAAGAATAAGGCTAATTAGAACTATGGAAGCAGTAATTCATAAACACAAAATAGAAAAGAAAAAAAAAATCTGTAACTACATGTAATTTGTATATTTGATATTTAATGGAGTTCAAAACATGCTCTTCGTGTTCTGCAAGCAATTTTCTTTGTCTAGAACTATCCAATAAATATCAAATACACACTAAGCACAATATATTGCTGAAACTTTGACCTATGTAATTATGCTAACTGATACATCCTCAGCTCTTACACAGCCATCTTCTCCACTCAAAATTTAACCAACCAGCAGGGTCCACTCTTGGATTCAATAGTTTTGTTCCATGGAACTAATAACTACCATACCAATAGAACCTTCTAACTCATCTAAGGAAAAATGTAGAAGGAAAAAGTAATCTGCTGGGCAGAAGAGTTTAATTCATAAATGATCAATATATGGCTCTGGCTGAAGAAAGTATCTCAAATCATTCGTGTAGAGAATTGAACTTGGGCACATACCCAAAGAGGGGAGATTTGTCCAAATATTTGCAAAGAACACTCTGCACTTACTCCTAGACAATGTAGAAATCTTAGCACTCCCTTCATACCTAAGATTGAACATCTAGAGTGTGATGTCGATAGGAATAGACATCTAAGAGTGATCCTATACAAAATAATTGTCCAAGTATTTACGAAGAACTCTTCGCACATACTACTAGCTGATGTAGGAATCTTAACACATTTCCCTCACGCCCAAGACCGGACATCTAGACTACGAACTTTGCAAGAATAGACATCTGGCAATGGCACAATATGAACTAGAATTGGCTCTTGTACCATATAAGAAGTACTAAGGCTAAACTCCACACCAAAAGGTACCTCAAGGGTGTAGGATTGCTAAGTCATTACAATAAGCACTTTGACCATACTCCTCACAATGTGGAATCTTAACAATTTGCAAAATCCATATGTTCGAACTGTAGATTAGAATTTTGTCCTCAGGTTCTATATATATTCTGCTGTAATTTAAGATAATAGAACAAACATTTAAGTTTGTGTAACTTTTCTATTATATTGACTAAGCATATAAACAACATTTAGAAAGAATAATCAAAACAAAATTAAATGCATCTACAGTTTGTACAACAGAAATCCAATGACACCACTAAAAGAAAATTTGTTTCTACTTTTGTCTGTATGTTGCATATGTTTTATCTATATTATTATGTTTGTGGTACATGTATGATTTTCTATGAGGTGGTTATATTGGTCTTCCAGAACCATCATGCATACAGAAAACCATAATCCAAAAAACATTTTAATAAAAGCCTGAGGTAACAAAAGAAAAGCAGACCCAAATAACCACTCAAGAAATTTTTCTGGTCATAGATTTTGGCTTTTAAGTTTCTTAGGATCCATTTCCCTAGTGTTGCAGTTTCCTTTACTAGCAGTCGTAGTTCTAGGATAGATAAAGACTCCCTATGGCCAAGAGGTACTATTTGGAATAAAGCTTGTTTGTTATGAGGTTTTGCCTCTTTTTGCTCTATTCTCTTGCTGAATTTTTTTCTTCCCTTATTCTTTATTTCTCATCTTCTAAAGCTCTCTTCTTTTATTTTAACTCCTTCCTTCATTAGATTTGGACATGCACTAAATTTTATCATAAGATTATTGTATTCCTCAAACCTTCAAATAAAGAGATAACATCAACTTCTTCCAGGAAGTCTACTGCTTTGGTGCTGCAAGTAAATGATTCTGTGTCAGATCTGTATCTTTCTTCCTTGCCATCACATTCCCATGCAAGAAAAGGCTTTCCGATGGTCAAGAAGTATTATTTGGGATTATTATCATTTCCAAGCGAAGTCTACAGACAACCTAAGGCCAAAAATTTCATAAGGGAGGATAGTGATCCAATTCCCCATCCCATCTTCCCAAAGTACACACTAATCTAGCAGTAATTTTTAGAGTTAATATATGGGGGACATAAACTCTACTCAGGGCCTAAACCCCTGGAGTTGGATGCTAATAACATGTAAACTCACATTCAACATACCTACTCCCCTCCCAATTTCCATAATACACATTTGAACAAATTGGAGGAAGTTAAAGGTGCTGTCTGTACCATCTATTCACTTTTCTTTCATACAGGTATATCTACATATAGCTTCTTTAATTCACGGTTAAATTAGAATGGCATAAAAAACAGCATCTTAGGAGGGAGAAGTCTAAGGCTACCCATTCTCCTTATCTAAAATCTTCTCTCTAAAAAGTCTTGGATGTAGAATGGGAAATGATTGATTCTGAACGGTTTAAAAGGCGGAGAACATTGAAAGCAAGGGAAATTTCCTACTTAGAGCACATATTTCTATTTTATTGTAATCAAAATATGATAGTAGTGACAGTAACAATTGAAATTTGAATAGCATATTGTCCATTTAAATGTTCAGATATTTCATTTCTCTCTTCAGAGTGAATCAATGTTCGGACCTTTCTCTCTTCATCTTATAGGTGGGAGTTGGGGCATGCCATGAGGTAGCAACCTATACCCCATGAACTTTCTCATGTGCTATCTGGGCAGAACCACCTTTATTTCCACTGGCATAAGCTCTGGAAGGTTTATCCTTACTGAAAAAGTTGTAGCAGTTTAGGACCAAAAGTAAAATGAGAAATGTTCTCTCATACTAGAAATAAGCATTTATCTTACTCAACCTAATTTGGAAATAACATTACTCGAATAAATTCATCCTACAACTATTACTAATTCAGAACAACCAGGGTGTTTCCAGATATTAGAATGCAGGAGACAACTTGAGAAATCCTGTCAGGATTGTGTCAAGTTGCATCAGTCATTAGTGCAAAACTTCAAATCCACATGAAAGCTCTGCAATGGTTAGAGGGCCCTTTCATGATGTATCGAATGAAGCAGAAGAATTTGACAGCTGGTGGAAGGATTAATATAGCCGCACTAACTCCCCTGTGTGATGCACTTTCTAAAGACGTGTGTGTACAATTAGCAAAAGCAGATAATACCAAAAGTACAAGCTTCAACCAAATCAGGCAAGCCATATAGATGTTAACATTCCGAACAAGGGGTTACAAGGAGAAAGCAATGTGCTTGAGCTCGTTTACCATGCAGGCTTACCTTACAATTTAAAGAAGTTTCAGAAAGTAAAAAATTAATGATAACAATGAAACTAAAATAGCAAACATGGATCTAATATCTTATTCCTTAATAACATATTCCTTAAGCAGTTATTTCTGATTTTCTACTTAGCTAAATAATAATAATAATAATAAAATGCAAGTGTTTTAATTAATCCCTTCATATAATGCCTCGCCCATGAATTTTTGCTGCTCACATACGTGTGAAATATCAGCACAAAGTCTCAAAACTCCTTTGAAGTTCAATACTTTATAACAAAAAATTAAGCAGTACTGAATGTATAGGAAGCAAAAAGCATTAACTCTCAGAAACTAGTAAAATGAACAAAAGATTTACAATACAAGATAAAATGGAGGACAAATCAAAGACTACACAAAGAAACTCACAGTTCGAAGGCTGCTGACTTTTTCCTCGCGAGAAGAAGAGATCCCATGACCATTCTGATCATTCTCAGCATCAACCCCACAATCAAGAGGGTAATCTAACTTATTCTTTGAACGGCACCTGCCCAATTTCTTGAACTGTTTTCCTTCAGCCGCTGCTTCCATGGCTTCTCCTCCGTCTTTACTCATTGAGAAGAACTTTTGGGATTGCTTCTACAGTCAAGAATCGCCCAAGAAACGAAGTATATATAGCTTTTGCTTCCCACAGCTTCATAAATGGTGAAATGGAGGAGCGCAATTGGGATTTGTTCCTTGCCGTCGTTTATAGGCCGCGGCTCGGTTTGCCTGCTAAAATTTTTCCGAAAACACAAAAGAAAAAAAAAAATGTATACTTTACGTTTTGATTCAAAAGCCTCAAGGAAAGAGCTTTTCGCAGATTTTTTATTTTTATTTTTATAATGAATAGCAGAATTTATATATATATATATATATATATATATATAATAGCTTATTTTAAAAATGTGTGTATATAAAAATATAAATATGGAAATTTAATCCTAGATAAAAGAGAATAATAATAAACAAAATTGATAATTAAAATTTATTATGTGGGATTGTTTTACTTCCTCTCTTATCTTTCCTTTCTTCCCTTTCTTCTTCCTTCTTTTCTCCATCTCTTATCAAACTTGATGAATAATTATTTTTAGTTAATAAGAAAAGTTAATAAATAATACAATAATCTACTTTTAGTTATCAATAATTATAAAAATTTATAAACTCACATTATTGTAGACATAACACCAATGAACTCTGTAATCTTTATGAAAATAGCTAATATAATTGATAAAAATATTTTTTATAAATAAATTGATAACAATATCTATCTTATTAAAATATCATTAACACATATATATTACATCACATGTCATTGGTGTTATGTCTACGATAATACAAGCTTACAGTTTTTTATAATTATTGATAATTAGAAGTAAGTTTGTAAACATCAAATTTAATTTAATTTTCCTAAATATTTTTGAATTAAATAAATGACAAATAAATTTAGTAATTTAATTCAAATGTATCATCCAATCAAACGATGCTTGACCAATGAAAATTAAATAAGTGGATTGGCCATTAAAAAAGTGACACGCCAATTATGAAGGAGCTCTTGACCAATCAAGTTATTTTATAATTTATGAAATTTATCTTTTAAATATTAAGATAATTCCTAAATTATTTTTAATGGTCATCACTTCTAACTCTTCACTCTTATAAATAGGAGGCTATTGTTAAGGAAGAAGACACAAGAAATCTTCCAAGAGAAAATGACGAAGTTCTACTACATCCTCTCCATTTATCTCAAAACCTAAGTTAAGACCAAATCTCTTCTCTAACAAATTTGGGATCAAGTTTCAAAGCCTCCCGTCATCAAATTCTAGAGAAGAATTAGCGGGATTCTAGATATTGCAATTACTTCTTTTCAAATTAATATAAATTTTATTTGTCATATTATTTCTAGTTTGTTTTATTTTGCCGACACAGATTTATTGTCTACAAGATTATTGTATTATTCATCAACTTTTCTTATTAAAATACTACAAATAATTATTCATCATGTTTGATTTAAGGTGTATAGAGAAGATAAGGAGTAAAGAAGGAAAAAGAAAGGAAAGATAAGAGAGGAAGTAAAAAAATTTGGAATTTAAAA